>JARHVA010004984.1:847500-870000 GCA_037957365.1 Torreya grandis
AGGGATGATGCCATTAAATGGTAAGAAAATATATTTTAGAATTAAAATTCATGTGTAAGTGTACATAAATCCTTTAAAGGATACTTTTAGTATCTTGACATTCCAATTGAAAGTGTTATTAAAATGAGATAATTGATATAAAAAGATAAGGAGACAATAAAATATTATGATAAAAGGTTCAAATCGATAGTAAGGACATTGGAGGAACCATTAAATAAAAATTATATAATTTAATGGTTTATATCTAGATTGATCACATTTCTTTGAACTAATATGTATAGGAAAATATTTAAAATATTTTTAGAAACACTTGAGATCCTGTCACACTTAAAAGCTCATTCATGGAGAGGTGACGTGAACACATCATTAAAAGCTAATGTAGAAAGACTATAGTTGGAATTAGAAGAACTAAGGCAAAATAGCAAATTCAAATGAAAAGTGATGATATTGGCTGACCATAAGCTATGCATAACCTACCATAGACAAGAATATGGTGCACTGCTTGTTATTTAGAAGGGAGATCTAGGATAAAATTCCCAAATAATGACATGGAGAAAAGAGTGGTAGACATAAGATTAGTGTAGACACATATGATAATTTATCTTTCCATTCAACAAGTGGTATATTATGACATGATTTAGTATGTAATTTTTCAAGTATATAATCAAAATCCTTAAAACTTATTCCCAAAGATGGAAGTAGCTTCACCCATGAATAAATTCATGTATATCACTTGAAATTTAAATCACCATAATCATACCTTCCTTGCCATAGATACACTACTAGATGTAAAAGATACCAATTGAATAAGATAAATAAGAGTTAAAAAAGTGTTGACACATCAATTAATTATGGTAAACTCTAATATATCACACCCAAGTTAGTAGTACCAAACACATCCTATAATCAGATATTTTCAATCCCAAAATACACCACTATAGTATTATAGAAATAACCAAGGGGGCATAAAGGAGGTGTCCAAGTAGGTTATATGAGATGATACCACAAAGGATGGGGAAAATTACCAAGGGGCACAGGGTATAATTAAAATTATAATTTAGGCTATAACCAAGGATATAACTAGGACATACCCCTACAAACATGTTAAAAATGTGGGGAAGTTGGGCATTTTCCTAGAAACTAAGTTAAAGAACCATTTATTGGGTGTTTATTATGTCATGAAAAATGAATGAATTAATTATTATCCTACCCTAAGTAAACACAATTAAATAATAATGTCAAAATAAATATTGAGGATTTAATATAATCTCCTATACGAGAAGGGGCAAGATAAAAAGGGACAGTGTAATAAATTCACCATGAAGTGGGAGATGATAAGATTTTATATGAATAAGGAGAAAATTAAAATGAACATCTATTCCAAACAATATTTTAGAATGTCATGACATTGTGAAAAACATAAAGCAATGCCATACAATAAATCCCTAAATATTATCAATGATCATTTAAAAACATGAGTGACAGTAACCAATTTTAGTGGAATGAAAACAAGGAAAGTAAAAGAGTTAGATACTAACTTGAGAGATGAAGAAAAAATAGATACCAATAGGTAAAAGCCTAATATACATGAACATGACCACATAGTGGAGAAAGTAATAAAAATGATACTAGAAAATAAGACAAGGATCAACTAAAGTTGGCCTATTTTGATGAGGATGACATTATGGATTCAAAATGAATGATGAAATTAATTAGAAATCTAGACCTAGTGACTAAATTAACATAATTTTTTAAATATTGGAATAAGCAAAAAAGATAACATAAAGTAAAAAGGACTAATAAAAATGAAAACAAAAGTAAAAATAATGTATTTAGAATGAACATGAAGTGGAATAAAACTACCATTTTTTTTACTATCAAAATAAATGGTCATCAGGTAAGGAAGATATTGTTAGATTTGAATGCATATACAAATGTCTTAGTATGAATGACATGGGAGATAATCCATAAGCCACAAATACATTTCAAAACATATTATACTAAATTGTATTATGGCACACTATGCTCAACAATTAAAACCTTAAGAGATGTTCAATATAACTTAATGAAGATAAAAATAAAATGAGATTTTTTAGTGATTCATATGCATGATACATGATACCATCCTTGTTAAATTTACAATGGCTTTTTGATTTTAATGGTGCATTGAAATATGAGGAGAAAGAGATTACATTTGAAGGAAATGGTATAATATTCAATTTTCCATTAGAAACATGAATGGGAACAAAATGGTTAGAATAATTGTGTTCAAATGAGGAGGAAAATGAATCTCATGAAATCACTGATGTATACACACTAAATAAAATTAAAAAAATAATAAGATGGGCATGAGCCAAATGATGATGGGAAATTGTACCAAAAAATTAACAGGTAGAAGGAATCTAAAATGATTAAATTGAACCATGGATGTATGGGGAGTTAAAAAATCGATCAGAAATGCATATTACTTTCAAAAAATATCATCTAGGGGAACTAATATTATCACATTAATTAACTCAATACTATAGATGATAAGATCTTAACACATAAATTAAGCTTCTCATACCAAAATATAAAAAATCATAAGAATCAAGGTTGTTGAATATCAATTACAATAGATGATAAGAGTATTCCATCAAGAGGAAATAGGAATGTAGTCCATCGATGACACACTAACTATCATTTACACAAGGTGGTAAAACACCTATAAATACACAATCAAAAATTAAAAAACCTATGGGATATTACATAAGAAAAGATTTATTAAAAATGAGAGTTATTTTCTAGAAATAATAACTTATGCAAAAAGAACAAATCTAAGGATACACATTGAGAAGTTTGAGAAGGTTTGGACTAAAAATTAAGATATCTATAGACATCTATGATCTTAGTTCTTATAATAGACCCTAGAATCCTACCCAAAACCATGTTATATTCATTAATAGATATGAAATGAAATATTTAATCAGGAGGAATTAAAAATAAATTTCTATAAAACCTTTAAATTGTGGGATCTAGATACCATAAACTATCGATCATTATGGAAGATATAAATATCTTTATTCATGGAATATTCCACCATAAAATAACAATTAACCATAATAAAATTAGAGTAAATAGTGTTAGTCCATATGTATTACTAGGAATAAATTAGTACAATAATAAAGAGTTACCAAAGAATGCATAAAAAATTGTAAAATAAAATAATTTGAGAGTATAATACAATGCATAAAAATCACAAAAAAAGAGGATGATAATGATGAAAAACTAAAAATATAAATTTATAAATTGAATAAGGTGAGTGACAACTCTTATATACCATAAAAGACAACAAATATTCTTACCAACCACTTTAAATTAAAGAAAAAAATATAGATATAGAGGGTCATCCCAAAATGGGAAAAGCAAAAAATTATTTGGAATAATAAGAAATAGAAAAGATAATAGATTTGTTAATGGAATAAAAATATTAATTCCCATAAAATTAGACAAAGTTAGAAGGAGTAAAAGATGAAGTTCAGATAAGGAAAATACAAATAAAAGATGTTTTAAAACATATATGAAAATAACCATAATAGATCAATCCAAATGTAAAGGTTATTGATGTGCATTGTGGCATGTGCCAACATTATAGGATGGTCTTATAACTTTCCTCTCTTGAAAAGAGATTTTTGAGAATCCCCCTAAGGATTATATCTACCTGGTCTAGTCGAACTAATCTTCACTTAGTGGCATATTGTAACCATTCCATTTTAATGAATTTGTTGGTATAGCTTTAAACTTGATTCCAACAGGTTTTGGGTACTTTAACAATGTAAAAAATGATAATTTTATGTTTCATTGACATGGATTTCATTTAGGTGTTAAAATAAAATAAAAAAAACATTCATTTAGATTTTGGCCAATTAAAAACCATGTTTAGAGTTTTGTTAAATGTTTTTATGGATATATTTAAATATGTTCATTTCATCATTTTTATCATTTAATAGTGAAACATTATCAATGGATAAAATAATATCAATCAATACAACACAATAATAACATATTGCATTCAGAAACTAAACGAACCCTAATCTAACAACTTGATAAAAATGATAAAAGAGAGGGAAAAGAGAAAGAAAATAAAATTGTGTAATATAATTGATAAAATTGATTTTAAGATCATAATAAATTGACAAATGAGCCTCTTATTCAACCAACATGAGCATAATCAAATTTATAACTTATACAATATTTTAGGGAGAGAAAACAAATAAAGAGAAACCAAAACCATCATATACATGCACAAATTGATGGAAAACAATTTCCAAGTCTTTTATTAATAAATATTTGTTATTTTGATAAACAAATTTAGAATCTATTATAGTCATTCCGTAGAGAATTATCTATCATAAATTAAGGAAAGGAGTTGAGGGAGAGAAAATTAAAAAAATTCAAAAACTACAAAGGGGCTAGTTCCACATCTTGTGTTGAAGAAAAGCTAACCCTTTGGCAATAGAAATGAGATAATATATAACAAAGGGTCTTGTAAAGGGATTATTTTCCCTGTAAAATGTTCCAACCACCTCCATCAATGTTTCACCTTCTTATTTCTCCTTCATCTCCCTCCAAAATCACCACTTTCACTATTTAGTTTCCAAAAATAGACCTAAAGACAAGTTAAAACAAGAAATTAAAATAAATGAGTAGTAAAAATCACACAAAAATGTGAACAAGTTTTAAACTATGTATAACTAGGAAACACTAATGGTATTATTACATCTAGGATGAAGTCACCTTTCTATAAAATCACATGGTTTGAATTTTCAATAATCTAGAAAGAAGTTATGGTGAAAAAACAAAACATGGCTAAAAAAACTATCCAATTGACGTAATCAAGGTTTCAAGCTTAACAGGTCATGTTTTAATGTTAATTTTTGAAGATTAAATTTACCAGTGTGAATCAATTTTTAAAATCCAAAATAGAATTGGGATGTCTTTTTATAACATTTATAGATCCAATCAAGTCTTTTTTTCAATTACAAATAAGTAAGAAATGGATGGCTTTTCACATTTTAAGTTGGAGGGGACCTAGACCTAATCTTAGTCTAGACCCCTCAGATACATTGTGTATTAATCACCCATGGAGTTCCCATTATAATCAGGATTTAAAACCTAATTTCTACTAAGACTAGGTATGGATGGGTCTGCAAATTCAATTTAGGTCTATGGCCTAATTATAAATGATATGCCCCCTGAGATCCTTGACAATGTAGTCAAGTTTTGGGGCCCCAATTTATACTACGAGGAGATGTCTGTGGCTCTCCTGACTTAATCAAGATAAAATTAATACACAAAAAATGTCTTATGTTAAATATCCCTACCTTAATAAAAAAATATTCTAATAAGCATTGAGACTGATCCCCCCATAATCTTTCTTAGATCTACTTGGGCTAAAAGCCTTGATTAATGAAATAAGGGAACCCTAAGACTCTTGATGACCTAGTTAGGGTTTGAACCCTGACTAAAATTGGAAAGGCATGAGATGAATAAGATTAGACCTAGTTGGGTAAATTTACCTAATTAGATCTATGACATAGCAACCACATATAACTTTGACCTAATTGGGTCCAAAATCTTAGATAACAAAGAAAAATAACAAGCTCGAGAACCTTAGACCTATTTAGAAGAATTTTTTTGATTATAAATAGAATTTGCCAAAAATAACCTTAAAGACCTAACTAAGGTTTGACTGCCTGATTAGGACTTGGGACTTATAGATAAAATCATCACCTACAGCTTGACCTAATCAAGGTTATAGATAATAATTTCAACAAGTCTAAAGTGCATCAAGAACTCATCTAGAGACCAAGTGCAAAATATGAAAATGACTTGAGTGAGCTTGATCATGTTAACATAATGGGTTTTAGGGGAGAAAATGGAATGAAAACTAAAGTTATTCCCAAAGTGATTTCAAGGATCTGAGAGATCCAAATTTGGGATCTCAACTAACATAGAGAAGTGGAACAAGACTACTTCAGGGCTAAGTGTTGTATGTGAAACTTTATCATTCAAACTTAGTTATCATAATAAAATAATTTTTAGGATCCTTAGGTCTATGTAGATTGAGATGACCTATAGGAGAAGGCTAAGATACCTAAGCAAGCTAGGATTTAAATATATATTGGAAAGTTATGACTCTGATTTCACGTTAAGTGTTACATATGAAAATTTATCTCACATATGCAGTCTTTCTTATAATGACAATTTCATGTGCTAGTTTAGCATAAAGACCAAGATAGACCACAAATTAAAATTAAGGGTATAGATAATAATTAAAGGTTATCTCAAGTGGGAGTGAAGAAAAATTGAAAAAAAGAGGTTCCCTAATTCTTGGAATAATTAGGGTGTGTTGTGCAAGTAGCAACAAATGGTGACCCTATTGGAAAATACACCTAAATATTTTAGAATGATATAAACATGTCCATGAACCTATAATCTCTAGTTGAGAGTATTCATATAATATGAATGGATTGAATAGTGGGGAATATAGAATTGGATAAAGGACTAAATCAGACATTCTCATTGATTTAGTGTGTGAGAATGAGTTAAATTGTTGCTTCTTAAAACCTACAAGGACTATCTACTACATATAAAATTATCAGGCTAGTTAATCCTACCTTAATAATGTTTTCCTAGATATTATCCTAGGTATAAATAGACATCCATAGCCTTGATTGCCTAAATCACCCATAATTGATTGTTCTAGAAATAGATTTTTTTCTTGTATTATTGATTTATCTATTCTCTTTCCTTTCTTAGCATCTCAATTTAGGGTTAGGGACCACTATGGAAAGTAAAATGTATAATTATATATTTTCACCATAGATCTTCACCATAGTAACTTCATCCATGCAAACCTAGAAACCATTAATTTATGTTTTTATGTTTGGTTTTGATAGAATGTCTTCATTAACAAAATAGCTTCACCTAAAATTAACCCAACACCAAAAAAAATTAGAAAACACATGATAGATATAGCTTTGAAACTTATTTATAAATAAAATATAAGGTTAAAAACTACTTAGAGTACTTACACACTAGGTAGTCACTCTAGCTACATATGTATAGGCCTTTCTTTCTTCATTCTTTTGACCAACAAGTGAACCTATATAGTAAAATAATGGGCCAAGATGAAAAAGGACAAGAATTGAGGTTTTATCAATAATAAAAAGTGTGGAAATAAGGAAAAATAAACTAAGCTAACAAGAAAATATTAAATAAATCAAGAAATAAAGTGGAAAGGGAAAAGAGAAAATATTTATAGGGACTTGTCAGGCTAATTCAAGAAAGGAAGTACTGTTTGATAAATGGCCCATTGATAGGCAATAGAAATCATTATTTAGACACCTTAGGTGGAATGTATTCTTTCTTAGGATTTTATAGTTTTGGTAGGGACATAACCATAGGATTTAAAACTTATCATATTGTCCCTTTTACTCATAAGCCTTATCCCAGAGGTGTACTAGATTAGAGATCTTAAAGGCTTTCACTTTTACTCATTTGTCAAACTAATGTTTGATGACCTCTTTTTGTTTCATAAAATGCATCAGAGTTGCATCACATTTTTATTCTTGTTGAATTAGGTTAATTAGGTGATATTTTATCTTATCATTAGTTTTTAGGTGATCCCTCAGGTACTATAACATGGGGATTCTCTAGTTGAATAGAAAGATGGGGTCTTGGTCATAAACAAGATTGTATGGTGATGTTCCTAAGATTAATTAATTCTAGTCATATCCAACAATAATAAAAAAATTATAATGTTATTGTAGTTCTTAGGGTTCTTTTCCAATATCTTCTTGATTACATCTAACAAGTTTTTCTTAGTAGATTCAACTACCTTGTTACCTTGTGGATAAAAAAATGGAAGAGAATCTAAGTATTACCTAGTTTTCATAGGCACATTCAATAAATTTAAGAAGAGAAAGTAGGACCATTATCACATACCAGATTAGAATCCATCACAAACCTCATGATGATATGTTCTTCTAAGAAGTTGATTACCATGTTAGTTGTATAATTATTGTGTGCTTGATCTTCAATCTAGTGGGTGTAGTAATAAATTTTAGTAAGAATAAACTTTTATCCTATGGAGAAATTGCAATTGATGGCACCAACAAACTTCAATACCCATTTTTTTAATAATAAGACCTCAATAACTAGCTATAATGGCATGACATGGGCATGCTCTCTATACATAAAAACTTGGTAGGTATGACAACTCTAGATGTGAGCATGTGTATATTTAAAAATTTGAAGATAGTAATACCCTACTCTAAGTATTTGATCAGTTATAACACTCCCTAAATTTTTACCAATTCAATATTTCTCATAGAAATCATTGATCACTCCTATTGTTTCTTGTTTGTTTAGGCATCTTAGATATACGCCTTTACGATTATTTTGATACAACATGCTTAATTTTATCATGAAGTTATTATAGTTTAGGTGTAATTTTCTTATCTAAGTGGAATTCAATTATTTGAAAATCCATTGTTGATAAAATATTAGACCACATCTTGGTACCAATCATCATTTGTAATATCTTGGATTATGTATTTTTGGAAAACAACATGTGATTCTACTTCAACCATTGCCTTACTAAGTCCATGACCTCCTTCAATATTAATTGTTTGGATTTAGAAGTCAAATTCTTAGATAATGGTCATCAAATTTCCTCTTAACTCACCCAACTTAATTTTCATTTACATATCCTTATGTTTTGTGTCAAGCATAAATTCAAATACCTTGCTATGAAAAGTGTAATGTATGAAATTTTTGACTAATCTAATTAAGGTAAAAAGTTGCTTGTATATATTTGAATACCTTAGTTCAACATTGTGGAGTGGAGAGATCATGAATGACATATGCATCTCATCTCCATGACCATTTTAAAGTAAATGAATCGATGTATAAGGGATTTTTATAGTCATGACTGATTAGCATTGGTGTATTTATAATTTCTTTCTTGGTCTGAGTAAAATACACTTGCATTTTATATGTCCATTCAATGTTAACATCTATTTTTATCATGTTGTTTATTGGTCAAACTATCTCTATAAAACCCAAGATGAGATTATTTATGAAGTCCATCCTACCAAAGAATAACTTCATCTATTTTCTATGATCAATTATTTCAATAGAGGTGAAGTTAGTGTTGTGTTAGTCTCATAAAACAAATGAAATAAAATACATTAAAATCCTAACACCTCTATACTAAAAACTAGGGGAGATTAGGTAACAAGAAATAAATCAAAGCAAAACAAAAACATGAAATAAATAAGTCTTTTACCTTCCTTGGAGGTCCAAATGGCTTGTTCAGATTGTGCATCAAGAAGTCTTTGGAAATGGAGCTTGCTTGGCTCCTTTTCTCCTTAGAAGCTTGGATTTGATGTTCCTTATCTTAAGATTTGGGCATGATAACAATAATTACATGAGTCTTATGGATAAAATCTTTCATAATAACCCTACAATATCTAAGATTATAAATGAAGGGGTATGTCCTTATATTATAGGCTTAGGAATTAACTCTCACCCAAGGTGAGTAAAAATTGAGTTTAAACATGAAATGGGTTCAAACTAACCCTAGGTGAGTTAAAACTAACTCTAATAGTTAAAATTGAGTTAATAGTTATCATGTAATTATGATTTGAAATTACTGGGCATGACTCTCAAATTAGATATTTTAGGATATTTTCAAAGTGCTTGACAACTCATAAAAGAAATGATGAAAGACTTGATATTTTGATTTTTAGAATTTTTATTTTTAGATATTAATTAATTTTAAATGGATATTACAACTACTATTTAATTAGATGATTGATTATGATTATAATTTTAGCTCTTTCAAGATGTTATATTTGTTTAAATGCCTAATTTAATAGGTCCATAGGCTAAATTGACAATTATGATGCCGCAAGGTGATTAGGGATGAATCCATGAGAGGTTATTATTGCATATAGGATAATATCCCAAATAGGGATGCCTTAAAATGATTTTGAGCTTTGGTGAATGATGCAAAGTTAAATTTGGGATGTTTAGTAATTTATAGACTTAAGTTGCAATGGTTGGTTGGAATCAATCTAAAATCTTATTGGAAGCCAATTGTGGATAGTTTTAGGTGTCTATAGTTTGTACATATTTTGGAAAGTGTTGCAAGCTATAGTCATAGTAACATCTTATCAAAGAATGAAAAGGTCTTGTATGCCTAGGAAATCAATGACAATAGATGATATCTAGGTGCCCCCATGAGGGAGTAGTCAACAAAAGGGTTGGTGATTAGTCCCTCAAAAAAAAAAATGATGGGACCACAAGATAAAAATGTCGTGGAAAAGATTTATTTGTCTATAGGTGGTTATAATCAGTGTCATGGTGAGCATCCCTAGTTGGGCATATAAATAATATGATTTTCCCAAAGAATGTTATAATCATTGACATATCAGGATGAAAAAAGATAATGATTTACCTAGAGACAGTTATAATCATTAGAAAAAGGATTAGGATAACAAGATAATGATTTTCCCAAAGGCATATATAATCATTAAAATGGAAAATAATGATTTACATACATGTAGTTATAATTGTTAGAAAGATAAAAACATAACCCAGTGGGGCAGATAGAGATAATGGTTTGCCCAAAGGTGGTTATAAAAATTATCACAATGAAAACATTCCCAAATTCAGCAAATATAAATAATGGTTTGCCTAAAGGGAGTTATAAGCATTATAACAATGAAAATGTGCTTGAGTCGAGTAGAAAAATAACAATCATTTTCTCAAAGGAGTTTATACTCATTGGCTCTACATGTGGGATGATACACAATGATTTCCCCAAAAGTGGTTATAATCATTGGTAAAATGATGGGAGTAATATGGAAAATTTGAATGATGGGGCTTAGGTACTGAATCTATACTCACAAAGTAAGAATAAGTCGATACAAAGGAGAAATATGAAATTGGGTAATCTAAAAGTATAGAGATGCATGTCCTAAATAGAAAGGGGTAAAATTCTTTCATTATGTAATTAGTTTATATTTTGGGAATGATTTAGGTATATCATAAATGTTCAGGTGCCAAGGAGAAGTATGGTGGCTTCATTGCTTGTAATATTTATTGAGCTAATTTTTATTGTAGCACATGATGGTATGTATCATGATATTAAAAAACATGAGAACTTAGCTTAAATATGCATAAAGACTAACACACAATCTAATAAACACTTGAAAATAATGCACCAATGATAAAATCTATGATGACAATGTTGACATATGAATATGGATAGATTCAAGAAAAATGCACAAGGAATCACCCCAGTAAATGTACATACAAGGCACAATAATGAAATCAAACAAATAGGTAAACAAATAAATAAACACCAATAAATGAAAAAAAAAGACAACAAAATAAAATAAGGAGAACAAAATAAACAAACATAAACAATAGTGAATCACAATGTTAGCTCAAACAGAAGACAAAAAATAAGAAGAGAGATATAAGATTTCCCCTAGGCTATAGGGAAGAAATGACACAAATAAATAATGTGGCAACATAAACATCAGGCCAAATGTGAGTTTCTTAGGATATGGGATTGAAGAAAAGTGAAGATTGAGAAAAAAACATGATTGTGTTGTAGAGGAATATGGGAATGGTCTCGCAAAATGGTGAGTGCATAGGATGTGAGGCCAATAAGGATGGGGAAATTTAATGACAAGTGGTTTCTTATGATTTATCTAAGGGTCCTAGAATCTTTAAGGTAAAGAAGTGATTGATTGTGAATTTTTAGGATTTTCTAAGGCTTTGTTATAATTTTTTTTGAATTTTCTAAGCATCTCAAGTTGATTAAGAATGAGGAGATACTAAACGTTACAACTCATAAAATGGCAAGAACATTTAAAATTGACATTACTCATAAAATGGAAAAAGTGTGGAAAAGGGTGACTAAGCTAACCTTAATGTGAATTAAGCATTGCCTACATATTCCCAAGAAGGAAACTCAAATAAATATAGTTCTACCTTATATGGAAGGAATCTAACTAGGTAGCATCAAGTTCAAAATGTAGGCAAATTAGGCAAATGACACAATACAACATAGGAATGGCAAGGTGGGACATCAATGTATGATAAAGTTGTTATTTTTATTTTACCTATAGTTGACTATAACTAGGAAACAATGGCATAGGTTAATGATATTAATTTTCCTAAAGGTAGTTATAATTAGTAGCATGACATGGAACACTTATTTTCCTAAAGGTGGTTATAATCAGGAACACTTAGAATGAGATAAAAGAAGAAGTAAAGGAGTTAACTACCAAACCACTATCAAATTGGTCCAAAATATGGCCTTTGTTTATAATGTTGAGTAAATTATTGAAACTTTCTATGAATCCTCTCACTTAAGGTGCCTAAAGAACTAATGGAATGGAACCAATGTCAAAGGATTGGGGAGGGAGAGTAAAAATACTTTTTTCTAAAAGTAAGGCATGGTAAAATGGTAGATGGTAGAATGGTATGGTATAAAGAAGATGTTAATATTATGGTATAATGAAAATGAGCCTCATAAATAATACTTCAGGTCTCTTAAATGAAGTAATGCTTTAGGTGTATGATGTTCATCAGCTCATCAAGTTCATCTTCATCGGGTGTAGTGAGCCTATATGCTCTAGAGCCTTAATTTGAAATAATGATATAAGGGCCTATCCAATTGGGTTTGAACTTGCCCATGTGATTTTTCTTAGCCATGGTATTCTGTTTGTTTTTTTTGAAAACAAAATCACCATGTTTGAAATCTCAATTTTTGACTCATGGGTTATAGTGGCCACAAAGTAGGTTCTAGTATTCTTGATGGTTGTTGACAATGGTCATGCATTTTTATCAAGTAACTCTAGCTCTTGAAAGTGAGTTAATTGATAATATTCATTGTCTAGGACATGCTTTAATGAGATGTGAAGAGAAGGTAACTTGACCTCAATGGGAAGAATAGCCTCAATTCCATAAACTAGGGTATACAAAGTGGTTTTTGATTGGGTACAATAATTAGTACAGTATGCCTAGAGGGCATGAGTTGGATGTACAACTCATGACTAGAATTATTAACAATATTTTAAAGGATTTTGATAATGTTTTTATTGGATGTTTCAGCTTGGATATTACCTTATGGGTGGTATGTCATATAAAAATGTTGAGTAATGTTGTACTTGACACATAGTGTTTTGACATCCTTATTATTAAATGATCCTCTATTATCAGATATAATGTTAGATGGGATACCATAATGACAAATGAGATGATTAAATATTCACTTGGAATTTTTTTTAGACATGTAAGTGAGGGGTGTAGGTTTAACCCACTTAGTGAAATATTCAGTAATAGTACGGATGTGTTTGTGTCCATCAGATGAGGTAGGGTTTATCTTCCCAATGAGATCAAATCTTTGTGTTTCAAACATCCATGGAGTAAGCATTGGTTTGAATGTCTTGGTTGAGGGATGAATCATATTGGCATGCCTTTGAAATTTGTCACACATTTTTATGTAAGAAGTTACATCTGCATCCATAGTAGGCTAATAGTAGTTGGTACATAGGATAATTTTGGCCAGGACAACCCCATTGGTGTGGGATACACATACTTCTTCATGAACTTCCCATAATGCTAAAGTTGACTTTGCCAAATTTAAATAATGAAGTAGAGTTCCATCAAATCTATTATGGTAAAGGGTTGGTCCAAGTAAGGTATAACATGAGGCTTGGTGGGTAAATTATTTTTTCTATTTTTGTGATAGGTCTGGTGGCATTTTATGATAATAAAGATAGGTTAAAAGGTTTGAATACCATATAGAGATGGGACCAATAATATCACAGATCATTACGATAATTAAAGGTTCATGAGATGGTGCTAAAATATTTTCAATAAGGAATTGATATTCAATTGCCTTGTCTTTGTGATGGATCTAAGATCTAATGGTGGCCATGGCATCTACTATTCTATTATTGGCCCTTGGTATGTGTTCAAATTTTATATCAGAAATCTAATATTTGAGAGTGCCATTCATAGCCTTGTATGGCACCATCTTGTCATCTTTGGTCTAAAAGTGGTCTGTAACCTTATTGATGATTAATTGAGAATCATAATAAACATTAAGATGTTGAATATTCCATTATACTACCTGATGAATCCCTATGATGAGTGATTTATATTCAACCATGTTATGATAAGGAAAACTAATATGGAATGATTGAGGGATAAGATCCTCCTGTGGTGTAATAAATAATAGGCATATCCTCAATGCATGTGATATAAATGATCCATCAAAATACATCTTCAAGTGTTGCTCCTTAAGATGTGTCTCAATGATGGTCATAATGGAATCATCTAGGAATTGAAATGTTAGTGGTTTGCTATCTACAAGGGGAAATTCATCAAGCTGATATGCAAGTACTTATACCTTGATAGCCTTCTGATTGGCATATTATATCTTGAATCTCTTAGAAGTAAGATCCATTTAGCCATGTGGCCTTGTAAAGATATTTTAGATAATACATACTTGAGTAGATCTACATGGGAAATAACCATGGCCTTATTTTATAGCATGTAATGCCATAGTTTCTAAGTTGCAAAGACCATAAATAAATAAGGTTTTTCAATGGGTGTATAATTGTTTTTTTACATGAACAATGTATGAATTAAATAGTAAACAACATATTCTTTCCCACTATCATCATGATAAGCTATAAGTGTCCCCACGGATTTCTTGTTTGGAAATAGATATAGTAAGAATGGCTTTCCTAGCATAGGTAGAAGCAAAATAGGTGGATTAAAAAGATGGTTTTTTCAAGTGCTAAGAGATTTATAGAATTCATCATCCCAATGAAATGTAATTACCTTATTTAACATTTATGTAAATGGATAGCATTTATCAACCAACTGAGATATGAAGCATCTGATATACTAAATCTCGACCTTCAAAATACAAAGTTGTTTCAAATTGTAATGTGGTGGCATATTTGTAATGGCTCATACTTTGGCATGATCGATTTTAATGCCTCTTTAATAGATGATGAAACCTAGAAATTTTCCTAAAGTAACTCCAAAAACACACTTCTTTAGGTTGATTCTGACCTTTTATTCATGAAGATTTTAAAATATTCTCCATAGTACAACTAAATGATTGGCACGGGTCTTTGATTTACCCAATATGTTATCAATATAATCTTCAATAATGTCATGCATCATACAATAAAATATGATAGTCATGGCTCTTTGGTATGTGGCCCCAACATTCTTGAGACCAAATGGCATAACTTGATAATAAAATGATCCTCACATAGAGGTGGATTTTATGTTATGTTGGTCTTTTTGTGCTATCCTGATCTAGTTGTATCCTAAAAATTTATCGATTAGTGAAAGCATTTCATATCCTAATATGGAGTCAACTATCATGTCAATGTTTGGTAGAGAAAAGTCATCGTTGGGTATGACTTGTTTATATATCTAAAATTAGTGTAAATTTTGATTCCTTCTAGCTTCTTACTGATTATCATAATATTCAAGATATAATTTTATTAGTCAATCAATTGAATACATCTCACTTACAAGAGTTTTGAAAACTCTTTATTTACTAACATAGTAATGTGAGGATGCATCTTGCACAATTTATATTTCATAGGTTTGGCATCAAGATGTATAATAAGATGGTGTAAAACCAAGGTGGGGTAAGAACCTAGCATGTCTAAGTAGGCACAAGAAAATATGTCAAAACATTCCCTCCAAATGGCTATAAACATGCCACATTCCTCCTTAGTGAGGGATGCACCTAATTTGATCCATTTTGTGTCATATGGAGTCAATATTTTGACTTTTATAGTGTATTTTATGAGGAGATTCAAACCATCTTCTAGAATGGTTTTTTTAAAAAAAAAATTGGCCTACAAAAACAAACTCCTCAATTTGGAATAGCTCTACAAGTTATCCTAAACAAGATAAATCAACATCTGCTAATGCTAGGGATGGACACATGACAAACACTATTAGAAACTCTTGGATGATTTAGTCAAAGTCATGTTATTCTTTATAACTAAACTCAAACCCATAGGTAAGTTCATCATTAATGATATATTGAGATTCATTAGGGGAAACATGAACACCCCCATTTAATGGTGCTTGAAACTAGTTTTCACTAGAAGATTGGCCTTTCTCTTTACTTTTACCCTAGTCTAAAAGTGCCTCAAATAGGTTTTCAATTTGGGACCTTAATGTTTTATTTATTTTTTTCTAGATAAGGGTGTTCAACTATTCTCAAAAATAGGCTATAAGATTTAGTTTGATTGATAACCCTTGTTTATGGTCTCCTAACAAAACATTGTCTCTTAAGCCTAAAAAATCGTAAAAGGTCTCATCATGATCAAAATCATCTATAGGAACTATGGATTCTTGTTGGTCTGAGGCTATAAGTTGATGGTGATAAATAGGAAGAAAATTATTTTAAATAACTGGGGAAAGAGTAAAAATGGCATGAGTGTTAAACAGATTAGTATTGGTGAGGTCTTCTTAAAGTCTATAATTAGACACTAATTTATTATCTACATCTTAGTCACTAGTCATTGGAATTAGAACATGAATAAGATACATGGGGCTACCCCCAAGTGGTTTAAATATAGGACCATAAGTTCCTTTGTACCATGTTATAGATATTGGCTTAGGATTTCCTTCTTGATTTAGGCTGAGTTCCCCTCCTTAATAGGTTTGATTATCCATGATCTGATTAGGGATAGGGTATTTGGCCTTTTTGTAATAATCAATCAGTTTGTCATCATATAACCAGGTTTCATAATTTTCCAATGGGTCTTGTTCTTGGACAATGGTTGGTGTGAAAATGATAAGAGTTAGACTATGTAGTTTGCCTTTTCCCTTTTACTACCATTCTATGCAAGGTGGTGTGGCTTTAGGTCTTCCATAGGACTTGGGGTTGTATGGAAGTTTGGAAATTTGAAATGTGTCATGGGTCAAATATTCTCCTAGGACATCAGCCATGATGGTAAAATGATTACACATTTCAAGAGGTGGCATATGGGAAGATGAATCAAGGCTATCTAGGTCTATGCAATTAGCCTTTAGTCAATCAATAAGTGTTTTTTCCCCTTGTCCTTATTAAGAACTATATATAACACAAAATGGTAGTTATATCTTTTGTACTTAGCTTCCAAATGTTCTCAATGTTCTTAGGGATGCAAATGACCATTTATGGTGACCTCTGTAACTGAATGAGAAAACTTGAGACCTTGGTGCAATGTTGATGAGATTACATGAATTTCATGTATCCAAGGCCTTTCCAAAAGAAAATTTTAAGATAGGTTTATGTCTAACACATGGCATAATATATCATGGATCAAGGGGTAAATACTAATTGGCAAGCTCATGGTGCCTTATGGTTCCTTCTGTTCATTATCATAGGCCTTAATAATGATTATTTTTTGTTGGATATTTACTATTGTATATCCAAGATGCTTGATGAGATTCATAGACACCAAATTTATGCATGATCCATTATCTATGAGGGAACATATCAATTTGTGACACATAATGACAACTTCAATGTATAATGGATTGTTATGAAGAGGGTTGAGGGATGATATATCAATTTGAATAAAGGTTAACTATAGGTTGGGGATAGATGTCTGACCAAATCTTGGAATTTATTTGGGCTTATTTCATTTGAAACTTGGGATTGGCCTAAGAACTCTATTCAAATGTTTTTATGGATATTAGATGTATACAAAAGATACAAAATGTAAATTTGTTTAGGCATATTCTGAAGTTATTCCATATCAGACATCTTTTCCTTAATAGTGGTATATATGGCTTGTTCCTAGCTAAAACATTATGTTGGATGGGTTTGGTGGCAGATGGATATATGCCTGGAATGGTAATCTTTGATCATCAAGTTGTGATTGTACTCTCAAGATTAGATATAAGACCATTATTACTAGAAAACGATGGTAGATGGGGAACATATAAGATAAGTCTCAATTTATGGTTGACATATATGTGGTCACAAACTAATGATGATTTATTAGTATAAGGTCTAAAATTAGTGATCCCTACTTGATGGTATCCCTATATGTGGTCCTAGGTCAAGGAAGGATTACTGGCATAGATGGGTTGATTGGATTTGTTTAGAAATGGTCATGTTTAGTTAGATCTTGGTCTTGGATTGATGGTGATGGTGGAAACATGACCTCCCATAAGATGACTTACAACCTTGTTGTAGTCAAGTGAAACTACATTGTAAGTCTATTGGTTATTAACATCATTATAGCCTTGGTTCCTTCCATTCATTTGACATTGTTATTATTTTTAGTATTGCTCTTATTGCCTCATTTTTTGATAATAATATTATTGTTGTTGTGGCCCTTTTTTTAATTCTTGTTATTGTTATTGTTTGTTATTATTATTATGTTATGGAAAATGGTATTGATAAATACCCAAGTTTTGATTGGATGTAGATGCTCTATCATCTAGTGTTATCTCCCTATTTTCTAACATATTTTCAATTAGGTGTTTGATATGCACACACCAACATATATTATGTCCATGAATATGATAGTATTCATATAAATTTTAATGATACTAGTCTGGATAAGGAATGCCCTCAGGATAGTATTTTGGAATTAGTTAACTAATCAAATTAGCTATGACTAGTTTGAAAAATATGGATTCAATAGGCTATCCAAGGTCATTTAAAACTTGATGAGTAGTCACTTTTCTGCATAGAGGAGGGTTTTACAAATTTAATGGTTGTTGAGTTTATTGAGTTGGTATAAGCTACTACAAAGGCTACACTTGCATTTATTGAATGGGTTATTGGTGAGGAGTAATTTAAATTTATGACATTGGCTAAGAAAATTTTGCTTTCACCATTTGGACATGATGCAATTTGGTTATTCCATTTCCAAAAACATTCTTATTGTGATTGAATTTCTTTGATTTTTCATAATTATTAGCCTAGGTTGGTGCCAAATCTTATGTTTAGACTTGGTTTTAGTTCTAATTTTGGTTTTTTACCTTAGTTTTGGGTTTTATTTTGGTCCAACAAGGTGAGCATGATAATCCTTTTGTTAATAACATATTTTTAAATTAGCAAAAATTTGCTGATGATCTCTTTAAAAGTGTGTGTGCACTACAACTCTAGATGATAGGAATCTCACTATGCAAATTCTTGGTAAACATAGAAGCCAATTATTTATCTAGTAAACTATGGGTGAGATGGATAGAAAGTGCTCTCCATGTCAATAGATAGCTTGTGAATCTTTCACTATATTTCTTCTTGGCTTGAGTCAGATCTATGCATGAAATCTCATGTTCGATATTGTAGGAGAAATGTTATACAAATTTTTCTAAAACATCATCAAAATTAGATACTGAGTTTTTTGGCAATTTTAGAAATCATTCCAAAGCCTATCCTACTAGGATATGAGAAAAAAAAAGTAGGAGGTATATGTCAATGAAAGCCACTGGCTAGAATATAATAAATAATTCTATCAAACGGGCCTTATGCTCTCCTTTACCTTTATATTTTTCAAACTTTTGTTGTTTATACCCTATAGGAAATGATATTTGTAGATAATCCATTTTGAATGGGTAGGAAAACACATCAGCTAAATTGAACTTCTTGGTCTATTTCCATGCTTGGATGTTTGCAATTTCATTCTTTGTTTGATGTAGTTCTTGTGTAAGGAAACTATATGGAACATTGGCCTGAGGTGGAGGTTGGGTGGTCAAAGGCAAATTACCTTGACCTGGGTATAATGGAGGCATGGTTTATTATGGAATGTTGGTTTGGCTAAGGAACTAACCATGAATATGCATCTATGGATTGGGGTGTGATTTTGAATTTACATGCATTGTGGTGAGATATTCTAGTTTGGATTTGGTTTATAAGATTGGTTTTAGGGGAATAATGGTTGAGATAGAAGGATATAGATTTTAATGATGTACTATGCCTATTACGATTGAGTAATGACTTGATGCTGACTTGTGAAACCTGGATGAATAAAGGGAACTTGTGAATTAAGGGCTTGTCTTTGAATTTGTGGCACATTTAAAATGAAAGGCACTTGTTGCCTAATTGGTATTTTGTGGGTAGTGGTACCTCTTTTTTGCATGAACACTTGTTGTTAAGTAGACACATTTTGGATGTTTAACATTTATCATTGACTAATAGACATACATTATTGATTATATGACATTTATGATTGTAATGGTATGTTGTTCTCCAATTGTAGAGGTATACTTGTCATCACTTGATGAGGTGGAACATTGGTTGCCCCTGGTAGGGTGGTAGAATGTTCTACCTCTACTGTATTGGTATAATATATCATGCTTATTTTTATGGAATTTTAGTTGCCACATATATAGAGGAGTAACAATCATCACATTTTGTTGAGGTAAGACAGTTATGATCAATTACTCAATCTTTACAATTTTATGCTTGATGACGTAGTTGGTTTAGGAATAGAGGTAATTTGTTGTGTTTAAGAGGTAGAAGTTCATTTCCCCTATTGTTGAGAGCCACTCATAGTGTTTACTAAAGTAACTTTTTGTGGATTATTTGTTGATTCATTTAAACCACTTTGGATTAGATTAGAAGAGACTTGCATGTTATCCATTATATTTCACACATTTGTCTATGTAAAAGTAGTAGACACTTATTCAATAGCTAGGGAATTGAACATGTCTCCAACTAAAGTCCTTTGTGTGAGTGGGTCTATACCTAAATTATCTTGGTGTATCAATTCAATTAATACTCATGTTGAAGGAGCTACCTTGATGAGAGGAACATTTGATATGGACACGTTATTGAAGTTATGTACTAAGTTCAAATAGGTTTGATATGTTATCTAAATATATATAAAGTGGTCCTCCATGATCCCCTTTCCAATGGAAATCATAATTTAATATTGATATTCCATCAACATAAGTGCTTGAGTATTTATAGAAGAGGCATGTTCAATGCTTTGGTTATAATGTATGTTGTCAGGCACTCTAACTAGACTAAGAAAATTTTCATGGGGGATGTCTGTTGGAAACCTATCCCATACCTCTATGGTTTTGATTAAAACTTTTTATTTTTTTACAATTAAATTATGATCAAACAAATATGGATTGTATGTTAATAGCATAGTAATGTAGTATGGCTGTTTTTAAACTTGGTCTACAACCGATGGTACACTAACAAGGTACTACACTATTTATTTTTAGTCTCAGTATGAGTATGGAGGTGTGTTGACCAAATATTGATATAGAGGACCTTAGATTTTTCCCATATATTGAGTAATGTAAGGAGGATAAGGATTTGTCTCATAAACTAAATCGTCACCATAGGGGTCTTGAATAAAGTCATCTTGTGCAACCACATTATCATATCCTAGATTGTATGTGGCTATACTATGAGTGTAGTGAGACATTTTCAAATCAAAAATGAACATTTCACAAAAATAAGCCTAGAGTTATATAAAGTATGAAAAATAATGTCTAAAAATATAAATAGTTTGAACTTGGTCTAAATTGGTCTAAAAGTGGAGTTGTATCTCTAAAAGGTCTATTAATGCAGGGGCATCCTCTGAGGACCCAAAAATGGTTTCAATTTTGTCTTAACTTATTCCTATATGTGTCTAATAAGATTTATATGTAATAATTTATCATTATATGGAGTCTAGAGAGTCCAAAGGAGAATACAATTTGAATTTTAGGTTTCCCATCAAAAGTTCCTATTTGAAATTTGAATTTTGTAAGCTATTTTTAAGGACTTTGATGTATGTTGTGAAGGTGGCAAGATATGGTAAATATGTCTAAGTTTATCATCATTTTAATATGTTCATAAAGTGTCATGAGTCTTATGTCATGGGTCTAAACATGTCATATTGTTTGTAAATCAAGATAAAATTATGTATCAAGGAAACCTCTATGTGTAAAAAGGGAATCAAGATTCAGTTATGCATATTTTAAAGGTAATAGGAGTCAATTTTGTTATGTTATAGGAAAATTCCTTTCAAATTATATGAATGGAGATGAATATATAAAAATTGTGTGATGGCGAGTCTGAATGTTGTAACCCTTGTTTTGAATGAATGAATATACACAGACCCTATTGAGGTCATTTGATGTTGTTGATGACTGTGTATGTTTATTAATAAAAGAATGAGGTTTTAATTATTTCTAGGTATGTTTAAAGGTTAATTCATGTTTTATTATAAATAATATTTTAATGAACATAAATAATAATACCCTTGTTCTTGGAAAAGATGATACAGACCCTATAATAACATTTTAAGCTTGTTTACAAAATTGACCCTTCCCAGACAGATGATCAAAGGAATTTGATGAATGTTTCATTTGTTATTTAAGGTCTTGTGAAATGTATTTGTGAATATTATTTTCATGAAAAAAATAATAAATCATCCGGCA
>JARHVA010004984.1:875000-1020000 GCA_037957365.1 Torreya grandis
TGTCCTTAGATGGAGTCTATAGAGTCCAAAGGAGCATACAATTTGAATTTCAATTTTCTTATCAAAAGTTCCTTTTTAAAAATTTGAATTTTGTAAGCTATTTCTAAGGACTTTGATGTATGTTGTGAAGGTGTCAAGATATGGTAAAAATGTATAATGGTATTGGAATTTTAATAGGTTCATAAAATTTCATGATTCCTATGTCATGGGTCTAAACATGTCATATTGTGTGTAAATCAAGACAAAGTTATGTATCAAAGAAACCTCTACATGGAAAAAGGGAATTAAGATTTAGCTATGCATATGATTAGGGTAATAGGAGTTAGTTTTGTTATGTTAGATGGAAATTCAATTATAAGTATATTAATGAATATTAATAGACAAAACTTGTGTGAATAGGAGTTTGTATGTTGTAACCCCTATTTTGAATGAATGAATATACACATACCCTGTTGAGGTCATTTGATGTTGTTATTGACTACCTATGTTTATTAATAAAAGAATAAGGTTGTGATTGTTTCCAGGTATGTTTAAAGGTTAACAAATTTTTTATTGGAGATAAGACTTGAAGGACCATAAAGAATAATACACTTGTTCTTGGAAAAGATGATACAGACCATGTATTAACATTTTAAGCTTGTTTACAAAATTAAGCCTTCCTAGATAGATGATCAAAGTCATTTTATGAATGTTTCACGTGTTATTTAAGGTATTTTTTAATTTATTTATTAATATTATTTACATTAAAATAATAATAAATCATCTGACATTCTGGTGTGTTTACAAAATTGATCTCTGTTTCCTAGAATGTTCATGGTGGAAAAGACTGTAAGCTGGTTTCTATGAAAAGGTAATTGTTGAAACCATCTAAAAGATATTATAAGTGTGGCTAAAATATTCCTAGATATTTTTTTAGAGTAAATATATTCATGGATAGTCAATAAACTATTGTTTCTATGGAAATATATTATGTCATATTTTTCTGAAGTACACTCTTAAGGCACAGGTTGTTCAATCTATAATGGGCATGATGTTTTATAAAAGATCAGATACTAATTCCTCTAAGACATAATGGTGATTATTTTAAATGTGTTTTAATATTTATTATCTATTAATATTATATTATGTGAAGATGTAATTTGTTTATACATAATACAGTCCAAATTAGTATGCTTTCTTGTATGCAGTCAGATATGTTTTAAATTGGAAATCAATGATAGAGGAATGTTAAGGAGATTAAAAGGATTGTGAAAGGTGATTAGGGTCTAGATATACCTAATAAAACAAATTTTATCCATTTAAAACTCTTAAGACATTCACAATGGATATTTATGTGCTCTTGGGTTAGTTCAAACACCTAGAAACCCTAAACTAGGGTTTGGTTTGTAGGAGTTAAAACTGTTCAAAAATCCTAAAAATTTGTATTCGATCTATTTTTGAGGTGATTAAAATGAAAAAAACATTTATATGAGGTGTATGGACTTGAAAGTATATTTTTAAGAGATTAAGGTGAATTAGGCCTAGAAAGGGCTAATTGAAAAAGCTGAGTAGCTAGAAAGCATACTTAGGAGAATAATTAGGCCTTCAAAATTTATACATAGGTATAATCTGGTAAGAAAAATAATAAATTGTATTTGGATATGTATAATTTATTTTTATTTTATCTTACTATGTATTAATGATTTAAAAGGGCTATAAGGAGTGCGTGTGTCTAGTGTAGTCATAATTATGGAAAGGGTTGAGATGAAACTTGGAAAGTGTAGAAAGAGTTGATGATTGAGAATAGAGGGTTGATAATAATTTATTAGAAAATATCAAAAGCAATGTAAATATTAATATAATTAAGTGAATTTTGATATCATTTCATGAAGAATTGAACTCAGAAGCCTTTGTCAAAGGGAGTGGAATTAGAAACAAGGTTTAGTGTGATAACTTGGTGTATGCTTTGCATAATCTATGCTAAAACTTTATCTAAAAGAGTCTAACATCAAATGTCTCACACAAAAAGTTTAAGTGGATGAAATAAAACCTAAATTACAAACATAATTATAAATTGTTTCAAACAAGTCTAATCCATGTCTAAAAAAATAAAAGTTTCTAGGTCTTTTGAAAAAGGCACAAAAGCTAGGATAAAAATAGGTATTGCTAGGTCTTTTGGAAAAGACACAAAATCTATAGTTTTAAATAAAACAAGGTAAGATATTTATCCTAATAATTTGAAACACTTTGGCATAAACTAGGAATTAGGATTAAATATAAACTTAGTCACTTGGAAAAAGACATAAAATAGTTGGCATATAGAAGATAGACTACTTCCCCAAATTCTAGGCACAATAATAGTTTTTAAATTGAATAAATAATTAACCCAAGCTACATAACCCAAAAGTGAAAGATTAATGTCTAGGCTAAAATTACACAAGGCATAGGTAGAAATCAATCAATGTTTGGATTTGAACTTGTCAAGGTTAATGTCATAGTCTTATTTTTAATAGACAACAAGATAGATAAGAATAGAAAATATGATGGTACTAGGTATAAATCTTCAAGGCACACATGGCTTTGGTTTTGATATTGGAATTTAGACACAAGGCAAAAAATCCTTTGAAATGATTCAAACTGTTTCTCTATGTTTTTGCTTTTTACATTCAGAAGAAGAAGAAACTAAAGTTAAGGTTAGGGGTTTGTACATTACCCGAATTAAGTTGTGCACCGTATCTAAGCATTGTAGGAGCTCCTCTTTGGTTGTGGAGGAAGACACCTATAGACAAGAATAAGGCTTAAACAAAGAAAATGTTAGAGATGGATATGGTGGACTGCCAAGCAACACACTTGGTCCCGAAAGCGTAAAGCTCCATGAGGGATGACAGTCCAATATTTGATAAAAAGAGTGTTGTATAAAATGAAATAGTGAAAGACTAAGAAAGAAAAATAAAGATAATGCGTACCTATTCTCTGCAGTCAGTCTATCATAGTTGCTAACATCGGTAGTCCTGTCGACATCAATTTGTCAATATGCCGACGTTGGTTATGTTATCGATGTCGGTAGGGGTAAAGGGCCTTGGATGGGTTTTAGGGTATGTCTGTGGTCGACAGAGGAGTCTGGGAGTTTAAGGGTCTGTGCAGGGTTGCAAGACAGTGAATAGGGTTTGAGAGGGGGCAAAGGTCAGGGATAGGTGTAAAAAGAGGATAAGAATAGAGGTTAGGTGTGTAAAAGAAGGTGGGAATAAGAGGAAGGCTTTTCAGCATTTCTCCAAAGGAAGTTGGGTCTGGTTGATAGTATTCAAAAATAGTAAATAAAAACTAATTACTAATGTATTCTAAATTACTAAAAAAGTACAGAAGAATACTTAGCTCTATTTGATGAAGAACTAAGGGTGTTAGAATGCATATTCCTATTATGGCTGATGTTAAAGCCCTCATGCAATGTCCCAATCTAATCTGGAGTCACTTGTGCAAGGTTTCTTATCCAGGTGAGTGTTAGTCGAAGTCTGATGCTTGGTCTCAGAGTGTGCACATCGATGTCTCAAAGTCTATGGAGGAAGAGAAGCGATTAGAGATCCCAGTCAAGAGGTTAGAACTCATGTTAAGTAACTAATGTCGGTGATCTTGCCAGCATCAGCTAACAGTTGACCAACGTTAGTGGCCAGAGAATGGGTAAAAGGGCTATTTTTATCCTTTTGCCCATTCTCCATCTGCCAAGTGCATTTGCCATTGGAGAATGGTCGAAAGATGGGGTTATTAGGCATGAGAGTTAGTTATGAGGTTGGAATGGGTCTTAGGTAGTTATGATATGAAGGACTTAGTCATAGGGTGACTCATAGGGTAGGAAATGGTCTTAGGGCGAGGTGTCCAAGGTGAGGTGTCGTGGTGATGTCATTAATTTAAAATAAATAGTTTATTTTAAATTAATAATGTATGTAAGGGACCAAGGGGAGTCAACACAAATTTGGTGTCTACATTTGCCCCTTTTTGTCTTGTTGGTTGTTCTTGACAAACTGCAAGACAAAAATAGGAGTAGGTTACCCCAGGTATGGGATGAGGTATTCCCCCTCAAAGTGGAAGTAAGGGAAGAGAACATGAAATCGGTTGCTGATTTGATAGGTGGTGGATGGGTATGGTGAAGTTGGAGTGTCAATGTTGCAATAGTTGAGATTGCACGTATACCATTTCACGTGATAGTTAGGGTCAAATTGTCATAGGCAAGGTTAAGGAGCACTAAAATTGAATTAACTAGTCCCTCGCTTATTAGTGGTAGCTGATTGGGTTAATCGATCAAAGTTGTAGCTCTAATGGTCGAGGAGAACTAAAATCAAACTAATCGGGCCCCAACTTATTAGTTGTAGCTGATTAGGTTAGATCAATCAAAGCGTATCTCCAATGGTCATCATGTTCCAAGTATCTTGGGCTAAGAAGTGCTCTCAAAAAACATGAAAATGTCACAAATATTGGGGATCAACTTGGGCGTGATCTGTCAATACGTGTGAGGGTCGTAATGTGGGGTGCACACAATTTGCTAACTAGTCATGAGGTAGCATATGCAATCAAAACAACCAAGGCAAAGTTGTCTCAAAAATGGTCATGGTCTGAGGAGATAGTTGCGATCTCCAAGGTCATTGGTCGAGTTGGGCTGAGATATAAGTGATCTCAAGGGTTGTTTATTGTGGTATGGGAGATGTATGTGATCTCTAATGTGCCTGATGAGAAGTCCAAGGTGACTTCTACAATGTCAGAGCTGATTGTTTGGTCATGATTTTGGGCTGGTTTAGATAATTGGTCCATCAGGTATATGAACCAACGAATGGCCAAGCTAACCTTAGAAGATCTCATGTCAATTGAGTGCTGCCTACATAGCCCCTATTTTAAGGGCCTCAGGCCAATGTAGTTCTCCCCAAAAGGGAAGAAGGGAGTTGGTTATGGATTGGGTTTGACTATGTTAGGTCATGGTTAAAGGTTAAATGGTTGGTCCATTAGGTAGATGAATGAGCGAATGGATGGCCGAGCTAGCCTCAAAAGACTTCGTGTCATCTGAGTGCTGCCTACATAGCCCTTGTAAGGGCCTTAGGCCAATGTAGTTCTCCCCAAAAGGGAGGAAGAGTCAAAGAGGTTGTTAGTTGGTATTGGTCATGTTAGAATTTCCCATATGTATAATGGTACATGCTTGAAATGATGAATGTATGATGATGTTATAGCCTTTTCCATATAATGTGATGGTGTATTCTGTAACATTGGTGATGTGGCTTTTAATCCCTAGCAATTTTCCATATTAGTGATGGTGTATGCTAAAAATGAAATGAATAATGATGTTATAGCCTTTTCCATATTGTGTGATGGTATGTTCTATAACATTGGTTATATGGTTTTTCATCCCTAGCAATTTTCCATATTAGTGATGGTGTATGCCAAAAATGAAATGAGATTATTTATGCTTTAGCAGGTTTCCATATTGTTGATGGTATGTGCTTAACATAAATTGTGTTTGGTTGTTAGTTTCCATGTGTATTGTTTTCCATATAAACTAATGTGAATGGGCTATGATAATTTATCTAACACAAATTGGTATTTATATTAAATAAATCATGATGTCATGTTAGTGGTTAGAACATGTTTTGGTTTGGTTTGGTTGGGTTTGGTTGTATGTGACGAAGGTGTATAAGAAGTGAAAGTTGTTTTGCTCTTTCATTGACAAGGACCATAGTGATAGCATAGATAAGGGTTTTTTCAAACAAAAGCTCTGTTCATGCATTACGTCGTTGACCATTGATTTGTGTTAGATAAGTACTCAAATCACTTAATGTTAAGTGAACTCAAAATCCCTTGAGTATGTTGGGGTAATACGTATATGATTATGTGATATGTGAGGGTAGGGTAACCCTTTTTAGCAGGGATAACTTTGCCCCTTTTATTGGTGACCCTGATAATGACTATAGACAAGTCCATGACTTAATATTTTGTCAGTCATTTTATTTTTGTAGACTGATCAATGTGGGAAGTCTACATGGGGATGTTGTTTTGTTTTGTGGTCATGTGGTGTTGTGTATGTAGAAAAATTTAGTCATAACCATCCTTCAAGGGAGTGGTCTATATTTTGCCTTGTATGGTTGAATGTCTTTGAATAGCTATCCTTCAAGGGAATAGTCTAGTAATTACAATAATGATGCAGCTGTCCTTCGAGGGAGCATTCTACATTTATAGTTTATGACCTTTGGTTAGGCATCCTAGTTCTATATGTTTTTTAATTTAGTTGACTAATGTTTTAGTCATGGACTAGACTATAGAGGTTTAGGGGTTTCCCTTTTATTAGGACAAAGCATTACTGTAAAAAGGGTTAACTAATGTTTGTAGGAAAAAAAAGGGTTGAAAGGAATAGGAATGAAGATGATGAGGGTTGCTCAAGGGACGAGCTCAAGTTAAACATCAAGTGAATGATTACTTGATTAAAAATAGAATGGTCACAGATGTAAGGCATTAAGGGGCTCAAGTTTTGGCTAGCTTTTGAGAGAAGGCAGACAATAAGTCCCTGATCTATACTTGTGCGTTATTATGTAAAGTCTGAGCCAATTACGAGCAAACTTGCCTCATTTGCTTCTTTCCATATTGGTCACGTGTTGGTTTTATTTAAGGATGAGATCTCTAATTTTGAAATCTCACTCTTTCAAATTTTGGTTGTAGGCATGTTTTGGTTGATGTTAGATGTGAAGTTGGTTAATGCTTGGTTGAGGTCGTGATATTTAGTACAAAGTCAAATTCCCCTAGTTGTTTTTGTGATAGGGAGAATGTTTGACACCCATTGCGGACAATCAATGGGTTGGATAAATGAGATGGAGAGAAGATGTTAAAGCTCCTCTTCAATAAGGAGTGTGATGCGAGGATGCATCTTGTGAAGATTTTGCCTAATAGGCTTAGTTTAAGAGGGCAAGATCTTGATCTTCCAGGTTGTAGTCTAGAATCTCAGAATCACTGATGGTGATGGAGGCAGCAGTTGGTAATGATTTGACTAAAGTAGCCAATGGTTGGGGGTCTTCAAGTTGGACCTCTACTTCCTGTAAAGCTTTGATTAAGGCTTGACGATGTTGTGGAGAGTTTTGTATTAGGTTATACAAAGACATCTTCACAGGGGTTTGGTGAAGTTGCTTCACCATGGAGTCACGAGTTGGGTTCGAAGATGTTAGTTGGGATGTGCCCAAGATTGAAGTCTTGGGTTTTGGTGGTTGAGAAGGCTTAACGAATGGATATTTCCAAGGAATAAAAACTTTCTCTTTTCCTTTATCCTTTAAGGTTTGTGACCTGGTGGCCATATTGATAGTGTTGATTTTGAATAACGGGGGAGAAGGTGGTGGGGGGACTATAGTTTGATGATGGGATCTCCATGTAAGTGAGGATGTTTGAGAGGCATGGGATGGTGTCGATGGTTTGTTAAAATGGTGGTTAAGAGTATCCTTAATAAGAAGGGTATCCTTTTTCAAGTGTTGACAAATGACAACCTTAAGAGCACAACAAAACTCAGTGTCATGTCTAGGTGTGCGATGATATGCACAAATTTGAGTGTCATCAAACCAAGATGGTTTTGGTTTGAGAGGTTAGTATGGCTTAATAGGTGGGAGAATGATGCTAGAAGACTGCAACAATCAATGTAGCATCGAAGCATAGGACCCCACTAATGGGTATGCACTCTTTGTTGCTATAGTAGAGGTTGACAACTTCTGTTTAGGAGTTGTAGGAGGAGTTTTTCATACCATCTTTTTGTTTGAAGGTGTGGCCACACGCGTAGATGGCACTTTCATGGTGAAAGGTGTTGAATTCTTTGGAGGAAGTATGTTTTTGCTAGGTAAAGGTAGTAATGGAGGTGATTTGTTTTTGTTAGGTGTTGGAGTAGGGAGCACTCCTATTAAGGTGGAAGGGTGTGGACCCAAAATAGAGGGTGATGGTGAAGGTGGGGGAGGAGTTATTTGACATGGTTTAGTAGCCTTCTTTAGTTTGGTGCGAGGACCACTATTATGTGGAGCGAGGTTCAAGTCTACCTTCACTTGTGGGTGAGTGAAGTTTGATACAGGGCGAATGCCAAAAGATTTAATCTATTTCGGCATGGTGGACACTTGTGAGGGTTTGGGTTTAGGTGTGGACAATTGAGCTTTTAAAGATTTAGAAGTAGAAGCCTGACTCTCATTGGAGACTTTGGGTGATTTGTCGCAAAAGGGTTGGCAGTCAAATCGGGATGTGTAAGATAAGGAGCCTTAAGCCGCTCCCATAGCACCTCATGTTTTAAGTTCCTCGAATGGAGAAATCCTATGTTTTTTTCCAATCAAGAGAAGGGTTTAGGTGATGGCACACGAGGTCTTACAATTAGTCTTTTTGAGGATTTAGGTGATTGTGAGAGTGGAAAAGTGTTAGACACAGTGATCTCAGGCCAAAGACGAGAGAAACCTGTCATTAGATCTTCCTCAACCAAAGTGGGTGAGGTGGCAAGTTCCTCTCTTGGTGGAGAAGGTATTGGAGGATGTGGCTCTTCAGTTGGATAGAGCATAGGGATGATCATGGATTTTGTGTGGTCTAGGAGTGGGAAAAGTATGATCCTCCATTGGTAATAAGAAGGATGAGGGTGAGGCTATTGGCATTGGTATCGTCAAAGCATCCTCCAATATGCGAGAGGTTAAAGTAGACTCTCCTTCATGTGAAAGGGGGTTGGATGGAGGACTATCCTCCATTGGTGGAGGACAAATAAGAGAGGAAGGCTCCTCTAAAGGGTGAAGTAGAGGGATTATGGCCCTATCTATATGAGGGCGTGGGGTATGAATGGTAACTTCTTCCAATGGTAGAAGAAGAGGAAAGGTGGGGGCAAGAGGAACAGGTAATACGGGTTCCTCATGAGGTAAAAGTATGTGTGGAGGAGGTGTTTGATGTTGTTGGGTTGATATGGGTAAAATAGGTTCTTCTACCCGTGATGGAGAAATAGGTTGACTAACCTCTTCAAATTGTGGGAGAGGTTGGTTAGGAATAGACACCATGTCGATCATGCGTATATTGCACTCTTGAAGGTCATCGACCATGGTCTAGACATTGTTTTGACTAGGGGGATGGTTAGGGAATGGTTTCCTAAAGATATCCATGTTTTGGTTGGCCAACACATTTGAGTTATCCAAAACAAGATCCCCCTTGTCTAACATGTCTTGAATAACGTTTTTGAGGGTTTTACAATTGTCTGTGTCATGACCTTTGACACAATGATAGTTACAAAAGTCATTTTCTCTATACCATGCAGAGATGGCTTTTGAGGGGTCAAATTGGGGTGGTTGTATTTGAAGGAGATTGAGGACCCCTTGCTTTATTAGTTTATCCAATACGAAAGGATATGATTCTCCTATTGGAGTGTATTGATGCTGTATGTACTGTTGTTGGAATTATTTTGTGATTCTTTGTGATGTGGAGGGTTTAGATTGGTTAGTTGTGGTAGAAGATGATGATCTAAGTACCACAACATTTGCCAACCCCTTGGACTTGGAGTGGGAAGAAGGTCTAGAAGAAGGGTCATTGGATTTTGCATTGGTATTTTTACTACGTAATTTGACCTTATCTTCTTTGACAGTGCAGAGTTCAAGCTTTTGGGCCATGGTGAAAGCTTCGTCAAATGTGCAAAATGTTTAGACCCACAAAGTGGATGAGATGTGCTTGGCATATGCTCTTGAAAAGAGCTCAATGAGCTCAGGGAGGGAATTAAAAGGAGAGTTGGTTGATCAAACCTCTCCAACAGGCAACGAAGTCAGCTATTAATTCATCGTCGAATTATTTAATAGAATATAGGTTTGTGATGGAAACCTTTTTAGTGATGTTGATTGAAAAGGGGTCAAGAAATATTTGAGCTAGTTGAGTGAAGGAAAAGAGAGAATGACTAGTACTGGAGCTATACTAGTCAAGAGCGGTGCCAGAAAGTGACATGGGAAATGTGCGAAGTAATAATGCATCATCGTGTGCTATAAGGTAGCAAGCGTGTCTAAACACTCATAGATGTTGTTTTGGGTCCTCTTTACTCTGAAATCAAGTAAATTTTGGGAGTTCCCACTAGTTAGGGTATGGTCTAATAGGCACCGAAGGGTGAATGGGTTCATTGCATATTTGTTCATATGAAAGAACATTGCTTGAACTAGAAATTGATGCCTCAAGGTTAGACATCTTATCCATCAGCATCTTGATTAGATTAGCTGGTGGATTGGCAGGAGGGGCACCACCTAGGTTGTAAGGTACTTGGAAGGCATTGGGAGGGGTGTATGACGTACTTGGTTGCATTTGTGTAGGTGTAACATATTGGTAGTTCATCATAGGGATTGATGTTGAGGCCAAGAGGGCTTACGCCGTGAAGCTAGAGGGCATAACTTGACTAGATGGTGCCAAAGGTGGTCGAGTGGTGGTAACACTAGTAAAAGGAGAGGTAGTCACTCTTGTATTTATGGGCACAAGAGTGGGTGGAATAGAGACAATCAAGTTCTGGAAATGTGTAGAACTTGGTTGAATTGTTTATGGTTGAGGGGGTATGGAAACCCCGGTGGAAGTAGGTCAAAAAATGGAAGGAGAGGCCAAATCTTGAACATTGGCCATGGTTGGGTTAATAGTTGAATTAGTGGCTTGAGTGGTCATAGGTTGGGTAGCAGACGCTATTGATATCATTGCCACTTCAACCAAGGAAGTTGGCATCCCATAAATAGGGTTACTTGAAGGATCTTGTGTTTGGCTTCTTGCGAGATAGTGTTGGAGAGGCTTGACATTGAGGTCAAGGAATCTCTCAAAGTTTTGATCCCCTTCAAGAACAATTGGAGGTTTTTTGGGGGTTGGTTGGATAGGAGTACGCTCAGTGTTTGAAGTATACTCCATTAGAGGACTTGTTATGAAGGGCGAAGGTGGAAGTGGTTGTTGCCTTGTGTGGTCAACAAGAGATTTGGCTTGACTACATGTCAAATCCATTTAAGACAAAATATGGTCAGGTTCTAAAAACTATGTATTTTAGTTTTAGAAGACCAAAATGTGTGTTTAATAGGAAAAAACTAGGGTTTTAAGCATGCTATTTTGGAAAGAAAATTTGTTGATAGTGACTGATGTCGGTGGCAAAAGTGATGTCGGTGAAGATATGTTGCCGACGTCGGTGACAAAACTAATGTCAGTGACTATAAGTTGCCGACATTGGTGGAAAAATTGATGTTAGTGTCTGTGTATTTCTAGAAACTTAGAAAATTGAAAGTTTTTGGAATAAAGGGGAAATTTTGAGTTGTTTTTGGAGCTCAGAATGATGTGACCTTACCAGCTCAAAAAACTAGATAAGAACAGCAAAATAGATGATGGCAAGCAACCTCTAAACATTAAATTCCTAAGAATAAATTTTAGAGTCATGGTGGCTTATGCCTTAGAAGAATGTGTTTGGGAATTGGGCTTTTATAATGGGTCCTAAAGAGGAAGTCTATGGTTGGTTTTGGGTTATGTTTTGGTGCTCAAAAATATGTGTTAGAATTCATACGTGGCTTGGTGTTGGGGGCTTGCTCCCTTCACTTCACAAACCCAGAGCCAAGTTGGGCCACTTAGCCAATATATACTTCACCTATAGTTTATACTCTGCTAGAGAATAGAGTGTGTTCTCTTCTTGGTGGTGAAATCCAAGTAGGATCGCCAAGAAGGGTAAGGTATCCGCTAGGTGATGAAATCCTAGACGGGCCTTGTCTCAAGTATGTTAAAATGTTTAATTTGTGATTGTGAATGTGGTTAGGTTGTGTAACATATGTGCACTATGATTTATTCATAATGCGTTTTAATTACTAAATGAGCTAAATATGCATTCAAGTAGGAATGAAATGCAATTTTTTTAAACCCAAATTGAAATGTTTTATTTAGATGCAAATAATGGGAGAAAAGGCTAAGAGTATGAATTTTCACTACTCTAAAATGTAGGCAAGAAATGACAAGAAGAAAAAGAAAAAGTTCTTTTTAACTTGTGCTAATGGTTTCTTTTTGAAATAAAAAGAAAGAGGAAGAGGATGAAAGAAGAGAATCTAATGCATCTATATGAAAGTTTTTTTTAGAAGAATGAACCCAAGGAAAACTCCAGGGTCCCACTAGGTGTGCTAGAATGTTTCTCTATGTTTTTGCTTTTTACATTCAGAAGAAGAAAAAACTAAAGTTAAGGTCAGGGGTTTGTACGTTACCCAAATTAAGTTGTGCACTGTATCCAAGTGTTGTAGGAGCTCCTCTTTGGCTGTGGAGGAAGACACCTGTAGATAAGAATAAGACTTAAACAAAGAAAATGTTAGAGATGGATATGGTGGACTGCCAAGCAACACACTCGGTCCTGGAAGCGTAAAGCTCTGTGAGGGATGACAGTCCACTATTTGATAAAAAGAGTGTTGTATAAAATGAAATAGTGAAAGACTAAGAAAGAGAAATAAAGATAACGCATACCTATTCTCTGCAGTCAGTCTATCATAGTCACTGACGTCGGTAGTCCTACCGGCATCAGTTTGTCAATATGCCGACATCGGTTATGTTACCGATGTTGGTAGGGGCAGTGGGCCTTGGATGGGTTTTAGGGTATGTCTGTGGTCAACAAAGGAGTCTGGGAGTTTAAGGATCTGTGCAAGGTTGTAAGATAGTGAATAGGGTTTGAGAGGGGGCAAAGGTCGGGGATAAATGTAAAAAGAGGATAAGAATAGAGGTTAGGTGTGTAAAAGGAGGTGGGAATAAGAGGAAGGCTTTTTAGTGTTTCTCTAGAGGAAGTTGGGTCTGGTTGATAGTATTCAGAAATAGTAAATAGAAACTAATTACTAATGTATTCTAAATTATTTAAAAAGGACAGAAGAATACTTAGCTCTATTTGATGAAGAACCAAGGGTGTTAGAATGCATATTCTTATTGTGGCTGATGTCGAAGCCCTCATGCAATGTCCTAATCTAATTTGGAGTCACTTGTGCAAACTTTATTAGCCAGGTGAGCATTAGTCAAAGTCTGATGCTTGGTCTCAGAGTGTGCACATCGATGTCTCAGAGTCTAGGGAGGAAGAGAAGCGATTAGAAATTAGAGATCCCAGTCAAGAGGTTAGAACTTGTGTTAAGTAACTGACGTCGGCAATCCTACCAGCATTGGCTGATAGTTGACTGACTTCGATGGCTAGAGAATGGGTAAAAGGGCTATTTTTAGCCTTTTCCCCATTCTCCATCTGCCAAGTGCATTTGCCATTGGAGAACGGTCAAAGGATGGAGTTATTAGGCATGAGAATTAGTTAGGAGGTTGGAATGGGTATTAGGTAGTTATGATATGAAGAACTTAGTCATAGGGTGACTCATAGGGTAGGAAATGGTCCTAGGGTGAGGTGTCCAAGGCAAGGTGTCGTGGTGAGGTGTCTAGGTGATGTCTTTAATTTAAAATAAATAGTTTATTTTAAATAAATAAAGTGTGTAAGGGACCAAGGGGAGTTGACACAAATTTGGTTTCTACACAAACAACATCACAATGTTTTAGATTATGGTAAAAGTAGGTTTTAAAGGGACCCCAAAACCCTATAATAGAATAAAAAAAGATAAATCATTAACCACCACCAGGAAAAGCAGTCCTAAAACCTACTGAAGAGTAGCATCAAAATCAGGTTTTACAGGGACCTAAAACCACAAACATAGTCCAATAAAAGTACCCAGGTTTTACAAGGACCTGGAACCTCAAATAAAGTTTTAGACCAAGAACCAAGAAATAGGACCAAAAACAAGAACCAGTTACAACAACCAACAATAAGGACCTGAATAGGAACAAATCTAACAAAGAAGACCTTAGGCTTCTATTGCAATTCCATGATCATCTTAACAGCCTCCTTCCCAATTGTAGCAGTATCCTGGATGGAGTTAGCAGTTGAACTAGCAGCAGCTTGCAAAGCTTTCTTCCTCAAACTCTACCTTATCCTCTTAATTAGACCCTCCAAGGATATTGTTTCTTCATTTACTCTTTTACCAAGGCTAGCTATAATAACACAGATGCTTGATGTTACCTGCTCCATCTTTGTTCTACTTTCCTTGATGAGCATTCTAAGATTATGCTCATAATCTTTAAGTTTTTTTTTGGATATCTCTCATTTGCACCTCTAAGTGGTTGATTATGGTCTGATCAACATCCTGATTGTGTTGCATTATTTCCACTTTCTTCTTCAGCCCCATTATTTCATTATCGATCCAAGAATCAACTTGGCGAATAGAGTCGGCCTTGAACTTGGTAGAATGCAGGAAGGAAAGCTTGGTTTCCCTTTGCGGAGAGTCACAAATGTCTTTTGCAATTTATCATGCTCTAAAGGTATGAAAAAATGTTGGTTTTAAGACCCAAAAGGCACAAGAAATTGGAATTATTTGGGCAACGTAATGACATCCTTTCCAATCAAGTGAGACACACAAAGGTTTTGATAAAACATTTTAGGAAAAAGTATAGTGTCAAATAGATGGTGTAACACTTGTTCAAACAAGAAGTGATGTATAAATAAGAGCCATTCACAATGTGGTATGATAAATAAATAGCTATACACAAGACCAAGTAAGAAAGGACAAAATGACATAAACCCATAAGTGTAATGTCCTAAATCTTAAAATGGAAAAGGTTACATAGTAATATCAAATACCATTAATATATTTGATCTTGAGAGGATTTTAATTGTTAATCCAAAAAATAAAAGTGCATGAAAAGAAGGATTTTTAGGCCCCCTCTTCTCTTAAGATTTCATACTTTGACATGGAACTTTAGGCTACTCACCATACATCAATAGTATGTATGTTGTAAGTGGGGTTATTCTAAACTAGGAATCTTTAGTTATTTATAGATGGTCCCTAGTATGGATAATACTAGGGATGAAATCATGTCATTTGTATTTTCATCAATAACTTGTTTGAAATGGTATTATTTTTTTCACAACCACTACATCCATTACTTACTCAATGTAGTGTGATGTTTGAGTTGTCCCTATGTTATGAGGTTGAGTACCACTAATGAATCTTATTTTAACAAATCAAAAAAGGGTCCTAGTGAGTCACCCTTAGTTTATATACCCCACGATGGAATGGGGTTGGAATGATGCTAGGAGATGAATTCTTGGGTCAATGCTTCCCTAAAGAACCCATGAGGAGGTGATGAGATCTCATTCACAAGATAAAATACATGAAAATAAAGTTAAGTGAAAAGACTTTATGGCCATCTTGGGATCACCCACACCAGAGGGACTTGGGCAAGGCATTAATGACTTTCTTTTGATGTTTCTAGACCAAAATAATAAAGGAAAAGAATAAGTATTTCTGGTCACCCAAGTTCCCTAAAGGGGATGGGGGAGAGCATACACACATCACTCATTATGCTATTTTGGAGAGTTATCATGATGATGTCATGGTGGTGTCATGTAGGTTCTATGATGAGTGGATTAAGTGATTTGATATTCTATATGATAATGACAAAGTATAAAATGTGTTTTATCTTGTATGAAAAAGTGTACAATGTGCTTGTTATAATGTGTTTTATGTATGGTTGGTTGATCTTTAGTATTAATATAATTTGAGAGGATCAGGGATGAGTTTGGTGGATTGAACATTGAAAAGGGGTCCTATAATATGTTATCCATGATTGGAGAGCTTGTATGCATAAGTGGAACTCATTTGGTATTACATAGTTTTCATGTAGACACTTTGGTTCCAGTAGGATAAAAGATGAGTTAGAATTTTGATGACATCACCATTGCCACATGGGAAGGAGTGAAGGTGATTTAGTCATATGGTTCTGATAGCTATAGTCCCTAATTTTAATGTGCTATATCTCAAGTCATGCATTAAAGTGTTATTAAATTGATGAGGGTTTAACTTTGGCTTCTCAGTAAAAATTCATTATTTTCCCATACTTAGCCAAATTTGCAAAGTGGCTAGAAAGAGTTGAGTAAGCATGTTGATGAGGTTAGCATTTGCACATATGAAGGTGCAAGGACAAAATGATAATATGGGTTTGTTAATTTATGGACCTACTTTATTTTCACTTAATTTTAGATCATGTGATGTAGTGTGTCAAAAGATATGATTTTGGAAATTTAGTTTCCCAAGTAGATTGACTATGTTTTTCCATAGTTAGCTAATTTTGTAGTGTGGAAAAAGAACCAAGTGAGCACTTTGAAGGTGTTATATCTTGCACATATGAAGGTGTCAAAAAAATATGATCATATTATTTTGTTCATTTTTTATCAGAGATCATTTATGCTATGTTTGAGATCATACACTGAAGCGTGATAATTGTTATGGATGATCAAAGTTGGCCTCTCAAGCAGATTTGGACATGGTTGGCACTGTGATAAAATTTGATAAGAAGAAACTTTAATGGCATTATATTTCACATGAATAATACTTATAGGAGTAGTATGCTATATGGTTATATTTTCCAAATTAATGAGATCATCTGGTTAAAATCTGAGATCTTTTAGGTAAGCACCAAATAAGTTATTTAGGTGCAAAAATCGCTACTCATGTATATTAACATGTTCCCCATACTTAAGTCATTTTTAATATGTTAAAGCTCAAGAAATATTAGTGGTGTGCATTGATTCTAAGGATTTAGGATGTAGTGAGATGAGGATAGGTACATGACGTTTAATATTTGAGAAAAGGTATAGGATAATGATCCAACAATGAGTGAGCATTCATATAGTTTGATCAATGGTGAACATTGATCATTAATGATCTTTTTGATATGTAGAGATCGATAGAGCACATTAATTCAATATTTTGAGAGGACACAATATTAGTTCAACATGATAATTATTTAACATTTGGATTTAATGGTATATTTTTTAAATCTTAGACATGATTGATGGTGCAAGATTTATCCTAAGTTGAGAGTCCCTGAGATTCAAGAATTATGTTCAAAGGTTAACTATGACCATTTATATTTGAATATTTGAATTTGTGAAGTAAAGATGAGTGTTTAGTTTTTTAACCATATATTTTTTTTTAAAATATTAATTTTCTCATTCAATAAAAATAAAATATGGAGATGACTCTATGGTTCATCTATTAAACCTATTTTGAAGACTTGAAGGTGAATACAAACATAGTTATAATGCTCCAAAATTGACTGTATGTTCGATTATGTTATATAAGTGACTCGAGAAGGATATTCAAGATTTTATTGATCTTATTTGGATGTATGATGATGATTTAGATATTGGAGTATATTTTAGATTCTATGAGGCTTCTCTAAGTGGTTTTTGGAAGTGTGATCAATCTATCTTGAGTATAAACAATGTTTAATAAGTTGACTATGTGATCATTCATAGTGACTATATAAGGTCTCTGATTGATTTTTTTGATCATATACAAAGGTGAGATAAGTTGATAATGATCATTTGAGGATGGTGATGAGGACATAAGGAGTGGACCTTTGTAATTATAAGTGGTCATGTGTTCATGTTTTGCTCGAGGGTGAGATATATGGGTGAATAAGTCTCCATGAGACCTATAGGAGCTACAAGTGCCTTGTTTAAAATGTGTAGCTACTTAAGGTTGACCCATAGATGTTATGGATGAAATATGTAGAATTTAATGAGCATTATCTTCTCATGACAAATGTCTTAAGGTTTAATAAATGACTAATGGCTGACCAAGATGGTGTTGATCAAGATCGATATATAAATAGTCAAACTAAAGATGATGGGTTCTAGACCTGTATAAGAGAGACTAGGGAGAAAATTGAGAAAGTATTTTGTGTGTTGAGAAGCAAAGGAAGGGTAGAGTGCCTGGAAGATGAGCTAAAGAGAAAAATAGATTGAGGACTATTAAGATGACCTATTGGTCATAATTCTATTGGAAGAATAAAGATCTTGTTATTTGAGTGCGAGTAAAGGTGAAATCAGATAATATGAGGTCCATCATCAGGTGTTGTTAACATTAGTTTAGAGGAGGAATTATTTCAAGTGTTGTTATGGTAGCACAAAATCTAAGGTGGTTTTATCTTCCTTACAAGGTAATACTTGTTAAAAGGTCTAGTTGTTATTGAAGTTTAGCTAGATAGTTTTGGTTGCACCTTGTGGGATTGGTATCTCACTAAATAGGGATTGCATATCCTTGATCAATTACATCTAGTTAAATTGGATCTTATTTTATAGGATAGTAGTTCAAATATTATTCCAATGGGTTTTATTCCCCAAGAGGGTTTACCATGTATGTTATGTGTCTTGTGATTGATCTTGCATTATTTCTCTTGTTCATTGCTATGAATGTTGTTTATGATTCATGAATGTTTATATTAACTGATTAAGTATTTTTAAAGATCAGAATTGAAGTTGGATTATTTGGGCTTATTGATTCACTCCCCCCTCTCATTTATTGAACCTCTAATAATTTGGTATTATAACCAATCATTTGGTAAAGGCTTAACAAATAGAAGGTGATCAAAGGTAAAATGGTTGAAATAAGGTTTATGGCTTGGATTCAAGACAATCTAGTTTCTAATTTATCAAAAGTTAATAATGTAGTGCAAAATTTAGCAGCAAATATCAAGAATATGTAGGTCATGGTGAATACAGGTCTCAATCAAAGGATGGAACAATGTGAAAATAGGTATTGGCTTACTCATATGTGCTCTTATCAAGGACAAAAGGATCAAGAATGAAAAATCTATGAGAGGTAATTATCAAGAGAAAAGAATATCAAACATGAACAAAGTCTTAAATGGGTATTTCTTCTCTTGAAATCAATTTGGTCATAAATATAAAGGTTATGATCTCTCTCCAAAGATCAAAAGGGATATCATATGTTACAAATGTAACCAATAAGGACACATAGCCCAAAACTACAATATAGCCTTTTGGAAAGAGGATATATAGGACATTGATACTATCAAATAGTTTAAAGGGACCAAGTCTAAAGAAGAAAAGAAGAAAAATCCAAGAAGATCATAAAAGGAAGAGTCATTGTTTGTTCAAATATCTTTAAACACTTAAGAAGATGAGAAAAAGAGATGGTTCATAGATAGTGGATGTTCAAATCATATGATAGGAGACAAAATCAAGTTTATCTCTCTAAATAAGATGAACCTAGGTGTAGTTAGATTTGGTGATAACAAGTCTGCTAAAATAGTTAGCAAAGGTACTGTGAGTTTAGATAATGGTCATACAAAGAATAAAAATGTATTATATGTAGAATGTTTGAAACATAATATTTTAAGTGTAAGACAAATGTGTAAGCAAGGAATTTTTTTAGCTTTTCATGATAATATATGTGAAGTATGGAAGGCAAAAACTGAAAGACTAGTTGTAAAGATTCATAAAATAGATAACAACATGTATGTATTTCATGAATCCCAAAAGGAGAAGTGATTCATGAGTCATTTGGATGAAAGGTGGCTTTGATATTAAAGGCTTAGACATATTAATTTTTATAATTTAGTAAGATTAGTTCAAATGGGGTTGGTAAGGCATATGCCCAAGATTTATAAGATTCCTCATTCTCTTTGCAAGGCATATCTTCATGGAAAGAAAACTAAGAGAAGATACAAAAACAAGGAATTCTCCACTATAGAGCCATTGGATTTGATCCACACTTATGTATGTGGACCTATGAGATCTCAAAGTCTTCAAGATAATAGCTACTTCATGCTTCTCATTGATGATTTTACTAGAATGACTTGGATATTATTTTCATAAAGAAAAATTAGAAGCTTTTGTAAAATTTGTGGCATTCAAAGCTCTTGTTTAAAATTATAAAGGCTCAAAGATCAAGTGTGTGAGATTAGATAGAGGAGATGAGTTTTCTCTCATAATTTTGATTATTTCTATGATGAACATGGGATAAGAAGACAATACTCTATTGCTAGAAAACCACACCATAATGGTGTGGTTGAAAGGAAGAATATGACTATGGTTGAGGTGGGTAGAATCATGCTTCAAGATACAAATATATAATATGGCTATTGGAAAAAGATAGCCAAAATTTCTATGTATATCCTAAATTAGTGTCAAATTAGAGTAAATGGTAATAAGACACCTTATGATTTATGGAGGAATAGACTAGCTAATGTTAAAAAATTTAGAGTATTTAGTAGTAGGTGCTTCATTAAAACAGATAATCTTGGAAAATTTGATTTAAGATCTAATGAGAGCATCTTCTTATGATGTTATTATATAATTACTACCTATAGATGCTTCAATAAGAGACTTCACAAGACTATTGAAAGTTAAAATGTAAGAGTAGATGAGACAAGTAGAGTCAAGAAGCTAAAATTGTAGGTAAGTGACTCAACTCAGAATGTTGTTGCAAACAATGATAAGTTATATGTTCTAATTGATGATAAAGATGAAGAGGAGTAAGAAATACAAGATACTAAATCTCCATCTAGAATAATTTAGAAAGATCATCCAATACCTCATATTATTATAAATGTTCGTGCAAGGTTGCAAACTAGAAGGAGAATGTTGATCAATCAAAATCAACAAGACTCAACTTTGTTATCCATGGCTGAACCCAAAAATATTATGAAAGCTAGTAAAGATGAAAGTTAAAATGATGTAATTGATGAATAAATTTATCAAATAGAAAGGAATGAAACATGGGAGTTAGTTCCTAGACTCAAAGATAAAAATGTGATAAGTACCAAATGGGTTTTCAAAAATAAGATGAATGAGAAAGGAGAAATCACAAGAAATAAGGCTAGACTAGTGTGTAAAGGATATGCTCATGTTAAAGGAATAGATTTTGATGAGACTTTTATTTATTTAGCAAGGATGGAAGAAATTAGATTCTTTTTGTCATTGGCTTGTTTCAAAGGTTTTAAGTTATATCAAATGGATGTGAAATATGCATTATTGAATGGAAAATTAGAAGAATTATACATTGAGTTACCTGTAGGATACTTCATGTCAAGTAATCAAGATCTTGTGTGTAAATTAAAGAAAGATATATATGGTATTAAATAAGCTCCTAGAGCTTCGTATGATAGGCTAGAATTATATTTTGAGTCAAGGTCTTAAAATAAGGATAGTTGATAGTAACTCTTACATTAAGACAGAAGGTAATCATCAATTGATAGTAGTTGTATATGTTGAGGACATAATTTTTAGATCTGAAAATGATATACTGAGTAGAGAATTTATAGAAACTATGAAGACTGAGTTTGAAATTTTAATTTTGGGAGAACTATCTTACTTTTTAGGATTATAGATCAATCAAATTGATGCAGGGATTTTCATTTCTCGAACTAAATAGATCAAGGATATGCTAAGGAAGTTTAACATGATGTATTGTAAGCCTATGGGTATTCCAATGATCACATGATACAAGTTAATTAAACTAGATGAATCACTAAAATTTTATCAAAATTTTGTAAATATCCATGATTGGAAGTCGTTTATACTCTATAGCTTATAGTCTTGACATCATGTAAGTTGTAGATCTTGTAGGAGGCTTTGAAGCTGATCCTAGAGAATCTCACCTAAAAGTAGTAAAAAGGATCTTAAGATATCTCAAAGGAATCATAGACTATGATTTATGGTATCCCAAGAGTAAATAATTATCTTTGAAATCATATATTGATGTTGACTAGGCAAGTTGTGTGGATGATAGGAGGAGTACCAATTATAGGGTCTTCTTCATGGGAGAATGTTTGGTGCCTTGGCTAAGCAAGAAGCAAGCCTCAGTGTCACTATCAAAAACTAAAGTTAATTATATATAATATGCTTCTTATTATACTCAATTTATGTGGATGAAACAAACATTGGAGGATTACAAGGTAAGACAAGATGGACTTTATCCTATTTTTTGTGACAGTACTCGAGCAATTAGTATCTCAAAGAATCTTATTATGTACTTAAAAACTAAAAACATTCCTATTAGATATCATTTCTTGAGAGAAAAAGTGATTAATTAATGTGTCAAGTTAGAGAATGTGCCTACAAAAGAGAAACATATAGATATTATGACCAAACCATTGTTAAAAGCTACTTCTGAGTGTCTAAGACAGAGCTTGGGTGTCATTTATTTTTATTTGAATCAATAGAAGGTCTGTGGTTAAGGGGTAGTAACTTGTTTATAATATTTGATCTAGAAGTTTGAGAAGGAGCTATAGTATAGGGTTAGAATTTATATTCTTAGGTTGGTTTAGTACATATAGATGTAGAGTTGGTGGTCATGGAAGTGTCTTGAAAAAGAAGGCTAGTAACACTGCATAGTTGTTATTCATGGTGTGTGGAGATCTAAAGATGCTCAGAAGGTGAAATTACTCATAGGTCTTAGGGTGTTTCCCTCTCAAATATTTATTAATGAGTTACATCATATTTTATATCTTTTGTGTGTTTTTTATTCATTGGTTTCAATGCTTATTTGAAGAGAGTGTTGGCATGAAGCAAGAGGAGGTTGTTAAGACAAGTAGAAGTAGGCTCAAGGTAAGGGGGAGTTTGTGTCATATTTTTAAGATGGTCCTTTCATTTTTGATAGTCATGTTAGGTCCTTAGGATTAGTATGTGACCAATTTGTCATTGTGTCAAAGGGGGGAAAAGTTCCTATTGTAGGAGTGGTTTGAAGAAAAAGGTGAGCCATATATTGCTATTTTGATGTGTGTTGACATCAATGACAAAGGGGGAGATTATTGGAGGGTTGTCATGATGGTGTCATGAAGGTTCCATGGTGAGTGGATGAAGTGATTTCATGGTCTATGTGGAAATGATAAAGTGTGAAATGTGATTGATCTTGTATGACAAAGTGTATAATGTACTTGTTCTAGTGTGTTTTATGTATGGTTGGATATTCTTCAGTATTGACATAGATTGAGAGGATTAGGTATGAGTTTGGTGGATTAATTATGTGTAAGGGGTCATATAATATGTGATACATTCTTGGAGAGAATGTGTGCATAAATAGAACTCATCAGGTAATCCATAGTTTTCATCTAGACACTTTGGGTCTAGTAGTAGAAAAGATGACTTGGAAATTTGATGACATCAACATTGCCATGTGGGAAGGAGTCAAGGGGAGTTATTAATATGGTTGTGATCACTAGTGTCCCTAGTTTTTATGAGCCAAATATCAAGTCATGCATGAATCAAAGTCAAAGTTATGAGGGTGAAAAGTTGGCTTCTCAATCAGAATTCAATATTTTCCCATACTTAGCCAAATTTGCAAAATGGTCAGAAAGAGCCGAGTAAGCATTTTGATGAAGTCAGTATTCACACATATGAAGGTACAAGGAAATAATGATCATTTTTTTAAATTTATATACCTAATTTATGTATACTTAATTCTAGATCATGTAATATAGTGTGTCAAAATATATGCTTTTTCAAAGTTAGGCTCCCAAGCATATTGACTATGTTTTCTCATAGCCAATTTTGTAGTGTGGTGGAAAGAGCCAAGTGAAAATTTTTAAGGTGTTATATCTTGCACATGTGAAGGTGTCAATAAAATTTGATCATATGGGTTTATTCATTTTTTAGCAAAGATCATTTGCACTAGGTTTGAGATCATGTGCTAAAGCATGACAATTGTTATGGATGATCAAAGTTGGCCTCTCACATAGATTTGGACATGGTTTACTCTATGATAGAAGTTGATTATAAGGAAATTTAATGGAATTATATCTCACATGAATGATGTTTATAGGAGTTATGTGTCATATGGTTGGATCATTTTAAGGAAGGAGATCATGTGGTCCAAATTTGGGATCCTATGGGTAAGCACAAAAGAAGTTATTCAGGTGCAAAAATGGATACTCATGCAAATTGATAGGCTCATCATAGTCATTTTTGAAGATGTTAAAGATCGAGAAAGATCAATGGTGCACATTGAATCCAATGAGTTAAAATGCAATGAGATGAGGATATGTGTATGATGTTTAAAGTTTGAGTAAAGGTATAGGACAAAGATCCAATGATGAGTAGGTGTTCATATAGTTTGATCAATAGTGAGTGTTAATCATTAAGGACCTTGTTGATCCATAGAGATTGATGGAGTGCATTAAGTCAAAATTTCAAGAAGATATGAGATGAGGTTAACATGATAGTTGTTTAATGTTTGGATTTGGTAGTATATGTATTAAATCTCAAATATGATCAATGGTGCAAGATTGATCCTGAGCTGAGAGTCCATGAGATTCGAGCATTGTGTTATAAGGTTTATTGTGACCATTTGCATTTAAATATTTGAATTTGTGAAGGAAATATCAATGTCTAGTTTTAAGACCATAATTTTTAATAGAATATGAATTTAAACATGAAGTAAAAATAAAATACGAAGAGGACTCCATGGTTCATCTATTGAACCTAGTTTGAAGATTTGAAGGTGCATACAAACATAGTTATGATGCTCCAAAGTTGATTGTATGTTTGACTATGTTCTACAAGTGACTTGAGAAGGATATTCAAGCTTGGATTGATGTTTTTTAGATGTATCATGATGAATTAGATATTAAAGCATATTATATACTCCATAAGGATACTCTCTATGGTTTCTATAAGTCTAATTAATCCAACTTGAGTATGAATAATGCTTAAAAAGTTGACTATGTGATCGTTCATGGTGACTATGTGCACAAGGTCTCTATTTGAGTTGTTTGAGTATACACATAGGTGAGATAAGTTGAAAATGATCATTTGAGGATGTCAACAAGGATATAAAGAGTGGACCTTTTAAATTGGAAGTGGTCTTGTGTTAATGTTTTGCACAAAGGTGAGTTATATGGGTGAGTAAGTCTCCATAAGACCTATAAGAATTAAAAGTGCCTTGTTTAAAAGGTGAAGCTAATTAAAGGTGACCCATAGAGGCTATGACCATACTATGTATATTATAATGAGACTTATCTTCATATGATAGATTTCTTAAGGGTTAAAACATGCCTAATGGTTGACCAAGATAGTGTTGATCAAGATTGATCTATAAATAGTAGAACCAAAGATGATGGATTCTAGACTTGTGTAAGATAGACTAAGGAGTGAATTGAGAGACTCTTGTGTGTGTTTTGGGGAATGAAGGAAGGGTAGACTACCTTGAGGATGAGATAAAGAATAGAATAGATTGCGGACTATTAGGATGACCTATTGGTCATAATTCTATTATAAAAATAGAGAGCCTATTGTTTAAGTATGAGTGAAGGTAAAGTGAGATAAGATGAGGTCCATCATCAAGGGTTGTTGACATCAGTTCAAAGGTGGAAGTGTTTTAGGTGTTGTTTTGGTAGCTCAAAATCTAAGGTGGTTGTAGCCTCTTTATAATGTAATACTTTATAAAAGGTCTGGTTGTTGTTGCAACTCAGTTAGATAGGTGTGGTTGTACTTTGTGGGATTAATGTCTCATTAAATAGGGATTATAGTTCTTTGATCAGTTATACTTGGTCTAAATTATATCTTGTTTTATAAGAGAGTAGTCTAAAGCTTGTTGCATTGGGTTTTATTCTCCAAGAAGGTTTCCCACGTATATTATGTGTCTTATGATTGATCTTGCATTGTCTCTCTTGCTCATTGCTATGAATGTTGTTTATTATTCTTGAATGCTTATGTTAACTAATTGAGTATTTGTAAAGATTAGAATTGAAGTTGGATTATTTGGGCTCACTAATTCACCCCCCCTTAGTGATTGTACCTCTAACATGATAACCAAACACTTTAAATACATAGGGATGAAAATGAAAGTCTTAAGAGTATTTAAATAATGTGAGAGTTCATTTCAATAACCAAAATGATGTATGTAGTGAAGTTTGATCCCCTTGGCATTAGTTGGTGATAACCTTTTCAAATAAACTTAAAAAAAAAACTAAGAGATGAAAACAACTAAGTATGTTTTAAGTACCAAATAGAATGTGTGAGAATTAACCATGCTTAAACTTTGACTTTTCCACCTCGGGACCTATAAATTATTAGAGGGTTTTCCTATTTAGAATCCCAAATTCAAGTGAGAAAATAGTATTTAAAGTTTTACTCTCAGGTTTTTTGTTTTTTGTCTCAGAAATGGATCATCATCAATCCACAAAAAGATCGATGTTGATCAATAGAGATTGACATCAGTCTGGCAGATGATCTATATTTCTTGAAAAAATATAGGTTTACTTTGACAAAAAAATAGTTAATAAAATGAGCTCAAAACCAAAATATGTCACTAAATCCTGCAAGAAACAGGCTAGAAAAAAATGTAGGTTCTTAAACATAAAATGAAGATAGAAAGATCAAGAAAAACTCAAGTTAGTAATGTCTCCATCATGCTTTATTTTTTACATACGGATTGTGGTCAATTTTGGTAATCGACATTGATTTGGAAAATTGGCATCGATCCCTATTAATTTTAAAATAAAACAATTTCGATCCTTGTAATCTATGAGTTGATAAAAATAAAAAGATGTAAAAAAGGAATTAAAAACTTGAAACTTAAAGATTTTTAAGTATCCATTAGAAAAATAAAAGTAGATTATTAATCTCCGTTTTTTATATGGGATGTTTGAGTCCCACTGGGCGTGCTAACATGTGATCAAGGATTACATATATGGGAGGTTAGTCTTGTGTTAGTCTCATAAAACAAATGAAATAAAACACAGCAAAATATTAACACCTCTATCCTAGACACTAGGGGAGATTAGATAATAAAAACTAAATGAAATCAGAACAAAAACATAAAAGAGTTAAGTCTTTTACTTTCCTTGGATCCAAATGGATTGTTGAATGGATTTCCTAGCTTATGCATCAAGAAGTCTTTGGTAATGAAGCTTGATTGTCTTCTTTTCTCCTTGACACATTGGCTTTTATGTTTCTTGGATTAAGATTTGGGTATGGTAACATTGCTTGCATTAGTCTTATGGAATAAATCCCACATAATAAATCTATAATATCCAAGCTTAGAAATGAAGGGGTATGACATTTTATTAGTAGCCTTGGGAGTTAACTCTCACCCAAGGTGAGTTAAGGTTGATTTTAAACATGGAATGGGTTCAAAACAACTATAGGTGAGTTAAAACTAACTCTCATTGATTTAATAGTTGTCATGTAATTATTATTTGTAATTATTAGGCATGGCTCTCAAGTTATATATTTTAGGACATTTTCAAAGAGCTTGAGAACTCATAAAAGCAATGATCAAAGGCTTGATAATTTGATTTTTAGAATTTCCATTTTCAGATATTCATTAATTTTAAATGGATAATTAAAATAAGCATTTAATCTTATTTAATTAGATGATTGATTATGATTATCATTTTATCTCTTTTAAGATTTGATATCTATTTAAGTGCCCCATGTAATAGGTCCATAGGACAAATTAACAGTTATGATGTTGTAAGGTGATTAGGGATGAATTTGTGAGATATTATTATAACATACAAGCTAGTATCCCAAATAGGGATGCATCAACATGATTCTGAGCTATGATGAATGATGCATAAAACAAAGTAGGACATTCAGTGATTCCTTGGCTTAATTTGTAGTGGTTGGTAAGAATCAGTTTGAAATTTAGCTGAAAGCTAATTGTGGCTAGTTTTAGGTGTCTACATTTTCTACTACTAGGGAATGGAATTTTTAGAATTTCTTCCACTCTCTCTCTAGGTATTTTGAGAATATTTGTCCAAGTAACTTACCCTATGTCACCCCAAATATATATTTCTTCAGGTTCAATAAGATTTTATGATCTCTTCAACTCTACAATATAGCTCTTAAGTATTTAGCATGATCTTATATAATCTTGGAAACTATAGTTAATTCATCCATTTATATGACTATGCGCTTTACAGTAAGATCCTTAAATGTAATTTCTATGTCATGATGGAATATAACACTGGTATTGATTAGTTCAAATGACATCATTTTGTATACAAATGTACCCCACTTAGTTTTGATCATTGTCTTGATCTAGTCCTCATAGTTGACCACTACCTAATTATACCTTGAATACCTTTCTATAAATGACATCATTTAAGATTTGTTCACTATCTGTATAATTTCATCTAGTGATGGAAAATGGTAATTTTCTTTTTCTAAGGCTTTATTTAAGTTACATAAGTCCAAAAAGGTCCTTATCTCTCCACATTTATTTATAATCTATACTAAATTAGACACACATGTGAAGTGCCTGATAGCAAAGATTATACTTGGAGTAAATTTTACACTTCCTTAGATATCAGTGGCTCTAAAAATAGATTTATTGATCTTTACCTCTGACAGAATGGTTTGACTCCTATATTAAGAAGGATGGTATGTATGAGAATATAAATGTTAAACACTTTTATGTCCTTATATCTCCAAGCCATAAAATCCTTAAATTACTTTAAAGCTTGTAAAAATTCTTATTTTTCTTATTCTATACATGCTATCCTTAAAAGCACATTCTTTGATTTTTTGGCATTGCCTAAATTACAATGTTGGTGTAGCATACCTGTAGTAGGGATTGATTTCTCCTTTTAACCTTGATAATCTTGTAGAAACTATATAATTACACTATTTTATTACAAATAAATGTGTCTTACCCCTTTCCTACATTTTTTACACTAGTTAATATAGTTTTACCTTTTACTATCCAACGTTATGTAAATAATCTAGTTAATTACCATTTTACCTAGGTAATTAGTTAACTATCATTTAATCCTAGTAAAATACTCCCAAAACTATTAAGGGTAAGTTGTTTTAACCTCCCTAACAACCTCTTCATACTTCAGACCCATTAAAAAACCAATTTGAACTAAGTTTTATTTGTGATCTTGAGTTTTTAGAACCAACAACTTAAACTTAGACCGAATTAGTAACATTTCTCATAATCATTATTGATCCTATTAGGATCTATGTTGATTTATAGCCATTCCAACCCTATTTTATGGATCCTAATTTTTGCACACCAAGATGTTGACAAAATTATTTTGGAGCATTACAAAAGAATGCCATCCTTGTTTTAGTTTGTCCACACTATGTCTAAATCCAACCACATCCCTATCAATAAGATATTTTTCTGCAACAAAAGAATCTTTTGAAAAATAATTCCATCCTCATTTCAATTTCTCCACACTATATCCAAATCCAACCACATCCTTATCAACAAGATATTTCTCTACAATGCAAGAAGCTTTTGTAGATGCAAGTATGTTGTGTATTTGAATAGTTTCAAATTACTTGATTATTCATTTATGTTCTATTTTCTATCATAAGTCTATTTAGATAAACCAATGACCAGATAGAAAATTTTTAGGATATGTTAAAGTCGTCCTTAGGACCCTTTCTAATTCTTTTAGTACCCATTGTAAAAGATCAACTATGATTATTTCTAGATTGACATCAATTAACTAATCGATACCAATTTTGAGACAATCAACATTGATCATTGTGTTTTTATTTTTGTGTTCAACCCAATACTAGATTATCAATCTTATGTATTTATAATTTATTATTTTTAAGTCCTAAAATCATGCATTATTATATGTAGATGACCTTACTTGGTGTTGTACATGATGTGGTTTCAATTAACAATTTACCCATAGTTCCTCACCCATTATTTTCCAATCAAAGTGATATCTCTTTTGAGTTAGGACTCTTCATGATTGCCTTTACCCCAAATCTAGAAGCCATCACTAAGAAACTAGAAGCAATTCAAGAAAAAGAAGACTTGGCCATAACATATTAGAATGAACATTTTGATAATATCTACACAGTAGATTGATTTGTTTCATTTTAGTTTCATAATATTATTTCATATTTTATTATAATTTATCTCTTTATATTATCCACTTGATAGCATACAAAGTGGACTAAAATCCCTCTAAATAAGTGTACCACTTCCTAGAACTAATCTTGTAGTAGGTAGTCCACCCATATATTTTATTAATCAATCTTGTCCAAGTTGTCTTTGTTGTGTAGGTAGTCCTTCCTAGCCAAAAAGGAGTTCCTACCTCACTGTATCAATGGTGCACATCCCCCATCATAGGTACTCCTATTTAAACATTATATGATTTCTATTTTTATTAAGATAACTTTATTAATAAAATAAACCAAAAAATATGAAAACATTCTGCAATGCCCGATGGAACCCATAATGTCTCATTGTTCTTGTTGTTTTCATTATGAAACTATTCACTAATTGCATTTTTCTTGATTGCTTACTTTTCATTCAAAAAGAGAAAAATTAAATATTTCTCACCTTTCCTTTTAAGGTTTTAAAAAAATTACATTCATCCTTTATTTGATTAGATAGTTCACATAAATTAATCTAGGTGGATCAATATATCATAGTAATCACACTTTCTCACACATAACCAAAACCATATAATCTTAAAATGAGCATTGAAAAATTTACCTACCTAAGGTGAACCCACTTGGATTTCATCAATAAGAGGAAAATGGACTCAGTGTACCAATCAAATATAATTTTTTTGGAAAGAAGTATAAAGGCTAAGAACCTGACACCCTTATCGATATGGTTTGTGAAATGAGGGGGTAAGCACTAATACCAAGACATGTACATTATTCCAACATGAAATTAGACCTCAAAGTATCTTCATGTATATAGAGGTTCTCATACTTAAACAAAAACCTAAAACCATCTTTAGATTACAATTTCTTAGTACCCTCATTGACCCTTTTCCTTACCACATTCTAAATTTACTTTCTTAAAAAAGTAAAATATTTTAAGTATATTTAGTAGCGTGTGTGTTTGTTTCCATTAAAATTAGATAATCAAAAGACTATTTTGTGAATTTTAATTTCATTTCTCTATTTATTTTGGTGCTACATGGTTTTGATATGATAATAGTCTTTAAAACAAACTGAATCCCCAATCTCATCTCATCCATGGAGAACACTATGAGTCCTGCTACCTCTCCAAAGTCTATGGGGGAGAGTATTACCCATTTATTTAGTCAAGGAGATCTTATTTTTTCTATCATATTGGATAGTAATCCAATTTTTATTAACCATTACCTTAATACTTGATCCATATATATTCCACTTTCCCCTCACACATTCTTTTGAGAGTATTTTTGGCATGCACCTAGAGTCGCCTAAGGGGATTACTAAAACCATGGTTTCCTCTCTCAAGAATCCTCCCCTGATAGGTTTTGATACTAACACATCATAACCTATAAATAATCCACACATAGTAATTTTTATCACTTGGATTTGCATCTTTTGAAACCTCCTACAACTTGAAAAACACACAAAATAATGAGAACAAACCCTATTTTGTACTATGTTCATACATGTTGCAAAACACTTATAATAGAACAAAAGATAGTGGGATGACAGGTTACATCTAGGTGATATTTTAAGACTTTCAAGGTAAGCAAAGGTTTAAACACACATTTTTTGACCTCAGTGTTTCTAGGATAATATTCAAACAACATGACCAAGTGCCCTTTTAAGGGGAGAAGTCACCTACAAGTAGGTGTTACTTTTGAGGGTGAGAACTCAGTTTTGGGTTTCAAGGTGTTTGAAAAAGAGGTTGGAGGGAGAATAATATGTTAAGACAAGTCATGATTACTTTTATGAGGATCATGATGACCTCCATGAGTTATTAACAATGTAAAGTAAGCACACTCAGATCTCATAGGGCTCTAATGTAGCCTACAACTTGGTCAAGAATGGATACAGATAGTGGACTAAGGATTGAGGTGTGAAAGTTGTCAAGGCATAGAAATGATCTCAAATGATCCTTGAAAATATAAAAATGAACCTTCTTTTAGCTCTACCCAAACCAAGGTGAGAGGACCTAAATGGGAGCTTTATCACATGAATAAATTACATGATTCAACTTCCATGGGGGTTATTAGTACATGAAACTACACATCCTATTAGAACATAACCATCAATGCTCAATCCACCCAAGTAGGGTTGTCACATGGAATGAACAAATGATCTAAAATATACACAAGCTATTAAGGACATATAAGGGAGATGATTACATAATTAATCAAGTGAAACATTCATCAAATTAAAGTCATAATGATATGATTTCAACACTTAAACATTAAAGCACTGACCATATATACATTTCAAATGTGAGTAAAACTATGCATCTATTATGCACACAACACATTATATATGCGGTGGATGTCATATACAAGGTATAACATGGTAGAACAAAGTTTCATAATTAAATAAAGATGTGGAAAATTGCCAAATGAGTATAAATAAACTCATCTAATATCTATATTATTTACACTTAACAAATGCTTCTACATCTCAAGAAAGATGGAATGAGGTGATGCTTGAGGTTCCTCAGAAGGAATTACAAGTAGTAATACTAACAACCATTCAAGGACTCATTCTTACTGAATTCATAAGCTTGTGACTACCCTTAAAAAGGAATATTAACACTCTACTCCAAATTTCAAAGCTAAAAGGATTTTATATTCCTAATATACTCTTCAGACGACTACCATAAATGTTTACACAAGACCACCAATTTGCCAAGAACATGGAAAAGAGAATCACACTTCAAAAATAAGAAAGTGAAATAAATCACAAGCATACTTTATTATCGAGTTGAATCTCAAATATATATAACATGTAATCGAAATTATGCAACATGAACACTATGCAAATCATCTTTGTAACAAGGGAACATTCTAAACATTCTCAAATCTTGCCAATGGTTTTATAACTGAAACCAAATTGGCACCAAATAAATTACAAGGATAGAACTTCTCCTGAGAGACATCTCTTAGACTCAAAATTTTTCTACTAGATCAACCTTTGTAAAAGAACATACCTCTTTTATTTGTATAATTTTTTATCCATATATGGCATATCCCAAAATATGATCCAACTGAAAGAATCTTTCATGGGTTTGGAGTTTGTTATGAGATGTAACAAATATGATTATAGGGATCATGCATGTACTCAATTAAAAATGATGGGCTTGATACTCCACCCTAGTGGAATGTTTTATATTTGCTACATGGAGAGCAATCCAATAAGGGACAAAACAAACCTTTGTCCTTTTGTGAAACTAACCAAAATGTCCCTTTCATTCATAAAACAACTACAAAGAATATTATAGAAAATGACATGCCACTAATAAGTGATGTACAATAATTTTTGCATGGGTAAAGAGGGAAAAAGAAAGAAAAAGAGAATCTTGATGCCAACTCAGAGGAAACATAAAAAAATCAATTATGTTGTAGAATCAACATTGATGACTGAGTCACTTGCCAACCTGTTCTTATATGTAATAAACCCTCCAATCATTGTGGCAAGAATATTTTGGTCTGGACCCACCTAGTACTTGAATTTGGCATTGTATTCCTCCAGCCAAATGGTGACCCTTTAGATCATTATCTACTTCTTTTCAACTAATGCCTTCAATATATTATAGGATTTCTCAAGTGAGACCAATCCTCTTATCTTCTAGATGTCAAAGGCTTTATAAGGTGCATTGATGAGGTTCTGCAAGGCACTATTCAATGTCCCCTCTATTATGTCAATTGCATCATCAAGGTTCACCATTATTCTTAGAGTAGTTTCAATCTATGTCTTCACAATCTTGAGAGATTGTTCTTCTCCCTTTAAGTCAAATACACCCTCCTTAAGAATCATTAGCATATTCCTGATTGTTAAGTAATATTCTCTAGGAATTTTATGATCATTAAAGGAAATGATCCTTTATTCTATCAAAGCATCCTTGCCCACATTGTATATTTCATCCACTTTCAACCTAAGTGTCTCCCAGCTCTTGATATCAGCATCATACATGAACACCTAGGAGTTGCACTCTTCTTGCTTATCTAGTATGTCATCAAGACATTCTAAAGCTGAATGGATCACTTCTTTAGCTTAGAATGTCAAGTATTTTTACCAATATTTTATCACCTATCCCTTGGTCTTCATGTCCTCATCATGGCCAAAATTGAGTGTATCCAAGGAGAAAATTATTTTAGCCAGGGGTTCAATAGTAGTTGGAATGATTGCTCTAGGCTCACTCAGTAACTTTTGAAAGTACTAGATCATATCTAATGTTTGCACCTTGAGATCTTCCATAAAGGCTCTATCCTTGTCCATATAATGTACCACCATGCTATCCAAGACCTGTAAGCTATGTTTTATTTCATTTCTTGATGGCTCCCACAAATCATATATGTATATCACATAAATTTTGAGGGGAACATATTTATTTGTACATCCAAATGGAAGAATTGCTATCTCTTGTGTCTTCTCCCTAGCATCAATAAAAGTGGTCCATGAGAGTGCTTTGGCCTTATTAAGGGGCTTGGCCTTGTATACCTAAGCTATCTTCATCACATCTATGTCCCCCATCTTGCTCATCATGCCCCATTTCTCCTTAATTTATTCTTTAACCCATAGAAGGGGTCTAGTCTAGAAACCCATTGGAGTCATGGACCTTGAAGTTGTCCTTGATGCATTGGGTGGTGATGTCATTGGGATATTAGCCAAGGGGAATGTTATAAGATAGGGGTACAAGCCTAGCACATTTCTCTCAATTCCATAATCACTATCTGACTCACCATTACCTTGCTTATTTCTTCCTTACCCTTCCTTGCCCAATTCAATTTTCTCCAATACTTCAACATTTATCCCAAGCTATTGCCAAGACTCTAGGAGTAATTTATCGATGGATCTTTCTTGATATGTAGGCTGAGGAGATGGTACTACAACTAATTTATCTTATACACTTGGTTGGTGACCTTGGGAGGAGGCCATAGTGTCTTCTTTATCACCTTTAGGTGGCTCTTCACCAATCATGGCCTCAACACCTTCATGCCCAGTAGGATCATGGACCATAACTTGAACAAGGAGACCCCAAGGCACTTTAATGGAAGTATTACTTATATAAGGTCCCATCTTATCAACTTTATTACCTTGGTCTAATTCTTTATTTACATCTAAAGGGGTAAGGGTACCCATTCTCAAACTTGACCCCCTACCCTCTTCAATACCAGCCTTCCCTAATGGTACTAAACTTATCACCATTAGAATGGGAAGGACTTATGATGTTGTTCCAATAGTCATTGTGACATTCAATGGCTCAATGCTTTATTCCTCCACATTTTCATTACTAGTGGGGGCTTGTCTTCTTTACCTTGGCTCATCCACATATTTCTCCTTAAGTTCTTATTCACTCTCTCTTTCACCCTCCTTATCTTGTCTTGGTGGCTGGGTGAGAACATCTTGAACAAATATATCTGAATCTGAGGAGATTGTCCCCTTTTTTGGAGGAGCCCAAGCCTATGTGGCCACCTCAATACCAACTTGTACCACATCATCAAAGGACAACTATTCATCTAGGATTAATATGTCTTCCTCAACACCCTTGCCTTTTCCTCGAGAAGGTGCCTATGGCCTAAATATCCCTATTATCAAAATTTTAACTAGAGTTTGTGGCCTTTCCCTTGGGGTTCTTTATCTAGTTTTAATTGGGGGAGGGGTAAATATTCCACCATTTTACTATTTCAACAATAATCCTATCTTCATCTATGTCTTCATTGTCACTCATATCCCTTACTTTTTGGGAATACAAGGATTTGTCCTCTTAGGGCTCCATGGCAATATATTTGAAGGGTACATTCATGAAAATGACCCCCTTTCTCTTTTTAGGGCTCACCATTGGAGGTTGTAACATCTTCTTAGGCCTCTTGATCCTTAGTTGCTTTGGCTCATCCTCTCCCTCCCTCTTCCTTGTATAAATATTTGGGAGGAGGTATGTTACTAGTATCTACTCAGGTTGAGTAGCTGACGTGGTGATTGGGTTAGTTATCATGGCAGGAGCTCCCCTGGTAGTAATGGATATGGGATTAACACTAACAAGTTTTACCTCCTTTGCAAAAATCTTTCTCTAATTCTCTACTAAAAATGTGATTTTAGAAAATGACAATCTTGATTTAGATCATAATGTTTTAACCTCTTCAATTTTAAATAGCTTAGTTAAACCAATATCACTTACCTGCTTCTTGTCCTTGCCCTTTGTTACTGCTTGCGAGCTTATGAGATTACACATGTAGGGAGGAAGGAGTGCCTTAATATTTTTGACATTTCATAACTCCTAAAGGGTAGCAGTGTCATGTATACTAAGGTCCACCCCTCAAGCCTTCAACCATAAAAATGTTCTTTCCATAATTGAATGATCCCTCCATGTAACTAAGTCATTTTCTAGGATAGTGAAGTCCACCTATGCTATGGGATACATCCCAATGTTCTTCTTAATGTATGATGCTGACACTATCACTTTATTATCCATAATGTATATGAGGATAGGAACTATATCATATACAATGATATCTTACATAATGAACCTCATATAATTTATTTTTGTCACTTACTCCTCAATTATGTAGTCAAACTAGATGTCCTCATTATGTACTCGATACATAGCTACAACTGTAATAGTGTCTACCAACCACCTTATGTCATAGTTTGGTTGAGGAGGCATCTTATCAATTTGGTAACATCTCATTTCTTGTTGTAATCCCATTATTTTAGCTAGAGAAGGATATGTATAATATCTTATCTCTATTGGGAATTTGAAGGGATTATTAATCTTCTTCACAGTGATCATCGCATGTGGTGGGACCATCTTCCTGCATAGCTCCATGATTTTAACCTTATCATTACCTCCCTAGCCATTCTAGTCATTTTATTTATGCCTAACAAGGAGAAAATGAAATTCATCATAACATTGAGGAAATAATTCTAAACCTTGGACCAATTGTTCTTTAATCCCTATAAAGTCATTTTAAGGTATAACTCACATTTTCTTAGTCCTGAAGGATTTCTAGTAAGCCTTGGAAAGTCTATTTTGAACTAGATTGTACATCATATAGGAAGACATGTAAAAATTACCTTCAAATTCATTTTTTGAGGAGATATAACTATGCAATTAAATCATCTAATTTTGAAAATTTTCACTCAAGATACAATCCCAATCCAACTTCTTTTGTCTCTCCAACACACAAATAAGGATCAAAAACATCCATGGCTCAAACTTCTCTAAAGTGGGTACCCCATAGATTCTAGCAGCGATGGTGATAACATATTATGGAAACTCTTTGAATTCTTTTAGATTGAGGTTTTTTGTCATCATCAAGACCTTTATTCTCTTCTTAGTTAGCCAGACAAAATTTATGATGTCCCATACCAGATTATCATTTTCCTTCACATATTGCTGGTATTCTTTTAGGGTCAATATGATACTTGTAGGCTATAGTGGTATCCCAAGCATGGTGTTGAGAGCTTCAGGAGTGAATGAATAGATAACTAATTGAATTCCATTAATAATTTTTTTTTATTTGGGTGATATACCTTTGGACATGTAATAACCAACTCTGGGTATGAGGCTACTAGAGGAAATACTGCCAAAGGAATTATAGAATTCATACCCAAATTAGACATAGCCTCAAGGGGGTTTGTATTTTTCAATACATTTATTAGGGTAGTGAAATTTAACCCTTGGACATTAGTATCCCTAATCCCATCAAGGATGGAATTGATATTGCTCTTTATTCGAGTGGATGACAAAGCCATTTCTTCCTAATTCACTTGGTGTAGTGCTGTTAAAACTAGAATGAACCTCTCTTGGTGATAAACTCTCAAATAACCTAGAATTCCTCTCAAGAACACTAAAAATAATCTCAAGAATACTTACTAGTAATCATGTAGATTAATATTCACTTGGAGTGAGAAGGTCTTTGAAGTATTTGCTATAATTTCTTTTCTTACTATATGCCTTTTCGATTTATAAATCACTTGATAACACAAGTATTAGCTCCAGATGTAAAATGTTGATACAAATGAAGAAAAATACTTAGTTATAACCTTCCCCCTTTTGAAATTGGGATTGCCATTAAAGCCTTATAATGAAATGGCTAATCACCAACTACTACATTAATTACTTTAAGTGTCCCTTTTTGGAAAATGGAGGGAAACCTGATACTTCTTTATTTTTCATCAAAATGATTCTCCTTGGGACACATGGCTCTTTTTAAGAAAAAATCCACCTATCAATGCTCATCAGGTCTTTGGGAGTATCTTCACCTTCCCACATATCATATCCTTTAGTGCAGAGGTGCAACACATCTTGAATCCTCCTCATGGGATACAAAATTGACACGCATCTACATTTATGCCTTAGACATTCAGACACTTGGGTCCTAGGGGCATTTGCACCTTCTCACCTTTTTTCTCTCCTTGGTATCCTAGTGAAATATTTCCCTAGTTCCCATAAGAGTAAAACATTTCATGATCTTATTTGGCCAATCCTAATGTCTGGGTCATTGAGAGATCCTTGCACCTCCTCACTTAAAGATAAATGAGGCAAGTTTTAGAAAGGGGTCTGAAGACTAAAAAGACCTGAGGGAATTCCATGTGGCATGGATTTAAGTGGTTTGGGCCTTAGAGGTCTCCTTCCTCTTACTCACCTTGAAGTAAGTGAGACATCCTTTTAAAAAGAGGACCAAAGCCAAAATTATTTAAGGATGATGTGTTTGACATAGATGCTTGCTTATGCTCTCAGCCATCTCCTTACCTTTTGCATCATCAATCGATCTTAGGAGGAGTACAATATTCTTCCATCCCTTGATGATTCTTCAATACTATGTGAGTGTATAAGACTCATAGGGAACTCTCTAGAGATGTCCACATGCTTCTCATTTAGTTCATCAGATGATGTCTCCCCTTAGTCACCATGACATCCCAAGGGTGTAATGTGTATTTCCAACCCAAGAATATATAGCCCTTACAACATAAGTTTATAACAAAGCCTAAATCACATTCATGTGATCTAAAACATAGTTACATATACCATAAACAACCTCAAATACCCTATGGGATAATCATTCACTTCCACACAAATTAATATAAGGGACTTATTGGGACATAGAGTGAGGATATGATGTACATTACAGTATGCAATTCGAGCCAAACTTGAATAATTTCACTAATCAAGGCCTAATTGTTTTGATACAATTCTATGTACCAATATAGGCTCTTACCTAGGGATGCATACCCCATATAGGTGTGCAAATAACCCTAGAACAAAGGATCTAGTGCCAATCCATTTATTGATGGAGTTAAGACTAAAAGATCTTAAGTAAACATAAGGGCCCAATCAACTACCATAATAGACATTCTATAAATAGATCAAGAGGATCCAAAGATATACACAAAATAGACACATGAAAAAAGGAACTATACACGTGAGAAACAAAACAAAAAGGGGTGATAGAAAAATAATGTTATATAAAATATACATAGAAATGAAAAAAATCAATCTAGTAAATGCTTCAAATGCCTTCCATTGATAGGTAATTCTAATATATCCTAATCCAAATCTCTCATAAATAAGGTTTACTCCCCAATCTGATATTCAATTGAGTATGGGCCCATCCATAAATCATCAAAATTACCATGCTTACACTTTTATTCATGCTAACTATCCCATAATAAAACCAGGTCACCTAGCTAAGAAGTCCTTAGAGTGACCTTCCTGTCAAATATACACTTCAACTTTTCCTATAACTTGAGATTATTCTCATAGGATAATCTATGAGATTCATCAAATTCCATAATATGATTTAACCTCTCTTCATAGTGGTTAATGTGCTTATTATCCCTTAATTGTTACATGGAATGATAAGTAGACAATTGTAAATTTATAGGGAAAATTACATGAGCTCCATAAACAAGCTCAAAAGGGATTTAATCTATGGATATTTTAGGATTAATTCTATTAGCTGACAAGGTAAATTTAAATTGCTCACCCCACCTTTTCTTGATAGTTTCCAATATTCTTCTTATAATCTTGATCAAGTTCTTGTTACTCGATTCTGCTTGCCCATTTCCTTGAGGATTGTAGTTTGAAGCATAAGTGAGGTCAATCCCATAATACTTTCACATTACCACCAAAGGTTTAGCTCTAAATCTCATTTAATTATCAATAATAATATTGATAGGTACACCAAAATGGCATGTAATATTATTCAATAGGAAGTCCATGATGACTTGGTACATTGTTTTCTTAGTAGGGATTGTTTCCACCCACTTGGTGAAGTAATCAGTCATGTCCAATATCCACCTATGCCCATTGATTAAAACCTCACTCATCTCACTAATAAAATCCATAACCCACTACCTAAATTAGGGTTTGATATTAATAGGTTGTAAAGGGAGAGAACCAGATGCCTTCATTCTCCTTGTAAAGCGTTGACATTTTTCACATTACTTGACTATCTGAGTAACATTTTTAAATAGCAAGGGCCACCAGTAACCAGCTCTAAGGATATTATGAGTTTAAATTTAGGTGAAAAGTTACCACCACATACCCCACTATGAAAATCCTTAATCAAACTAACAATTTGTTCCTCTAATACACATTTTAGGAGGACCCCATCAAAAATTTCCATGCCAATTCATTGTCAATCAAGATGTATTTCTAGGAGATTAACTTGAGATTTATCCTCTAGTTTTTATCCAAATCAGGGGTGCAACACAAATTCTATATATAATAAATAATATCCCTATACCATTAAGACACACTAAACTGACCCAAAGCCTCGTTAATGCTAACAACAACATTTTTCACCTCAACTTCTTGTAAGTTTGTCTCAACCATAAGCTTGGCCAAGCCCATTCCATGCACTAACTTGGTATTCTAGATGTTTATATCATATTCTTTTAATTTATTCACCCATCAACATCTTTTGTTGGAAACATTAGTCTGAGTTATAATGTCCTTCACCATGGTGTGAGGGAGATACATAATAATCTTAGAACTTTGAATGTAAGACCTGAATGCCTTAACAACCTTTAACAAAGAAAAAGCTTATTTTTTCATAATAGTATAATTTAATTTATATCCCTGCATAGATTTACTAAATAAAGCTATGGGTTGTTCATGCCCATCATCATTCTTTTTCATTAAAATAGAATTGATGGTATAAAATGATAAAAAATAGAAAATCTAGAACAACTTTATGTAGTCAGTACTATCCAAAATAGGAGTAGATTTTAAATATCCATTAACATCATTAAATACCTCCACAACCATTTCCTCCCACCTAATGATCTGGTCCTTTTTCAACATAGAAGTGATTGGCAGAGTGATCTCCATAAAATTAGACATAAATCTTCTCACAAATTTAATCTACCTAAAGAAGGACTAAATTCTCTTCTTGGATTATGGGATAGGCACCTTGTCGATGGCCTCAACTCTCTTAGGGTCAATCATAACACCTTATTTAGACAAAAAATATCCCAATAGTTTGGCATTCTATACTCCAAAATGATATGTCTTAGGATTGAAGGAGATACCAAACTCTGGACATCTCATCAATACCATCTCTAAGTGATCTAAATGATCCTTTCTAGCTTTGGAATACATAGTAATATCATATTGATATATGACAATGAACTGATTAATCATCCCAAAGAAAGCAACATCCATGGCATGTTGAACTCTTTCACTAGCATTCATTAGCCCAAAAGGCATTCTCATATAAACATAGGTGCCCCATGGTGTGGTGAATGCATTTTTAGACCTTTCAAATTCTTTGACCACAACCTAGTTATAACCTTAGAAACCATCTAGAGTGGACAATATTTTACAACTAGTGACATTTTTAGTAGGTTGTCCATGTTGGGCAAGGGATAATTATCCTTTAAGGAAGCCTTATTTAGATTACATAAATCCATGAAGAGGTCAATATCTCCATTTTTCTTTCATCTAGGGACCAAATTCACAACCCATGATTAATACATAATGGTTTTAATAATACCACCATCCCTTAGATTCTTTAATTCATCCTTCATCTTAGTGGCCAAGATGGGGTTAATTAGTCTTTGTTTCTTCCTAAAAGGCTTACTATCAGACTTTAGGGGAATGATATGCTACAATAAGCCCTCCCTATATGATTTTAGCTCTGAATAAGACCATGCCAAATAATCTTGATACTTCCTCAACATCCGTATATAGTCTCCTTTTTCTTCTATGCTAAGTTAAGTACCCAAACATACCTTCCTCAAAATTTTAGGGGAACCTAGATCACACTCAGTGACATCCCTTGAGATAGACACATCTTGACTCCACTCTATCTTCCTCATCAAAATATGCTTCTAAACTGACTAGCCCCCTAGGGATAGTATTTTTTTGAGTTGGATGATCTCCTTTCCTGACAAGTTCATCACAAATCTAGGCCATAGACTCCAAGTCCACAAGTTGGACATGTAATTCTACTTCACAATTTAAGAAGCTTTTAATTTGATCATCATTCTTAAAAACCTACCAGTGATAAATATTATCCAGGACCAAGGGTCAAATAATTACCTCTACTTGATACTGATAATGAGGACTCATGCTTACAATATCAAACTAAGATCCTATTCTAGTGAGTCTATTAGCTCCTTGGTTGAATTACCTATCATGATAGGAGATATTGAATGCATTAAAGCTCTTAACCAAATCCCACAAAACATTTCAATATTGTTTCAATCGCTTAATCTTGGTGGCATGTGAACTATGTACTTGCTTCACTACTAAATCTGAATCACTTTTGACAAGAAGACATTCGATCTCATATTTTTAGGTGATCTTAAACCAATCAGAAGTGCTTTAAATTCCATAGTTTTATTATTGCAATCAAAATCAAGGTAAAAGTAAAACATATACCTCTTACCATTATGGGTGTAAAAGATCACCCCAGATCCATTTCTAGCACTAGAGCAGGTTTCATCAAAGCACATTTCCCAAACCACATCTTCTTTATTGGGATTCACATTAATAATAGCTGACTACTCATCCATATCAATATTCCCAAAAAAAATTCCTAACTTGACATTAGTGCACATAATTTCATTTAGGGCATGATTAGGGTCTTCAATTATGTGTAACATCTTGGGTTCCCTATGGATCATAGCCATTTTTTCCTCTAAAGGAATAGTGGCATAAGAATGAACCATTTGCACACTCCCTCCCATAATGGTATCTCACTTTTGTGATAGCATCATTCCCAAATTGGGTGGATAATCTACAACCACCACGTCCATGTTCAAAAACTTACTAGGGTGAACTTCCAATTGCACAACCAACCCTTTAACTTGTCTAACAACTGGTACCTCTCATGAATCCATAACATAACACTTGCTAAAGGTATATGTTATCTTTATACTAAGCTCATTCAAGAAACATAAGGGTATAACATTACAAGATGTACCAAAATAAAACATGTAATTTTAGACAGTCATACCATTTATCATTAAAGTTATATAAAATGGCTCTACATCAAGCTAAATTTATACTAATGTAGCTCCCATATACCTCCAAAGTAGGTTCAAGGACTTCCTTTGACTACTCATCTCTTTTTTAAGCACTTGGGACATTTCAATAGCATTGGCAATAGGCTTCTCACCAAACTCTAAATACTCAATAGCTCTCTTCCTATGCTCAGGAATCTGTAGTAATTCAACCATAACACTATGAATTTCATTTGGCTTAATACTTGAGCCATGTCACATATGATTTATGATGGATAATGAGTATTTGGGGGAATCATAAAAATACCTTCTACTAGAATACATTTTCTCAAAAAAGGAATTAGGTCGAGCTGAGACGGAATAAGATGTATCATAGGGGCTTCAAAGGAGGATTCTGCTTGACCTCATTAGAACCCTTGGGAATGTTGGATATCATAGGCATCTTATTACTTTTAATGGGAATATCTCAAGGCCTATTGTTTTAAGTAATGGGTACTTACTTGGGAACCTATGAATTGGCCATAGTTTTCTTGGGTTCCTTACCTACATTTATTGCCTTAGGAATAACATGAGCCTTTTCTTGTGGAGTAGCACCTACTTTACTACTTCTCAAATTAATTTCACTCTTTTGGGTAGAGATCACATTAATTAACATTTGCCTATCTTCAGCTGAGGGATTGCTTCTCAGATACTTTTGGGTCATCATAGAATGCAAATGGGTGAAATCATGAATAGACAACTCATATGCTTATGCCGCATTAATGTCACAATTAGAATCAAATTTTGGGGCACACTTTATCTCAAAAACACTCCAAAACCTAGTAACCATATAATCTACCAATAGCTCTATGGAATCCCCAAATATGTATTGATGATATTGGCAATCAAACATGAATAATTTATAATTAGATGATGCATCCTTGGGCTCATTTGGTTCTTTATAATATAATTCAATAGTATCACATGGTGGGTGTGGAAGGAAACACCTATCAATCTAGTTGATGTCAACATGAAAGCTTATTATGTTTATCTTGGTATTTAAAGGATTGGGAACTTCTTTCTTGATGCCTCTATTTTATTTCCTATATGGCTGATCTTCACGTGTAGTCCTTTTGCCCTTGTCAACATCTTTGTTATGGAAGGTAGGCCCTCACTAAGTCTGGTGTGGATTTGGATCCCTTTCATGGCTAGTTGACACCTAGGGAATTCCCTTTTCTACCCTAGCCAGCTTATATGACATTTCCTTGACAGTAGAGGCCAAAGTCTTAACAATATCTTCCAAACTGGTGGTCTTAGTGGATTGTAACTTTTCTAGATTAACAAGCTTGACATCTACCAAATTATTCATTAGCTTCCCCATAGCCTTGATATTATTCTCTATTTGAATATACATGTTAAATGCCAACCTTAGATTTGCTGGAGATTTATCTCTTATGTGGTATGCAACCTTCTTATCAAAAGCATCATAATATTTTATCTAACAGGCTATGTCACTAGGCCTTATGATTTTAGGCATCTGCATCATGGCCTTTTTGAACTAGGTATTGAAATATTACACATATTTTTTAGTATTTTTCTTTATATTTTCAAACTTGGTCAAGAGAAATCTTGAATCTATTCTTTCACCATATTGAATCCTAAATATATTTCTCATCTCTTCCCATGAATCAATGCATCCTATGGGAAGGGAGTTAAATCAAGCTTGAGTGTCATCTTCCAATGTGTGAATAAATATATTAATACATACATCCTCATGCTCTATGTCATAATCTTCAATCATATTATGGAAGGCTTTCAAATGTTGATTGCTAGTCACAACATTATTCCCTTGAAACTTTGGGAGTCATTTTCTTATCTCATTAGTAAATTCATTAGGGTAACCCTCAACCTCTTCAAATTTTATGGGTTTGAACCTAGGAACATAAAAATTAGACATTTATTTCCATCTTCATCCTTCACCTCATGGTTGGTTTAGCAACTGGTTTAAGGGCAAATAATAAAGGGATGAGATCTGGTGAGTGAGATGAACTAGGCCTAAGAGGGGACTGATATAGTGGTGATGGGGAAGGATAATATATAGGATTGTAAGGCTCAGAGGTACTAGAGGAACTATGGTAATCCTTAATGAGGGGTTGGTCCATAGATAGTCTAAGGTTGGTAGAGTTAGATTGAATCTCAATAACTAAACTAGGCCCTTTAATAGTGTTCCACTCTAATCCTTTTTTCCTCTAAGGGGCACATAGTAGAGGAACCAATTGATTCAATGGGTCAATCCTAAAGGATGATCTCAAAACTTATATATTTGTAAACAATGGGACACTCAGAGTTGGGGGTTGGGAAAATAAAGGCAATAGCAGGCAATGGTCTTATGACAACTAGAGAGACAAGATTTGGAGTCATCACTAGAAACACACTTCTAAAAAGTAAGAGATCAACACATCAACACATCATCATGATACATGTAAAGTCTAATTAGTACCAAATCTTAATCAATAAATGAGACACAAACATTGAATTTAAAATAATACTCAAAAAGGTCAAGACAACTTTTGATATATAACAATTCAATTTTGTGCTAAGAATTGTGAAGAAGCTAGAATATCAACCTTAAGAGCTTATTTTGAACACAGATTCAACTAAGAACTAGACTAATTGATGGGTAAATTAATAAGACAATTATATTAACTGTATGAGGATTCATAAGATGACCTTCTCTCACCATCCTTCAAGAATTCCCAAAAAACCAAGTGCATAGGATCTCTAATTCTTCATGAACCGACCACTTATGAACATACTTTGACGACATGTATACTTCAAAAGGGGATCAATACAACTCTAAGAGATAAAATATTTCAAAGCAATGAGGCTAGGAATATATAAAACATTGATGGATCATAGGCATAATAAAAATATCACACATATATAGGGAGTCTTTAAAATAATAACTCTCTGCAAGAGTCCCTGGTAATGCGGGTGATAAGAACATGTCCCTGATAATGGTTCGAGAAATGTGTTAGCTCCTAATTGTACACCTCTTTAAAATAGCCTTGTATACTTAAATATAATGACAAGCACAAATGAAAAACCCATTTAAATGTCATTGTAGCTAGGGAGGGGTTTAGCATTTATGGTGGATCAAAATAGGGAAAATGATTGAGAGACATGTACAAAGGGGGTGGTTAATTCCTTGTTACGTTTAGCTCTATTTAGACCAAGGTGAGAGGAACTTAAGGGTAGCTTGATCACATGAAGAGATTACATGATTCAAATTCCATGGGGGTTATTAGTACATGAAACTACACATTTGATTATAACATAACCAATAATGCTCAATCCACCTATGTAGGGTGGTGACACAGGATGAACAAATGCTCTAAACTAGACATAAGCTATTAAGGATAGACAAGGGAGATGATTACATAGTTCATCAAGTGAAACATTTATCAAAACATAGACCTAATGATATGGTTAAAACATTTAAACATTAAATCATTGACCATAGATACATTTCAAATATGAGGAAAACTATTTATCTATTATGCACACAACACTTTAGATATGTGGTGGATTTCATATGTAAGGTAGAATAGGGTAGAACAAGGTTTGTTAATTAAAAAAAGATGTGGATAGGTGGTGAATGAGTAAAAATAAATTCATCTAATAGATATATTATTTCCACTTAACAAATGCTTCTACATCTCAAGAAAGATGGAATGAGGTGATGCTTGAGGTTCCTCAAAAGTAATTGAAAGTAGTACTATGAGAAACCATTCAATGATTCCTTCTTACTAAATTCATAATCTTGGGACTACCCTTAAAAAGGACTATTAACACTCTACACCAAATTTCAAACCTAAAATGATTTTATATTCCTAATATACTCCTTAGATGACCACCATAAAGGAATACACAAGACCACCAATTTGCCAAGAACATGGAAAAGAGAATCACACTTCAACAATAGGAAACATAAATAAATCACAAACATATCTCATTATCCATCTAAATCTTTATTATATATAACATGTAATGAAAATTATATAACATGAACACTATGTAAATCATCTTTGTAAAAATGGAACATTCCAAACATTCTCAAAGTATTCCAATGGTTTTACAACTAAAACCAATTTGTCACTAAAGAAATTACACAGATAAAACTTCCCCTAAGCAATAGCTCTTAAACTCAAAATTTTTCCAATAAACTGACCTTTGTAAAAGAATAGACCTATTTTACTTATACAAATTTTTAGCCATACTTGGCATATCGCAAAAGATTCTCAAACTAGAAGAATCCTTCGTGGTCTTGGATTTTGTTATGAGATATAACAAATATGATTCTAGGGATTATGTGTGTGCTCAAGTGAAATTGACAAGCTTAATACTCCACCCTAGTGGAATGTTTTCTATTAGCCACATGGAGATCAATCTGGTATGGGACAAAACAAACCTTTGTCTACTTACACAACTAACCAAAACATCTCTTTCATTCATCAAATAACTACAAAGAATATTCTATAAAAGGACATGCCACTAACGTGTGATTTATAATACTTTTTTCATGGGAAAAGAGTGGAAAAGAAAGAAATAAAGAGAGAGAAACTTGATGCTAGATCAAAGGAAATAAAGAAAATTTGATCATGTTGTAGAACCAATGTTGAAGACTGAGTCACTTACCAACTTATTCTTATATGCAATAAACCCTCCAATTATGGTGGCAAGAATATTTTGGTCTGGATCAACCTGGCACTTGAATTTGAAATTGTATTATTCAAACTAATTAGTGAACCTCTAGAGCATTACCTACTTCTTTTTGAATAATTCCTTCAATTCATCACAAGATTTCTCAAGTGACACCAGTCTTCTTATCTTCTAGACATCGAAGGCTCCATGAGGTGCATCGATGAGGTTCTGCAAGGCACTATACAATGTCACCTCTATTATGTCAATTGCATAATCAAGGTTTACCATCTTTCCTAGAGTGGCTTTAATCTCTATCTTCACAATATTGAAATATTGCTCTTCTCCCTTTAAGTCAAAATATCCCTCCTTAAGCATCATTAGCCTATGTTTGACCGCTAACTAATATTCTCTTGGCCTTTTATGATCATAAGAGGAAATGGTCTTTTATACTATCAAAACATCCTTACCCACATTGTATATTTCATCCACTTTCAACCTAAGTGTCTCCCAGCTCTTGATATCAATATCGTATATGAAGACCTAGGAGTTACACTCTCCTTACTTATCTAGTATGTCATCAAGACATTATAGTGTTGAATGGATCACTTCTTTGGCCCAGACTATCAAGTTTTGTTGCCAATCTTTTGTCACCCATCCTATGGTCCTTAAGTCTTTGTAATGGCTGAAATCAAGTGTATCTAAGGAGAAAATTGTTCTAGCTAGGGCTTCACTGGTAGTTGGAATTACTGCTCTAGGCTTACTTAGTAAGTTTTGAGTACTAGATCATAGCCAAGTTTTTCCATTGAGCTCTTCCATGAAGGATTTGTCCTTGTCCATATGATTTTCCACCATGCTTCTAGGACCTATGAGCTATGTTTGATTTCATTTCTTAATGGCTCCCTTAGATCATATATGTACACCACATAACTTTCAAGGGGAGCATATTTCTTTGTAACTCCCAATGGAGGAATGGCTATCTCATGTGTCCTCTCCTCAATTTCAGTAAAAGTGGTCTATGAGAGTGCTTTGGTTTTCTTATGGGGTTTAGCCTTATATGCCTAAGTTATCTTCATCATATCTATGTCCCCCATATTTCTCATAGTGCCCTGTTTCTCCATAATTTGTTCTTCAACCCATAGAAGGGGTCTAGTCTAGAAACCCATTGGAGTCATGGACCTTAAAGCTAGCCTTGATGCATTGGGTGGTGATGTCACTAGGATATTATCCAAGGGGAGTGTTATAGGATCAGGGTGTGAGCTTAGCATATTTTTCTTGATTTTATCATCACTATCTAACTCACAATTCCCTTAATTATTTCCTCCTTCCCCTTCCTTGTTTGGTTCAATTTGATCCAAGACTTCAACATTTATCTTGAGTTGTTGGTGGGACTCTAGGAACAATTTGTTGATGGAAATTTCTTGATCTACAGATTGAGTAGATGGTACCACAACCAATTTATCTTATGTATTTAGTTGGGGGCCCTAGGAGGAGGCTTGGTGTCTTATTTATCACCTTTAGGTGGCTCTTCACCAATTATGGCCTCAAAACCTTCATTCTTAGCAAGATTGTGGACCCTAGTTTGAGGAAAGAGACCTTGAAGCAATTCAACGAAATTAGTACCTCAAGAAGGTCCCATCTCAGAAACTTTATTGGATTGGTTTGATTCCTTATTTAAATCAATGGCTCAATGCTTTGTGCCTCCAAATTTTCATTACTAGTGGGGGCTTGTCTTCCTTACCTTAACTCATCCATAGATTAATCCTTAAGTTTCTATTTTCCCTCTATTTCACCCTCCTTGTCTTGTCTTAGTAGCTGGGTGAGAACATCTTGAACAAATGTCTTTGAATATGAGGAGACTATCCCCTTTTTAGGAGGATCTTGAGCTTGTACGGCCACCTCAACACCAACTTATACCATGTCATTGAAGGACAAAGGGTCATCTAAGGCCAATATGTCTTCTTCATCACCCTTGCCTTTTCCTCCAGAGGGTGCCTATGGCCCAAATAGCCTTATTGTCAAAATTTTAACCAAAGTCTATGGCCTTTCCCTTGGGGTTCTTTGTCAAGTTTTAACTAGGGGAGGGGTAAATACCTTCCACCATTTTACTATTTCAACAATCAGTCTATCTTCATTCATGTCTTCATCATCATTCATATCCCTTACTTTTTGGGCATATAAGGATTTGTATTTTTAGGGCTCTACAACAATATCTTTAGAGGGTACATCATGAAAATAACCTCCTTTCTCTTCTTAGGGCTTGTTGCTAGAGGTTGTAACATATTCTTAGGCCTCTTAATCCTTGATTACTCTGGCTCATCCTTTCCCACCCTCTTATATAAATCTTTGGGGAGAGGTCTATTACTAGTAGCTACTCAGCTTGAGTAGTTAACATGATGATTAGGCTAGTTATCATGGTGGTATCTCCCTTAGTAGTAATGGATATGGGATTAACACTAATAAGTTCCACCTCATTAGTGGCAATCTTGCTCCAATTCTCTACCAAACTGGTGAGTTTGGTAAATGATAATCTTGATTTATATCACATTGCTATAACCTCTTCAATGTTAACCAACTTAGTGAGACCAATATCACTTTTCAGCTTCTTCTGCTTACCATTTACTACTACTTATTAGCCTAAGAGATTATCCATATAGGGAGGGAGTGCCTAAATCTCTTTGACATTTTGAAACTCCTAAAGGGTAGGGGTGTCATGTGCACTAAGGTCCACCCCTCAGGGATTCAACCATCCAAATGTTATTTCTATAATTAAATGAGCCCTCTATGCAATTGAGTCATTTTTTGGGGTAATGAAGTCCTCCTATGCTATGGGCTACATCTCAATGTTCTTCTCAATGTATGACACTAACATTGTCACTTTATCATCCATCATGTTTGTAAGGATAAAAACTATTCCATATGTAATGATATCTTGCATAGTGAGCCATATTTAATCTATTTTTCTCACTTGCTCCTCATTTATTGAGTCAAACCAAATGTCCTCGTAATGTGCTCAATGCATAGCTACACCTAAGCAGTGTTTACCAACCACCTTATGCCATATCTTGGTCAAAGAGTCATCTTGTCAATTTGGTACCATCACATTTCTTATTCTAATCCATTTGATTTAGCTATATAAGGACATGTATAATATCCTATCTCTACTGGAAATTTGAAAAGATTATTAATCTTATTCATAGTGATTATATCATGGGGAGGAACCATCTACCTACATAACTCCATGATTGAAGCTTTGTCATCCACATATCAAGGAAAATTGAGAGGTGACCCTGTGTAAATACTCACCCAAATGTATGTGAATGTGTGGAACTGAATGTATGCTACATCATATCTATAAATTGCCTCCCTAGCCATTTTAATCATTTTATTCAGGCTTCACAAGGCAAAAAAGATACTCATCATAACATTGAGAAAATAATTGTAAACCTTGGCCCAATTGTTCTTGAAGCCTTCCAGAGTCATTTTAGGGTATAACTCATATATTCTCAGTCCTAAGGGATTTCTAATAAGCCTTAAGAAGTCTCTATTATGCACTAGACTGTACATCAAATAAGAAAACATGTAAAAAGTACCTTCAAATGCATTTTTGAGGAGATAGAACTACACAACTACATCATATAATTGTGTAAGTTTTCACTCAAGATAGAATCCTAATCCAACTTATTTTATCTCTCCAACACATAGATAAATATCAAAAACATCCATGGCTCAAACTTCTTTGTAGTGGGTACCCCATATATTCTAGAGACCATGGCGATAACATATTGTGATATCTCTTTGAATTCTCTTAGCTTGAGGTTTTTGGTCATCCTTGAGACCTTTTCTATTTTATTAGTGAGCTAGATAAAATTTATGATGTCCCATACTATCTTGTCATTTTCTTCTACATATTTTTGGCATTCTTTTAGGGTCATCATGATACTTTTAGGCTATGGTGGTATCACACACATAGTTTTGAGAGATTTAGGAGTGAATAAATAGATAAATGATTGACTTATATCAAGCACAGTTTTGGTATCTAGGTGATATACCTTCACACATGCAATAACCCACTCTGGGTATGAGGATGCTAGAGGAAATGCTATTGTAAGAACTATATAACGCATACCCAAATTAGACATAGCCTCCAAGAGGTTTGGATTTTTTAATACATTCAATAAGGTAGTGAAATTTAACCCTTAGACATGAGTATCCCTAATCCCATAGAGGATGGAAGTTATATTGATTTTTATTCGAATTGATGATGAAGCCATTTCTTCCTAATTCACTTGGTGTAGTGCTGCTAAAACTAGAATGGACTCCTCTTGGTGTTAAAATCTCAAACACCCTATAATTCCCCTCAAGAACACTAGACAAGAAGCTTAGAGAACACTTACTAGTAATCACATAGATTAGTATGCACTTGGAGTGATAAGGCCTTTAAAAGATTTACTGCAATTGCTATTCTTATTACATGCCTCTTTATTTTGTAAGTCGTTTGATAACACAAGTATTATCTCTAGATGTAAAAGGTGGATATAAATGAAGAAACAACTTAGTTATGACGTTACCCCTTTTGAAATTATGGTTACTATTAAAGCCTTAGAGTATAATAGCTAATAACTAGCTAATGCATTAATTACTTTAAGCATCCCTTTTTGAAAAATGGAACGAAACTTGATACTGCTTCCTTTTCCATCTAGATGATTCTCCTTGGGACACATGGCTCTTTCTCAGCAAAAACCCACCTTTAAACACTCATTAGAACTTCAGGAGCATCTTCACCTTCCCACTTATCATATTCTTTAGTGCAAAGGTGCAACACATCCTAAATCCTCCTTGTGGGATACAAAATTGACACGTGTCTACATTTATGCCTTAGACATCCATACACTTGGGTCTTGGGGACTTTTTCACCTACTCACCCTTTTTATCTCCTTGGTATCCTAGTGCAATATGTCCCAATCTCCTATAAGAGTAACATGTGTCATGATCTTATTTAGCTAATCCTAATGTCTAGGTGATCAAGAGCTCTTTTCACCTCCTCACTTAAAGATAGATGACACAAGTTTTAGAAAGGTGCCCAAAGACTAAAAAGCCCTAAGGGAATGCCATGTGGCATGACTTTAAGTGGTCTATGCCTTAGAGGTCTCCTTCCTCTTACCCACCTTGAATCAAGTGAGATAACCTTTTGAAAAGAGGACTGAAACCAAAATTATTCTAGGATGATGCCATGTGTTTGACATAGATTCCTTCTTAGGCTCTCGACCATCTCCTTACCTTTTGCATCATCAATCAGTCCTAGGAAGAGTTCAATATTCTTTTATCCCCTAAAGATGCTTTAGTAATATGTAAGAGAATAAGACTCATAGGAAAATATATAGATACATCCACATTATTCTCATTTAGTTCATTTTATTATCACTCCCCTTAGTCACCAAGACACCCTAAGGGTGTAACATGGATTTCCAACCTAGGAATCTAGAGCCCTTACAACCTAAGTTTGGAGTAAATCCTACATCACATTTCTATGATATAAAACATAATTGTATATAACAAAAAATGGCATTAAAAACCCTATTGTATAATTATTGAATTCAACACAAATAAATATAAGGGACCTATTGGGATAGAGAGTGAGGATACGATGTACATTACAATATGCAATTTAGGCTAAACTTGAACAATTTCACTAATTGGGGCTTAATTATTCTGATACAATTGCAAGCACCAACACATAACATGAGGAAAATGGATATGGATCATAGAAAATATGTCTTGAGAACTTCAAGTAATATTTGAGCATTATATCAAGGCCCAAATATTTCAAAATCACCGACAAGTGGGGTTTCAAAGGAAAAATATAATCAGAAAAGAGAGACTCAGTTTAGTCCTAGTCAAGGTGGAGGAGTGTGTGATAGGTTAGAGAGATAATAGGAGATAAAATAAATTTAATCATATTAATATAAAACTTAAAAAACCATCATAGTTTATATGAAGTAAAATAAGGTCTCAAGAGATGCAAAACACAGTCCATGGAGGGCTAACCCTGCACACAGTTTCCTTGACAAGTCTATCTCAGACTTTCATGGTTTTTAGAGGTAAAATAATGTCATCAAGGGTTTTAAATTTTAATATAGTGTCTATACATATTGTATAACCCTATCCAATACCTTTTTTTTATGATAAAATAGGGGAAGCACACCTAATTTTGTCTTAGATAGGGGTCACTTGCCTAGGTACATAAATCTTGTAATCCTTAGGATGGGAGATAAAGGATGAAATAAGAGTTGTTTTGACACTATAAGGTGGTAGAATATGAGATTCATATATAAAACCATTATCAATATCCTATATAATGAGGAATTCCATCTTGGAGTTCTTGAGCCTCAAACTTATAGGCAGGCCTACTAGGCATGTCTAGGCCTAGAAGCCGAATAGAGGATCATATTCATTTCAAACCTTGGTAGAGATTCCAAATTGATTGTATCATGATTTTGGAGTCATAATTTATGTTTCAAGGATATTTATATGTAGGTAACCCATCAATATGTCATTTGAGACCTCCAAAAGTGTAGATAGGCTTTTAGACAATGTTTATGCTAGGGCTAATTAAAGAGTCATTTAGAATTATAGTGTTATGTAGGATTTACAACTCATTTGGAAATATTTTTGGGGTTAATTATAGGTGTTATAAATTTTGGAGTGCATAGAAAACATCAGGAGAGCCACTTTTGAGCTTGAAACCACTTAGACTTGTACAAAATGGAAAAAACAAGTTTGATAAGCTAGTTTTGGAAGCTCAAATGTTACATAAGGCCTTGTATGGGAATATAAGAAGTTTAGGGAAATTAATAAGGTTATTTAAAAATTATTTTTTGGAATTTTTTGGCAAGTTGTATTTTAGAATTTTATGAACAAAGCTTAAGATTCAAAACAAGCCTAAACCCTTATTAAACCCTTAGCTAGAACTAGTTTGTAAAAATGGAGTTACATAGATATCCAAATGAATAGTTTGGACCATGAAACTTATTTTATATTGAAAAGGACTCCTTTAATCTACTCCACATGCCAACTAGTTGTATGTAACTATATGGACATAGTATAAAATAGGATTTTTCTCACTATTTTATGTGTTTTATAGGTTGTAGAAAGTTTCAAGAGATTAAAATTAAGTTTATATAAGTATTAATAATTAATATATATCCCCATATCACTATAGTTCCTTGAAATAACTCCTAATTTTCCAAACTAGGTACTTCAACTAAGCCAATCAAAACTAGCCTATTCTACAAGCTAGTGAAGAAGATGGAGAATTTAAAGTGAGATGAATTTAATGTATCCCTAATGATTATAATTACATGGAGGGAATTGACACATGTAATTCACTAGATTATAAATATCTTATGATCATCTAATCTATTTTTTGGAGATAAGTGTGCAGGGTACATGAAAGGAGTGTTTTCTGGATAATAGATGATGGTGGTTCACTTTTAAAGGTTTCTAGAGGACCATGCAGGAAACCAATGCATGTAAAGGAATTTATGAGATCATTAAATTACATTATAATAATTTTAATTTATCCTAATTATTTATAAGGAATTTAAACAAGTCCAAATCATGAAGGTAGTTTTTTGAGCCAAAATGAGGAGTTTCTTGCCACTTTTCATGAAGTTTATGCCTTGAATTGACACTTGTGCTTCCATAACTTGCATGTTTCATCACAAATACTTTTAACATGCAAAATTAAATACTTATCTGATCTCATAAAGTGTCCTTGTGACCCTTGGACTTCTCTCTTCTCTCTCTCTCTCAAGTTCTATAAGAACTAGCCATTTTGGCATTGTATTGGATGCTCGACTTGAGTATGGGGAAGCCTTACTCAAATTTATAGATTTTTATAAATAAAAAAACTAATTTTTACCTCTTTCATGACTATTTTTAGTGTGTTCATTTATAATGTTTGATTTTCCATAAGTGAAGACTATGGATTCCTTAACATGTTTTGTTATTCTTTCATTTTATTTACATTTGGAATAATTCTTATTATAGGACATGTGAAGTTTGTTACAAGATTTAAAGGATTTAATTAGTTATTATTTTCATTATATTCATATTTTATAGTCTTTATAACTTTTCACATTCATCCATAACCTCACAATGTAACATTGATGTGAGAAGATGAAGATTGGACAAGTGTAGGTTCAGTTTGACCTTTGATTTAAAGTGTAATATGCATATGGTTAGATGTAATCACATTATTTCATGTATCACATCCCTTATATTAGTTTTATTTAAGTTATCCTTCTCCCTTTTCACCCCCCAATTTTAGTAGTAGTTTCAATCTAAAGTGGTACATCAAGGGTGCTAGACCTATCTAGAGATTCAAATCATTCCTTAGGCTACCCACAAGCCTAGAGGTCATTCCATTGTGCCACTTGTATGAGGAGAGATTTTAAATCTCCTCAAATGTTGAAAATATAAGTGACAATTTTTTTTGACACACCCTATGGGACTCTTAGTCTAAGAAGTTGAGAGATTTTTGGTGTTATCTCTCAACAATCAGCCTTTAGAGGCATTTATTCAAGCATCAATGATGAATCTAAAGATATATCATCTAGTAAGGAAGCCCAATTTATCATTTTAATATTTTTATAAATGCATTTCTACTTTTTATTTCTTTTAATGAAGTTTCATGGCTGAATTTGGTGTTGAGTTTTGTTCTTTACAAGCTAGTGAGACATTACAAACATGTACCATTCCCTATCACTATGAACAAGCCCCAATCTTGTCATGTTCCTAACCAGACTCAATATGACTTTTATAAACTCTAATATGATCCTTTTTATCCCATGAATGAATTAAATCAGTCTTATAATGAGCCTCCTTAATGTTTTGATCGTCCTAGTCAACCTAGCCACTTCTCAGGCCAACCCATTTCAACTTTCAAGAAGACACTCTTGGGATATGAAAGGTATTGTTGGATATTGATACTCAAAGGGGATGTGGTCTATATATTATTAATAATCCTATTAATATGGTGATATAATAATTATATTTTATCAAAAGGGATTGGGTACCTATTGAGAAAGATAATAAACAAAGGCTCACAAGTGGGATGCTTGTTGTGAGTGGTCTAGTCTCTTCTTTAGAGGATAGGTTAGGAGTTCATGAAAGGCAACCTCACCATACCTATCAAAATTTATATCCATTTCCTTAAATGTATTATCATCCATATATGACCCCTAATCATGAGCTAAATCAAATATATAAAAGTCATCTTTTTCCCAATCAGTTGAAGGAGAGATTTGAAATGAAAAATATTATGTTTGAAGCTAATCTTGATAGGTAGATTAAATTGGCAAATATGCATATGCAACAATCCATGTTGTCAGTAAAGGAAGTGGAGTTTAAGACCTCATTTACCTCTCACAATACATCCCCACCACCTCAAAAAGAGACTCATAATCCTAATATCTTATGTTGGAACAAGATAGTGGAGTAATGGGGAAAGAAAGAGGAGAAAAGTATTGACAAAGAGTGTGAAGTTGAGAAGACTCTTGATCTTATACAAAATCCTCTTACCTTTCCTCAAGAAAATTTTTATGTCCCATGTAATCCCTCATGTATTCCTCATACTCATGATGATTTATATGAGCTTCAAGAAAGACTTTTCTAAGAGAACCTAGCCAATAAAATTGAAGAGTTAGGGTCAAAAATGAAGTTGCTAAGTCAAGGTGTGATGGAAGGTTTAGACTCAAAAGAAGATCATATGACTAAACACACCCCATTCACCCTTCCTCAAGATAGTAATAAAGATAAATTATATGTTTAAAAAGTGGTTTTAAAGTGGAAGGAATAAAATCAAGTTTTTTTATCCCAAGTTCCACCTCCCCTTCCTCAAGAGCTTTTAAAAGAGTTCCCAACTTTGCATTCTCAATCTGATTTTGAGCCCTATGTTCCACCCCCAAAAACTAGTTCATTTTTTCCTCATACCCTAACCATTTGAATTGATGTAATTTTGGTGTTGGAACCTCATTAAGATTAATTGGTTGACGAAAATTTATAACTCTTACTTGAAGAATATGCAACTCCTTGGCAACCTTATTACGTTAGATTATTAGATTTCATGATGCCTAGTCTTGGCATCACTAAGAAGGAGATTGAAGATCTTACAATGCTTCAATAATAAGATTATATTATGATAGATGAGGTAAATTTTTAAAATCATAAATAAGTCCTAGGTGAATAATAAGAGGTGATATCTTATGTTAAATCTCCTTGTTTGGTTGATGATGAAGCATACATTCCTTCTGTTGAAGAAGAAATCTTGGAAGAGGTCCTATTGAGATCTAAAGAAAAAGATGAGGGAGTATCTCTTGATATTCCTCTAAATGATTATAATAAAAGTGAATATGATAAATTATGGTAGGGATTTTAGAACACTTATAAAGAGTTTGAATCTCTCAAGGGGTATACAAGTCCTTTAGGGCTAGTTATAAGTGATGGTAAGAAAGATCACATTGTCTAAGATGCCATAGATGATAAAAATGAAATTTTCCAACATGTCATAAGTGAGAAAGAAAAAAATATACATCAGCCTTTGGAGGTAAAGGTAAACTTATATTGGCTTCAATATTTCAAAGAATGAGAGATCATTCTTTTTAAAACCATGTCTACAAAGAAGATGAAAGTTGATCATGAGAAAGAGAGTGGGAAACAACATGAAGTATGTAAACAGAGTCAAGAGGAATATGCATAAATTGGAGACCTATATTAATATGATCTACTTGAGAAAAATTTAATTTAAGTTCTAAGTAATAGGTTTGGTTCATCAAGTCTTCAATCTAAAGAGCAACATGCTTGGCACCCTCATTCATCTCAGGTAAAAGGAGATTCAAGAAAATTTCCTTTGATCTAGGAGGGAGGTATGCATTTTTGTTAACTATACATAATAGTTGTTTTTAGATTCCTCTAAGTGATTTTATCTCATGTACGTGTGTGTCTTGTTAGTTTGATTATTATTTATATATATGTCCTTTATTTTTCATGGTTGAGGTAGTCATTAGTTGTCTTATTTTGGTTAAGCTTATGGTCAATGGTCAGAATTTTAATTGTTTGTATTAGTCTCTAATGATTCCTAAGCTTAATGGATTGATAAGCCTACTGGTCTAGTTAGTATAGCAGGCATACTACCCCTATAAGTCACCAATTTATTGACCAAATTTGACTTTTAGGTCAAATTTGGGTACCCCTAGGTAAAAAATTCATATTTTAGGTGTTTTATGTGGTTTAATATGTTGTTATAAGGTGAATTATAATTCAGTTTATGTTAAGTAATGTTACTTTTGATTTAATCAATTAGTTTTATGTCCATTTATCATTTTGAGTCATTTTAAGGGTCAAAAAGGGTGCATTTAATGATTTTTATGGGTTTATTTGGAAATGTGAAGGTTATAATAGGTTATTTTCATGTCCCATGTGTCCTTATAAGTCTTAAACAACTATTAGTAACTAAAATATGGTATGTTGTTCAGAGAAAAGTTAGTTTTCTTAAAGAAATGGAAGAAAATGGGACTTGTACAACTTCTTTGGGAAGTGTTCCACTTTTAAAATGTGTAGATATAAATGTTTATATTCCCCACACTCATATAAAATATTTAATTGATTTGGAAGTGTCATTTATTTCTCAAAACCATTTGGCTCTTTTATTAGCTTTCAAGAGACATAAAAGTGACTTGCAGGTTTGTACTTGGTAGGATCAACACAAGGGCTTTCAAGACAAATTAATTTGTGATATAATATTATTAGATACATTAAATTTAATATTAATATTTTTAATAATTATCAATTGTACTTTATGAATCATTTGTTTGAAGTAGACTATTTTTTTTTGCTTGCAAATTTGTGAACCCTACATGTTTTGCTTCATTCTAGGAAAGTCTATACAAAACACTTGCTAGTTTTGGTTCTAGAGGATGTTTTATTTATTCCCCAATGATCCCCATACTTGGTTTACCATATCATGGTGTTTTGGTTAGCTAATTTGTCTCATGTTACAAGAGGAGCATTAGTTTGTGTTGTGGGTAGGTTTCACCAATTTCAAGAACTTTGTACTTCTCCATGGATTCATATGGTTATTTCATTGTCTTTTATATGTTTTAAAAGTCATATTTATTTCCCATCCACCTTCAAACCTCTTTCCCCAAAGAAACCCATATAGAGTTGTAGTCATATGCTACTTGCTAGTCAAATTGCCATGTAGATGCTTATTTATAGGTATTTGATGGGAAATTTTACATTGAAAATAGGTTATATTGTCTTGAACCAAGTCTTCAAAATTTATATAAAATAAATTTTAACATTTTAGGGAGATTTGGCTTGTTCATGAAGATTTTCCCCATGCATATTATTCTAATTTTGCCCCCTGCTTGTGTATGACTCCATCACCACCTACAGGTGGCTTGAGCAAAGAGATTTAAACCTATATGGAAAGGTTGAAACATTTTTTGACACACTCTTAAAGGTATTAACATGATTAAGGATAATGGTAAACTTGTATATAGAGTTAAATTTATGAAAAAGGTTGAAGGTTACCCTAAAAAATGATATGACTGGTTTTAGGAATCAAATCCCTAAATAGTCAAAACAAAGATCTTGAAGTGTTTTGAGAATAACATTTGGCATGGATACATTAGCTCTTTATACAAAAAATATGTTTAAATTGTATCATATATATTGTATAATCAATTTACCAATTTATAAGGGTAGAGGACAAGTGGAAGATGTTGTTTGAGAGGCCCAAGGTTGCTGATAAAACCACTAAAATGAGACAATGACATCTATAAATTTTGAGTTTTCAATGTCTTTTGACATCTTAAATAACAAGTGAAACATACTTTTAGGTTTATAATAACCAAATGTATGGAATTATGTATATATTAACATGGAAATCATCAAGATGATGAGTATATGTATGTTGCAAGTCTCAAGCAGCACCCACAAGTGGCCTTTCACAAGGGAAGATCACCTATAGTTGGTTACAAATTCTCAGTCCATGGTGTGTTCTAAACAAGGTGAAATATAAGCATCTAAACATGTGTTAGAACAAACTACTTCTATAATACTTCATATGCTCCTTATTGTTCACTTGACACATGTTCCAATATTTAAGATCACTCTCACTCTGTATAGGTTACAAAACACTTACTTATAGTAGAATAAAAGATACTGGGTTGACAAGTTACATCTAGGTGATTATTTGGTAATTTTAAGGTAATAAAGTGTGTCAAAACACATTTTTTGACCTCAATGTTTCTAGGAGAATCTTCAAACAACATGACTAGGTGCCCATTTAAGGGGAGAAGTCACCTATAGGCAGGGGCTACTTTTGAGGGAAAAAACTCATATTTAGATTTCAAGGTGCTTGTCAAAGAGGTTAGAGGGAGAATAATATGTTAATAAAAGTCGTGATCACTTTTATGAGGATAATTATGACCTCCATGAAATATCAAAAATCTAAATCAAGCACACTCAGATCTCACAGGGCTCTAATGTAACCTATAGCTAGGTCAAGAATGGATACAGGTAGTGGAATGAGGAATGAGGTGTGAAAGTTGTCAAGGCATATAAATTATCTGAAATGATATAAGAAAATATAAAATTAACTTTTAGAGAATGAGGAGGTTTTAAATTTTTTACTCGATGTCGAACCATTGTATAATACACCTACATATTCGTGTCTAAGACAAACATAAAACTTAGTCAAGGTGTCTCAATCTAGCAAGCAATAAGCATAAAGGAGTTTGTCTAGGTATTGATAGAACATAACATGAGTAAAATGGATCTAGATCATATATATGATGTCTTGAGAACTTTTAGGAATATTTTATCATTATAACAAGGCCCAAATATTAAAAAATCAGCTACAAGTAGGGTTTCAAAGGGGAAATAGACTTAGAAAAGAGAGACTCAGTTTGGTCCCAGTCAAGGTGGAGGAGTGTGTGATAGGTTATAGATATGATAAGTGATAATATAATTTAATAATATTCATATAAACCTTAGAAAACCCTCACAATGGATATGAAGTAAAAGAAGGGTGAAAAATATACAAAACATAGTCCATGGAGGGCCAACCCTACACACAGTTTCCTTAGCAAGTCTATCTCAGACTTTCATGGTTTTGAGAGGTTTAATGATGTAATAAATGGTTTTAAATTTTTATATAGTTTTTATACATATTTTATAACCCCATTAAATACTTGTTTTTGATGATAAGATAGGTTAAGTGCCCCTTATTTTGTCTCAAATAGGGGGTACTTCCCTAGGTGCATAAATCTTGTAGTCCTTAAGATGGGAGATAAAGGATGAACTAAGAGTTACTTTGACACTAAAAAAATGTGATAAAAGCTGAGATACATATATAATAACATGATAAATATCCTAAATAAGGAGGAATTCCATCTTGGATGTCTTGACCCTCAACCTTGTAGGCATGCCTATTAGGAATGGCCAGGCCTAGAAGCTAAATAGAGGATCCTATTCATTTACAACCTTGTGAGAGATTCATAATTTATTGGATCGTGATTTTAGTGTCATAATGGATGTTTCAAAGATATTTATATTTAGGTAACCCATCAAGATGTCATTCTAGACTTCCAAAAGTGCAGATAGGATTTTAGACAAGGTTTAGGCCATGGCTAATTAAAGATTCATTCAAACTTATAGTATTATTTAGAATTTAAAACTAATTTTGACATATTTTTTGGGTGAATTTTAGGTTTTATAAATTTTGGAGTGTATAGAAAACATTAGGAGAGCCACTTTTGAGCTCACTACCACTCAAACTTGTACAAAAAGGAAAAGCAAGTTTGATAACCTAGTTTTGGAAGCTCACATATTTCATAAGGACATAGACGGGAATATAAGAATTTTAGGAATGTTAATAAGGGTCTTAAAAAATCCTTTTGTGTAATTGGTTGGCAACTTGGATGTTAGACTTTTATGAACAAAGCTTAAGACTCAAAACACACATAAAACCCTACTAAATTCTTAACCATAACTAGTTTGTAAAAATGGAGTTAGATAGATATATAGATGAGATATTTTTACCAATAGACCTATTTTAAATTGAAAATGACTCCCTCACGCTACTCCACATGCCAACTAGCTATACAAAACTATATGAACATAGTACAAAATAGGGGTTTTTATCATTTTTGTGTGTTTTTTGGGTTTTAGGAGGTTTTAAGAGATGAAAATCAAGTGTATATAATTAATAAGACTTAATATAACTACCCATATCAATCTCATGCCTTGAAACAACTCCTAAGTGTTCAAACTAGGTACTTAACCTCAGCCAGTCAAAACTGACCTATTATACAAGCTAGTGAAGAAGATTTAAAACTTTAAGTGAGATAAATTTAAGGTGTCCATAATGATTATAAGGACATGGAGGGACTTAAAAATTTTAATTAAATACATTTTAATAATTTTTATGAGAAACTAATCTCATTTTTGGAGCCAAGTGTGCAAGGTGCATAAAAGGAGTGTTTTCTACATAGCAGATGATGATGGTTCACTTTCAAAGGTTTCTAGAGAGCTATGAATGTAATAAATTCATGGAGAGTAATTTATAATATTTTATTCTTACATTAAAATCATTGGACCTGATCATAATCAGTTATAAGGTGTTCAAATATGTCCAAATCATGAAGGTAATTTTTGAGCTAGAATGAAGAGTTTCTAGCCACTTTTCATGAAGTTTATGCCTTGAATTGACACTTGTGCTTCCAAACCTTGCATGGTTCATCCCATATCCTTCTCACATGAAAAATTAACTACTTATCTCATATCAAAAAGTGTCCTTGTGACCCTTGTAATTTATCTCTCAAGTTCTATAAGAACTAGCCATATTGGCATATTATATTGGATGCTCCACTTGAGTATGGGAAAGACTTAATCAAATTTATACCTTTTGATAAATAATAGATATAATTTTTACCTCTTATATGACTATTTTTAGTTTATTAATTTGGAATGTTTGATTTTGCATAAGTGAAGACTATGGATTCCTTAGTATGTTTTGTCATCCTTTCATCCTATTTACAGTTGGAAAATTTCTTCTTGCAAGGCATGTGAAGTGTTTTAGGAGATTTTAAAGATTTAGTGAGTTATTATTTTAATTATTTCCATCATATTAGTTTTGTCTAGTCCTCCTAACTTTTCACATTCATCCATAACCTCACAATGTAACATTGATGTGAGAAGATGAAGATTAGAGAAGTGTAGGTTTAGTTTGTCCTTTGATTTAAAGTGTACTATGTATTTGGTTAGATGTCATAATGTTATTTGGTGTATCACCTCTATTATATTAGTTTTATTTCTATTATCCTTCTCCTTTTTCACCCTATAATTTTAATAATATTTTCAATCTAAAGTGGTACATGAAGGGAACTAACCCTATTTAGAGATTCACCTCATTCCTTAGGCTACCCACAAGTCTAAAGGTGATTCCATTTTTCCACTTTTATGAGGAGATATTTTCCATCTCCTCAAAGGGTGAAAATCCAAGTGATAATAGTAATATCTAGTAGTACATCTCCAACTAATACCCAAGTCCAAAATGTTACTATACCTTAACTTACATTTACTCATACTCCTATTACTGCACCTTGAAACTTAAAAGTTTTAATCCTTTTAACACTCCCACCCATCCAAACTAGCATATATTCAAATCCTCAAACCCAAATTTTACAACAAGTTCCCTTGATACATCCTCTTCGGTAGTACATCCCATTGACTACTGAATGTGTAGATCACTCACAATCCCTTAGATCCATTTATCTTAATTCATCTCCATAATAAAATATATCCTTACAAGCCCTAGTATGTGGTGGAATACCAACCTATTATGACCACATATATTGGTTACCTCTTATCATAACCCTTTTCCTCTCCATTACATACTTATCAACACCCACATCAAAATGTCTTAGGGGTTATTCCTTAATATAATACCTAGTCTGACATTATGAACATTCTTATGAATAGGATGGAAAATATAGAAGCCTTTACCTTTATGTAGAAAAATATGCTTAGGTATGAGGAAATATGTAATGAACCCATTAATATAGCTATCCCTATTAGGCCATACCCCTCATAATATGAAGTTTAAAAACTCATGAAATTTCAAAACAAAGAAGATCCTTATAAACACATTAGAGAGTTTATACATGCTTTTTATCTCATAGCCCATGTAGATGATCTTATCTTAAAAACATTTACCATGTTGTTAAATGGACAAGATTTATACTGGTAGAGTTCTATCCCTCAACATTCCTTATTATATTTTGGGAAATTATCCTAAATATTTTTAGAACACTTTTCCCTTAATATCACAAGGAAAGTGACCATAACCAACCTTTATGTCATTAGATAATTTGATAATGAATTTATCACCAAATTTAAAGATAGATGATGAAGTCTTATAAACCAACTTAAACTCTCCCTTACTCAACTAGAATTAATCAAATTATTTTTGAAATTGTTCACTAGGCATATCTCATCAACATCATGGTTTCAATACTTCATGACTTTTGATGAGGCCATTTTCATGTCCTATAAACTATAAATTTAAACTTTAGAAGAAGGGAAGGTAAAGTTACGTAATAATAAATTCAAGCTTGATCCCTCCAAAGGAAATAATAATACCAAAATTGAAGGCACTACCAATGTCTTGGTCTTAAAATCAGCACCTTCACAGATAAAGAGCCAATCCAAGCCCTCTATTTCCTACGCTCAATCACAAAAACCATTAATATAGTTTTCTCCTTGGTAGTAGATACCCTTAGAGTTATCATACACTTCTATTTTAGACAAGATATTAAAATCTTAAATTATCAAACTTCCTATAGTTGGACCTATTATCAACTCTCACCCCAAGCCTGGTTGGTTCAATTAAAATTAATTCTACAACTACCATCGTATAATAGGTCATGACATCAATAGGTGTCACTACTTCAAAGGTCTAGTTAAAAATTTTATTAACCAAGGAGAATTGTAGTTATATAACCCTAACACTCCTCCTAATCAATCCATAGATATCTCTAGGCAACCATTCCCCAAACATATATCTAATTTTAATTCCATATAAGCTAATTTAGGATGAACCTCTGACCATGAGACCTATGTGATATGTACAATCCATGACCAACTTCTACCTTAAGATTTTGGTAGTGATTTTGAATCACCTTCCATGATAACTAAAATCCTAGATCTCCTTACAAGAGATGCTTTCAAACCATTTTAATTAAGTACATTTGTCCCCAATACTCACTTAGGCTTTCCAAATCTTGTTATTTGGGATCCTCTTGAGGAAACATTGCCTAAACATGTTCAAGGAAATCAATTAAAAATAAAGGATGAGGAAGATACCAAGGTGTATAATTGTCTAGACATCCTAAAATATACACATATCACTCCTTTAATAACCAAAACTTCTTCATGTGGTATACCAATCACCTTTATCTTACTCCCTCTTGAGAGGACTATTACATTGGCTCGATCAAATCTAAAACTACCTTCCCTTATAGCTTGGGAATAGCTAGATCTTGCAAAGAGAGAAATTAGAGGAAATTCTTTAGGAAGTAGAAACAAAAACCTTGTGGCATTACAAGGAAAATCTTGACAACATCCACCCATAAGAATTGAACTCCCTAAAGAGGATATCCATACTACATCTAACCAGATTTAAAAAGGGAAGATGCCCCTACCACTAATTTGAACTAGAGCATCCATATTAGGAACTAATCCTTCAGTAAGACCAAAAACCTCTATTGTGTAATCCTCTTCAAAATATCATATGCCATTACAAATGTATCTTCCCATATTAATAATTCCAATACATAATCCCATAAATCCTTATTACTCACAAAACATAGGTGTAAGGTCTTATCCCAAACATAAAGTACCTTCTATGGGAACTATTTGAACAATAAGTGTGAAGAATCAAGATTTGAAAGTAAATACAACGTACATTCCAATGCCTCAGAGGTTTGAAAAACCCAATAAAGATCCATTATGTGGGTCTTACTCTAATATTATTGATCAAATCCTTCAAACTTCCTTTATCACACTACCACCCATAAAACCTATTATCTGCTATGTTCAAAAGTTGGCATGCTATCAAGAAAAGAAGAAATGTGAATACCATCAAATAAAAAGACATGATATTAAAATTTATAACACAATGAAATTTGTGGTCTATAATTTATTAGAAGAAGATGATCTTTTACTAGAATAATTTTGTCATGATTATGCTCATAGTCAAACTACTAGAGTCAAGACCATTATGAGAACTAGTATATTATCAAAAGGGTTAGAATGAGTTTCAAAGTAAGATAAAATCTTTGATAAAACTCAATATCAACTCCTCTTAAACCTTGTAGACTAGGATGATTCTGAAAACACAAAAAATCCACCATTATTTCATATAAACACAACATACATAGCCACACAATCCTAGACCTAAGGTCATAAGACCCAAAATCCCAACAAAGCTAAGGTGACTATTGTAAAAACTCTTACTTATACCATAAATAGTCCTATAATGCCTATCCAAAAACCTAAAACTTCTATTTTGTGAAAATCATTGAATAATAATGCTTCAGAATTGATACTGATATCAATTCTAAATCAATTCCATTAGCCCCCTATCATGATGTATTTATATAAACTTCTCCAAAACTCTCCACATGATCACAAGGATATGATATAGGCCTTGAAAGATATTGAGATACAATCAGAAGAACCCCAACCTCTATCAGATTTCATCACATCTTTATAAATTTCATCATCCATAACATTCCATGATTCTAAAATATTTGAATTATAGCCTAATGACCAGGATTTACCATTATTTATCACTATCCAGATTAATCAGACTTGAATCAAATGTGTAATGATTAATAATAGAAATATCATAAATATTATCTCCTCACATGATTTTAAGAAACCATAGTTACCTAAAACTATTTTAGCCCAATCTCTAACCATTTTATGAGCATTCAATGATATTATGGCCCCTATGTTAGGAATAGTTATCCTTCCCATCCAGTAGGTATAGGTACTATCCCCAAGTTATTTTATGTAATAGAAGGGGAGTTTTAGTATATCATCCTATTAAGATGTCTTTGGATATGTGCTATGTGTTGTGTCCCCTCTACTTTGCACTAATGTCTTAAATCTAAACATAAGGGTGAAATTAATCCACATCCATTAAATTTATGAAAACTAAATTATAAACCTAATGATGTGTTGATCCCCATGAATAAATTGAGTCTATTATATTTAGGGAAAATATATTTCATATCTACTATACTTTCATCTCATATCCCTAATGTAAACTCTTTCAACTCAGTATTCCAACATATTTTTGTACGGGAATATCGTCTGTTGACTCTCATAACTTTATCAACCCCCAAAGAATATGGATGTCCTGATCAGGAACATACCTATAAACCCAATCTAGGATACATTATCCCCTTGTGACCTCCTCATCTTCAAATGCACTTAACCTATGGAAGAACTAACTAATCTCATTTATATAGGGAAAATCAAACACATGCCCAACCATCCAAATCTAACTTATTCTTTATTGAAAAACTATGATTTTCACAATCCTACCTAAAATGTTATTCTTGGAAAGGTTTTGGCTTAGGGAATTATGAACAAGGACCCCATGAGGTTATAATATATGACCTTAAAAATCCAAATTATAAACATGGCCTTGGTTTCAAGAAAAATCCTAAAGTTGATGACAATCATGATTTAGTATCCCATATCCCTATGGATGTTGATGATGAAACTCCATCCTCCCCTCTCGATTTACCTATGGTAATTGACAATACCATTTCTATTCCACCTATTTCTGTTATATTATCACCATTCACTTAGAATTGATAACCTATTAAAGAAATAAGAAAACCATATCCCTTACTTTAGTTTTTCATGACCTAAAAGATGAACATTCTCCCTTGGTCCATGTAATGGATTGTTGAGATGAAGACTCCATTTTAACTTATTTAAGATTAGGGGATTCATAACTAAATAATATCAAACCATTTAAGTCCCCTAGACTTTTAAATGAGGTCATAAATGATATTAGCATAGGGATTATAGAAGCCCCATGGAATATCAAAGTGATTAATTCCTTAGATTCTCATGAACACCAATATTTTTTAGCATTCCTTGCTAATCATAGCCAAAAAAATTCTTGGTCTTATACTGATATGCCCAGAATTGATCTTGCCATAGTTATCCATAACATCATTGCCATTACGAAAGCTAAAATAATGACGTAAAAGATTCATAAGATGTATCCTCACATAGCACCTTTTATCAAATAAGAATTCCAATGCTTATTATCCATTAAATTTATCCAACTAATAAATTACCCTCAATGGGTTTCTAACATAGTTTTTATCACAAAATCTAAAAGGGGACTGCACCTCTATACCAACTTTCGTGACCTTAACCTTAAATGTCCAAAAGATGATTTTCCTCTTCTTAATATTGACCAAATCATGGACCTAACTACAAGGCACGAGATTATATCACTCATGGATGGATTTTTTGGTTACAATCAAATCCTTATCACCCTAGAAGATCAACATAAAACCTCCTTTATTACTCCATGGGTGAATTTTTGCTATAGGTTTATGCCCCTTGGTTTAAATAATGTAGGAACCACTTACCAACATGTTATGCCCTATATTTTCCATGATTTAATTCACAAAATCATTGAAGATTATGTGGATGATTTCCTTGGTAAATCTAGGAATTGTAAGGATCACGTATCCATTCTTTAGCAAATCTTTACTTGTTTGATCCAATATCAGGTCTGTCTTAATCCAAAAAAATGTAGTTCTATAAGGTAAGTTCTCAAGTTTTATCATTTCCATTAAAGGAATTGAGGTTGATTTTTCTAATATTAAGGCCATTATTGATATCTCACCTCCTTTCAACCTCAATAAAATTCATAGTTTATAAGGGAAACTATAGTCTATTCACCATTTTATTTCATAATTATCAGACTAAAGTCAACCTTTCCATCACCTTCTTAAGAAATACATAAAGTTTGTGTGGGATTAAAATTGTCAAGAGGAATTTGATACTTTCAAGAATTATATCTCATCTCCCTTATCCTTATTCCACTAAAATAGGATAAGCCCTTGTACTTGTATATCTTGGATATAGATCATGCATTAGGTGCCATGATTATCAAGATGATCAACACAAAGAGATTTTTTTTATTATATAAGTCATACATTGGTTGAGTATGAAACCCATTACACACACATCATAATACTTATGTGATAACAAATATTGATCTTCTTAAATTCATGCATTCCAAACCATATCAAAATCAATGGATGGACACATGGCTATTGCTACTCATTAAGTTTGATCTTATGTTCCTTAAATAAAAATAAATTACGGTCTAGATCATCATCGGTCAATTTATTTAATCCCCCCTTGATAATAATCTACCATATAGCTATGAATTCCTTGATGAAACTATAGCCTCCACATCCTCGGAAGATCATGAATATCAAATTACATTGTTCTTTGATGGATCTAAATGAGAACATGGAAGGGGAGAAGGGATTATTCTAATACTACCTAAATTCATTCCTATCCCCCCTATATTTAAATCTAGATTGTGACTGTAATAACAATATGGTAGAATATTAAGACCTAATTATAGGTCTCCAAATAAATTTGGCTCTAGGGGTAAAATCAATTTGTGTTTTTGGAGACTCCGAACAAGTAGTCAATCAAATAACTAGGATATATGAGTGCAAGAACAACATCCTCCAGAGGTATAATATATTATCAAAATAGTTATTAGCCACCTTTAACTATTATGTCATCTAGACCACTCCTTAGTCAAATAATAAGTTTGTAGATACCATGGCTTCCTTGGCCTCCTTTATCCCAACCTCTTCCTAGGAGTCTAAACTATTTTTCCTTATTCATAAGGTAAATCTTCCTTCCTATAAAAAAATTGTTTTTCCTTCTATTCATGTTATAGAGGAAAACCATGTGGATCTTTGGTACACATAGTAGTGGAATATTTTTTTAAAGGTTCTATTCCTTTAGATTTATAAAAAATTGCTAGGTGTGTTTTTCAACAATAGAATTCTTGGTATGTAATACTAGGGAGTGTGCTTTATAAGTGGGGGTTCAATGGTATTCTCCTCAGTTGTCTCCAGAATTTTGAATCAAGTCTTGAAATTAAAAAAATCATGATAAAATATATGGTGGACATTTTAGTGGTTTAACTATCACCAATAATATTATTTGGTTGGGATATTATTGGCCCACTATCAATCAAGACTATTTTGAGTATGTTAATAAATGTGTGAAGTGTCAATAATATACTAACTTATCCCATATCCCTAGTCATGCACTAAAAGTAGTCAGAGACTTTTGGCATTTATCCCAATGGGTTTTAGACCCTATAGGGCATATTAATTCCAAATATTACTAGAAAGATAGCTTTATCATTATTGCTACTGAGTATTTCACTAAGTGGGTAGAAGTTATTCCCCTTATTTTAACCAAGGTAGATAAGATTGTTGATTTTATAAATCATCACTTCATATGTCATTTTGGTGTCCCACATAGAATCATTATAGATAATGTAAAATATTTTAAAAATAAACAAGACAAAAATTAAGTGATTCCTTTGGCATTAAGTTGAGTTTCTTGTCGCCTTATTATCTCCAAAATACTGGACCCTTTCTAAGATGTTAACCCAAATAGTCAATGAGGATGGAAAGGATTGGCATCTTTATATCCCTTTTTATTTATGACATTATTGAACTAATATTCAAACACCTATAGGGGTTACCCCTTTTTATTTAATCTATGGTACTAAATTATTTCTCCCCATCAAAGTCCAAATTCCTTCTCTTATAATATCTCTAAAAGATATTATTTCTAAAGAGGATTATCATTAAGATGGATTAACATGGATAGAAATTTTAGATGAACATTGATCCATAGCCCTTGATCACCTTCATGTCTATCAATAACAAATAAATGTGCATATAATGAACATTTAAAGTAATGAGAGTTTAATATTAATGACCTTGTCCTTAAAAAAAATTAGCATGTCACAAATATGGAAAGAAGTAAATGAGGAAAGTTTGGTCCTAATTGTCTTGGACCCTATGTTATCACTTATAAATATGGCTTTAGGAAATATCATTTAGCCTCACTTGATGGAAAACTAGAATGTGAGGCTCATAATGCTTTGTATCTACATCATTTCTACTATTAATAATCCTATTACAGACTTTACTTAGTATAAGTTCTAAAAATTATCCTCTATTTTTAGATACACCCCATAATGATCAATAATCATGTGTATTTATGATAGTATACCAATTTCATCCTTAAATATTAACACCCCAAATCTATTCATAGAATGTTCTTATGGATTGGATCTGTTTGAAATAGAGTGAAGCTCAAAATTATTCTCTTAAAAATCCATCATCTTAAAATCTTGTTCAAAAGAAATGACATAGGACCTTGTTTCCTAGCTTATAAAAATTCCTTAGGTATAATCCATGACAATTTTTTTTTAGATATAAAAATCAATAAAATATGAAAAAGATAGATTAATCCCTTGAAGGATAGTTGTTATCAAAATCAATAAAAAGGAAAAATTATACATTGATCCCTCAAAGGACATCTACTAAGATAATATATATAAACATATAGACCATTCCCTTGAAGGATGGATATGGGCCTATGATTTAATAAACTTCTCACATTGATTAGTTTTCTATTAAAAGTAAATCATGTAAAAATTCATGAAATCAAAAAATTAAAAAAATCCTAGGAAAACTTCCCACATTGATCAGATTTCATTTGTAAAGTTCTCACATTGATCAGTCTACATTTATATATGGATTAAATTAAGGTTAAAAATCTTAATAAAATCAAACAACATGAGTATTTCTGGATAATTAATCATTTCCCCCATTCCTATATTCCCCTTTTCTTCAAAACCAAGGATTCATGAATTTGGCTGACAAAAGAATGTTAAGGAATTTCATTAGCATTAGATAAAAGGGAATCTATGAAAAATCAATAAGGGGTATAACATTGATTAGGATCTCATCCGACTACAATTAATACATCCTTGATCATTTATATAAACATTTTAATCCATGTAAAATTTACATAATCCATAATCAACCACGATATAAAATCACATCCGTATAATATAATAAGTACAACCAAAAATAAAATCCATATAAACACCATACATGTAATATGACATCCACCATATAATATGTCATTAATCCATAAAATATAAAAAATTATCACATGCAATTAAAAATCCATAAAGCACTATTAGTCAATAATCAAGATAAAATCTACATCACATAATCTAAATATCATAATCCATGCCAAAATTGCATAATCAATATAATACATGATTTAACTAAAATAAAATGGTATATAAATATAATCCATGTAATATAAATCCATAATCATGTAACACAAGCTCATTTAATAAATTTGAATAACATATAATCAGGAATATAATATACATCATAAAATGTCATACTATGTAATATGTACAAAGGCCAATCCATATAGTAGCCATATACATGACTACTTAATAAAATAGATCTAGATAAAGAGAATATCCATCTTACCTCCCCCACTATGACCTATATCTCCTCCTCCATCCTTCATGTCCCTCCCATGTGGCACACTCCCCATAATAGTCATTGTCATATGTGCCCCCTGTGGAGTCTGACCGTACCTAATTATGTGGCTAGTGTATCTAAGAACCTATGGTAAATGGTTTATAACAATCTAATTATAATATTATAGCTCCACTACCATCTCCTATTATCAATCTATGATCACACTCCCTAGAGGACCCATCCTCCTACCATGCCCCCCATTTCTTGTAGTAGACCCTGATACTACACTCCCTACTGCACCTAATAGTATTTGGAGACTCTTATGTTACTTGTGATATATGTCTTAAACTTATCATTCCTCATTATAACTCTGATGAAATACATCATAGTTACCATATTTCTCTATTATTTTTTATTTTAGTTTGTCTCACTAAAAAAACATTCTAAAATATTGTGCATTAGTTTCATGTCTCTCTATCATTATCACATGTATATCCCCATCACCCTCCCCATCTCCTCTTGCATCATCTACATCCTTCATCTCCTACCTCTGATGTGACACCCTCTCTTTTTACCCTCCATGTTGATCCACCCACCATAATAAGTGTTCCTTTGTCACCTTGGCATGATCTATCTACTCTTCCTTCATTTCCTCTTCTGTTAGCTATTTTAGCCCTATAACTTGTGGTTTGGGAAGATCCAACTCTAAGTCATCTATCCTATATACCTGATGTGCCTTAGGTATATCTTATCTTAGTCTAAACTATCATCATATATGCTCAAACTAAAAATATATCTACATACCTTAGGAGACTCCCCTGCAACCACCTAGCCCGCTATCCCACCACCAGTGTTATCTCCAACCCTGGCCATGTTAAGAATATAAAATATGACATCCATATAACTCATCATCATTTATGTCATCTAGCACTTGTCTATAAGAAACTAAATCATAAAATCTCCAATCTCTATGTGGATGGGTGAAGTCATCCCTCAATCTAAAAAAATTAACATTAAAAATGAATTGGTGCCATCCCATCCATGGTAATCCTAGTGGTTGCACTACTTGAATGTGATCATATTCCCAAGACTATAATACATAAATAACATCTAGCCTACACCCTCATTGTGTCCTCCACCCCCACATCACCCTCTATATCTATGCTAGTAAGGTTGGCACCCATGAAAATACTATCTAGTAATCCCACATGTCTGCAAGCACCCATGTTAGACTCCATGAGAACCTCCTTCCACCTGAGTCTATAAATGCATAGCAGGAGATGATCATCATCATCATGGTCATTACCTATCTCCCATCCCAATCTCAATCATATAAATCTTCAAAACTGAAGCCTCCTCCTATGAAACCAATATCAATATCACCATTCTCATACAACCATGTCAAAGCAACCACACATCCTTTCTCATCCATTAGGATGATATCTATATCTTGTAAAAGTAGCTAGAGTATCTTATAAGTGTCATTAAGGGTCATGGTCATCACCCATGTATATAAAAAAAAAGTCCTTACATCTAGATTGCATTACTTTAGAAGAACCACTAGTAGACTGTGATCTTGGTGTATTAGGTAATAGTGGTATAATCTTCCCAAGCCTACCACCTTGAGATGCTCTTAGTATGCATCTCTCATGCCCTCCCATAGTTACTCCTGTAAAATGACAATTAGTCTTGCATCATCAACAACACATGTGCCTATAATACCATATTCCCTTATAATCATTTAGTTTTATAACAATTAATATTATCCTTCAATTTTTGTTTAACCCTTAGGAATTAACATTAACCCTTACTAGATCGATCATGATTGGTTTTTGATCATCATTGATTGACAGATCAACATTCATCCCTAACTAATCAATGGATGATAATTAGGGTATCTATATAGATCCTCTTAAGATTGATGTTGATCCCTACAAAACCTTAATAATCTCTAAACCCTACCATAAGCTAACTTAAAATCTAAAAAAAATAAAAAAAATGATAAAATCACCAAAAAGAAGTTACCCCAACCTCGGTATGTGATTATTGTCATCATCATCTATTCCCACTAGCCTCCATCATGTATATCTTGCTCAATCCATTGAAATGTGTCAAATGTTTTAGCTCTAGATCAACTCACTCGATATCATTTGCAAAATGACAACGAAAGCTATTTGGTGAGATATTTATAGACCTTTTGGATCAGGATCGATTCTTCCATGATCAATATCAATTTTTTACTAATCAATATTGATCCAATAGATTGATGGTGATTTGGTCCATTTTAGGCACCTTTTTACTCCTTACAAATCTCTTGTATTCTTATATCCATGTTATAAGGTAATTTGATATATCCTTTGTTACCTAGAATTACCAACTTGAGGACATAATGCCCCTAATTGTCCCATATCCTTTGAGAGGTCTACATTCATTTCAGTGTCTATCCTATGTGGATCCTACAAAAATATCTCATCTTGAGAGGATTGTGTCCCTAGGTAACACACATGTACTAAGCACGCTATATGATTTGTTTATCCCATCCTAGCCTTTACCCTATTAACTACCTTTGAAAGAGCCTACACATTTTTAATTTTGGTAATCCATTACTTGTTTGCCTTAGGGTATTCATGTTCAGGATATCCTATATCTTGTTAGTGAAACATTATACTTCATACATATCCTTGCATCTTTGATGCTCATTTGTTATCTACCCTATCCATTACCATATCATTTTCAAACCCATATCCATCTCATGATCCTTTTCTAGCTCCCAATTTTAGGGGGAATAAATCCTCACATTAAAACCTAGGGCATTAGACCCATCGTAGATTTTGTCTCATGACAGGGTATCATAAAATACTCATTAAAAAGGGGCAAATGTAGACACTATAAATTTACACCATTTTATTACAAATAAATGTGTCTTACCCCTTTCCTACCCTTTTTATTTTGGTTAATATAGTTTTACGTTTTATCATCTAATAATTTGTAAATAATATAGTTAATTACCATTTTACCTTGGTAGTTAGTTAACTATCCTTAAATCCTAGTAAAATCCTCCCAATCTTATTAAGGGTAAGTTATTCTAAACTCTCTAACAACCTCTCCATACTTGATACCTTTATAAAACTAATTTGAATTAACTTTTATTTGTGATTTCAATTTGTTGGAATAAACAACTTAAAATTAGACCAAATCAATAACATTTCCTATGATTGTCACCAATCCTATTAAGATCAACGTTAGTTTATATCCAGTCCAACCTCAAGTTATGGATCCTAATTTTTACACATAGGAATGTTGATCAAATTCCCCTATATCACTATAAAATAATGCCATCCTTATTTTATTATGTCCACAATCTATCCAAATACAACTACATCCTTGTCGATGACATATTTATTTACAATATAAGAAGCTTTTGTAAAGGTAAGTATGTTGTGTATTTAAATAGTTTTAGATTAATACATTATTAATTTATGTTATTTTTATTATCATAAGTATATTTAGATAAACTAGTGACCAGTATATAAACCTTTTAGGATTTGTTAAATCCCTCCTTAGGCCCCTTTATGAGTCTTTTAGCACCCAATGTAAAACATTGACCATGATTATTTATAGATCAACATAAATTACCTAATTGATTCTAATTCTAAGGATATTAACATGATCATTATGTTTTTATTTCTATCTACAACCTGAGACTGGAATAGAAATCTTAAGTATTTTCAATTTACTATTTATAAGTCTTGAAGTCATGCATTTATATATGTAGATGAACTTACGTTGTGATATGTATGATGTGGTTTCAATTAATGAATTTCCCATAGTTCCTCACCCATTATTTGCTTATCAAAGTGATATCTCTTTTGAGTTAGGACTCTAGGTGATTGTCTTTGCCCCAACTCTAGAATCCATCACCAAGCAACTGAAGTAATCTAAGAACAAGAAGACTTAGCCATAGCATATTGGAATGAATGTTTTGATATTATCTATGTAGTAGATTGATTTATTTTATTTCAGTTCATAATATTATCACATTCTTTATTCTAATTTATCTCATTATATTATCTACATGATTTCACAAAAAGTGGAATGACATCCCTCTAAGGAAGTGTACCAATTTCTTGAACTGATCTTGTATTAGTCAATCCACCCATATATTTTAGTAATTAATCTTGTCTGATTTATATATGTTTTTTAGATAGTTATTCCTATCCATAAATGAGTTCCCACCTCACTGGATTAATGACGTGCATCCCCCATCATAGGTACTCTTCAAACCTTATATCATATATATTTTTAGTAAGTTAATTTTATTAAGAAAATGAACCAAAAAAATACTAAAATAAATCCATGTCAAACATATATTTTAGTGATACCATACCCTTAGGTATGCTATTTATTTTAAGATTGATTACCCCTTCTTCATCCAATTCATAATCTTCTCTATCATCTTCATATATATCTTGAGTCTCAAACACATCAATGTTGGTGATAAAGTTGATGATACATTGATCATCATTGAAAAATTGAAGATATTAATATTTTCAGGAATGGAAAGAGTAGATACTAATGATATTGAGAACATACTTAACTTTTAGTCCTCTATAGGTTATAGAGTTTTCATAGTTATTTTCAATCCATCCACCGTATAGTCTCTTTTATGAGGTAATGTTAAATGTTGAATACACCAAAATATTCAATTAATTTCCACACTCAGTTGTGGTATCTAGGTAAAAAATTGTAGTTACCATCACATTATCTTCTTATCTACTTGACAATTATTTATGAGTCACCAAGTACCTTGATATTATTGACTTCCTTCCTTAGAGAAAAATGCATATTGTAAACTAGTGCCTTATATTTGAATATGTTGTTCATGTAAGTAAATTATAGGTGAAATTTATCTATGTATGATTTATCTCATGGTTTGATGAGATACATGCTACATCAATACCCAATCTTATACTATTTCAAAATCCATAATTGATTTTGAGTTATAAGTGTAGGATTCCAAAAAATGGGTGTTGCTTCAACATTGACCTCTTCACTTATTTTCTCAATGCCCAATATGCCCGATCTTTATTTCTTAGATGATAGGGTCTTTTTAGTTAATTACTTAATGGAATATATAATGGTGATATACTCATTTATAGGGTTAAAAAACTCCTTATTTTCATTAATAAGGCTCTCTTTTAGCTTTCTAATTTATGACTTAGCCATACCCATTGCTGACAAGAGTTACAAGAAAACCTTGTTTTACACTTAAATCAGTTCATTATATGTCCTCATACACCATAGAAGCACTATAGAATGAAGTTATTTGGAGTGCACAGAGGAAATCATTTGCAACTAGTTTATCTAGCTCCTCCATTTTTGAAATTTCTTACATGGACATCATATTAATGGATAATTTATTATAAGTTTATGCTTCTCTCTCAAGTGCATACACCCTAAGTTTAGATTCTTCATAAAATATTTCATTTCTTTTATTATATTATATGATAATGTTAATAATATTTGGCCCATGTTCAATTCTAATTTGATTGGGTATGCCTCACTGTAGGATCCACATATGAGAGAAGGCAGCTTTTATGTACCTATTTAGTGTTTTAGACTAATTGCTTCTTAGAATCATGACATAAGCATCAGGTATATACACTACCTAAATGTTAATACAATTTTTAATCCTAGGATCAAATTCCAACTTCATATGGATGTGGTTTAACTCACTAATAGCCATAACATCTAATTTGTCCAACTGAACAACTTTCTTATTTGAATTTACAGGTGTCAAAAATAATTGATGATAAATTGCATAAGGCATCATACTACCAAAAGCACCTAAATCCACCTAAAAATGTGTAAATTATTTCCAAAATATGGTTTTTTAGGAGGAAAAGAAGAGTTTTAGTTTTATCTTTGTATATTTAGACATGAGGATCAAATAATCTATTGACTTCTTTCCCTTTAAGAGAGAATAATTCTTATAATAACATCATTTTCTAGTTGGAAATTTGGATCAAGTCAAACAATGTGGTTTTGGCCTTAGTTTTATTCAACTCATCTACAATGCTATATTTATATTTGTCTTGTTCCACTAGTTTTTCATTTTATGGGGATGTAGAGTTTTACTTGGGATGATAAGATGTTATGGGTCTTATAGGAAAACATAGGTTGTTGCTCAATTTATCATTAGGTAGGACATGAGTGTTATTCAAAGGATTAGACATAGTTAATGGAGTTTGTAACTTACTCCTAAACTGGTTTTTATTTCCCATTCAAAACTATTTAAATGTTTGGATCTCATCTAAGTTGTATTTAGGCTCAATGTTACTCTAAAATAAAAACTCATAATTTATCAAAACTATAGCTATATTAGGGTTTCCTATGCTTTTATTAGATTTATTATTATCAGGTGCAGCACTATATCTAAGTTTTCCATCTCCTTTTCAAATATGTTTGAGGCTATTAAGAATTGGGCATAATTAATTTGAGTGTGATTGACTATTTTGTGCAACCTACACTAGGTGGGTAATGTCATTTAAGCAATGTTCACTGCATTTGATTAACTATTGTTATTATTCTAATTTTTTATTTCAAGTGGACTAGGCACTCCTCCATTATTTGGCCTCATATTCCAATAATGATTAGTTTTCTATAAGTTGAAATTTATTTTGGGTGGTGGGTTATTTTTGTTTTGATTGGTATATTGAGGAATTTATCTAAAAAAATTAACCATATCATTTATCAACATTTGAACCATTTACTATAAATTTTCTACTTTAGGGTTCATGTTGACATTCTATTGATTTCCATTTTGTGTTAAGGTGTTGGTCACTATTATAATAATATTTAGGAATGTAGGGTCAATATAATGTCTTCGATTATGAGTGTTATTGATAGACATCTGATTAATTAGAAATGATGGGACAACCTAGTGGTTACTAGTAGAGGTAGAATATCCACTTGTACTAGGCATGTAAGTAGTGTTTTTTATGTAATAAAGACTAATGCTTCATTATTTTACTACTAAAAAATGTGATTGGGATATGTATAGAGTTGAATGCAAGACACATAGTTTACAGGTATTAGATTATAGACCATATTTGGACTTGAGTACATAGATCTTGGGATTAGATTCATATAAAGTGTTATGTTGAAGAGCATGGTTGATCACCATAATTCGGTTGTAATCATCTGATTAGCCTAGTGAAGGTAAAGGACTAACTCCACAATCTTGTGGCATGATCTATTTCTCAATATTGAAGCTTCATTATAAGTTAAAGACAAGGATAAGTGAGTTGTTAGTGTTTTAATAAGGAACATGGAATTCATTGAGTGTAAAACTCTTACATAAATTTATATGTAAACTAACTATATTTAAGTGTAAATTATTTTTAACATTTGATAAAATAATTGGAAGCAACATTTAAAATAATTAGAGGCTCGTTTGGATCCCTATGGGAAGTAGAAAAGTCAGAGTATATGCTAGTCAAATCAATGGGTATCCTAAAGTGGTTGATAAACATGATTTATAAATCATTATAATAAGTGATAAACCCCTTTGGCAACCCAACATACCAAGTGTAAGCTGATATTACCAAGGAATAAGGGAATAGGTTGAAAGATATGTCCTCATGCTGAATTTGTGTTCAAATCCAGGCATATTTGAATGCCTAAATATCCTCTTTGACTATTTGAATCAAATTTAGAATGTAATTCAGATATAATTTGTCAGGATTATTTGGCAAGCCATGGGAAAAGTCTTTAACATTCATAAGGAATCCATCTCCACCAAGACAATAATAATCAGTTACCATTGATGGGTTTGAAGGGGCATCAAATAGGTTAATGAAATAAATTATAGCCATAGGTGATCTACTAGGTAAGTGGATTTGTCAATTTTTTGTTTCTCCTTATTTAATCTTGGTTTCTTGTGATCAGTGAATTATAACAACTCAAAATCATCCATTAGAGACATTGATATCTTGGGTATCCATCTACTTTCCAATTTACTTTTCAAAATATTTTAGCATGGACATTTGATGTAGGAGCATCCTAAAGTTCATTCAATCTTGCATCAACCCAAAATAGAGTGCAATGTGTTTTTTATTTTCTAGTTATGGCATTGTTTGTGTGATCTTATTTACCTTGTGGAATGATGTTTGAAAATTATTCCTTTATCATGAAAAGGTGCATAGATATTTTACTGATTCTATTAGTTTACTGGGATTGTGTAGTCATATAAACTTGTTTGAAATAGTTATTTAACTAAGGTATAAAGTAATTGATGAAATTTCTTAGGGTCATATAATATAATACCTAAAACATGTTTACAAATTTTATGATCATTTTGAGCTACTATGAAGACATACCAACTATTATACTACCATGAATTTTTTTCACTTGAAGTTATGTTGCACAGTGAATTAGATGCTAAAACTTGGTGGAAGTTTAGATCATGACAATTAAAGACTCTAAAAAAATTAAAAGATATTTGGAGCTACCATGAAGGCATACAAATTATTTTAATATCAAAATCTCTCATTACTTGTAATTATGTTACAAAATGAATTAGATGCTAAAACTTGATGTTAGTTTAGCACATGACAATCACAACCTCCACATAAAATTTTAAACCATTTGGATTTTGAAAGTTATTTTAAAGAATGAATTAGATGTGAGATGTTATGGCAAAAAAATGACACATGGCTCAAAAAAGGTTCCTAGTAGACCTTATCGAGATTTTGGGCTTGACAAGTCATGCTTTAATGTTACTTTTTGAATTTTGAATTTCCTAGTGCTAGTTAAGCCTTATAATCCTAAATATCACTCAGAGGCATTTTTATAATATTTACAAACCCAATTCGGTGTTTTTCCCAAATTATAACTAAGCAAGAAATGGTGGGATTTTTGAATTTTATGTTAGAGGGGGCCTAGACCTAATTAGGGCCTAGACCCCTAAAATACACTACACATTAATCAATAGTGGGTTTATTATTTTAATAAGGATTTAAAAAATTATTTTCATTGAGAGTGGACATGAATGGGCTTGTAAAACCAATTGAGGTCTATGGTCTAGTTACAAAGTATTTGGTGCCCTTGAGATCCCTAATGACCTAGTCATAATTTAGGGCCCCGATTAACATTATGGGGAATCTTATGAGTCCCTAAAGATAATAAGTATAGAATTACCACATAATAAATTACCCTCAACCAAAGACCCATGGAAATAATTGGGAAAATTAACCTAAAAAAATTAAGACTTCCCCTCCCTCACCATCCTCCACCCCTTGTGACCTCTCTTAGACCTACTCAAGCTAAAAACCTTAACTAACAAAAGAAGGTGGCCCTCAACAAAGATTGGGAAAGTTACATGATTAGGTTTATGGTCTACCAATCACATGTAACATCGACCTAATCAAGATTTAAAGATCATATAAAAAATAAAAATGATGAGCCTGAGACCCTTAGACCTATTCAAAATAAAAGTATTAATTAGAATTGTAATGTGAAAACAATAACCCCAAAGTAATAATCTATTTTTGAGGGCCTGATTAGGTCTTAGGACTTAGAGATGAAATCATCACCTACATCCTAACCTAATCAGAGTTCTAGGGAAGAATTTCAACATGGCCAAAGTGCATTAAGAACTCATATAGAGACTAAGCGAAAAATATGAAAATGACTTACACTAACTTGGTCATATTAACATAATGGGTCTTAGGGTCTAAAAGGGCATGTAAATCTAAGTTACCCACTGAAGAGATTGTAGGGACCTGAGAGAGCTAGAGATTGGATCACAACTAGAACAAAGAAGTGGAACAAGACTGCTTCAAAACCAAGTATTATATATGAAAATTGATATTTCAAACTTGGTTATGACAATGGGATAGATTTTAGGAGCTTGAGGGCATAAAAATTGGAAAACTTATAAGATCAGACTAGGATAACTAAGCAAGCAAGGCTTCAAATTCAAATTAAGAGGTCAAGACTCCACATTCACATTGAGTGTTATATATGAAGTTTTACTCCATGAACATGGTATTTCCAATGGTGATGGTTTTATGTCCTCATTTGGAACACAAAATAAGATTGATAACTAATTTAACTTTAGGGTGTGGAGACTAGTGAATCATAAGTGCAAGTAGGAATGGAACAAAAGGAAAAAAAATTGGTTCCCTGATTCTTAGAAGAACTAGGCCATGTTGTGAAACTAACCAAAAAAAATTCTTATGTATAGAATACACCAACCACATCTCCATATAATAACAAGTTTACTATCAAATGAATTTATAATGTCTAACCTAATGAGCCTAAAAAAGAAACAACCACCATAGTTAATGTGGTGTGAAAACCACCTAATCACCTTATATTATCCAATGCACTATAAAGACAATTTTCATGCTTACTCAAGTCTCCCACTTCATTACTTGAGTAGATTATAGAGTGTCATCTTATATCTCTCCTTGATCCTATAGAGGTTGATATGAGTAGACCTCTACCTAAAGGTTATGATGTGAATGCTCTTTTTGATTATCACCAAGGCCCTAGGATTTCTATGAATAATTTTTTACCTTAAAGCATAAGATCCAAAGACCTCATCAATGACCAAAAAGGTATATTTGATGATCCTCCAAATGAATTAGACTCAAAATTTGGTGATCATTAGAAATAAAAAATATTTAACAATTCTTTACAAGATCATTCAAAGAAGGATCTAGAAGTGGAAATGGCATATAATTCACACTCTCTTCCATCTCATCATGATCACCTGTTAATTGGGATTATTGATACCTATACATTATATACACCTCCTATGGTTTAGATGTATTCCATTACTTTCAATTACAATGATATTAAAGATGATGACTTATATCTTCATTCCTTATTAACTCAAGCATACCTTGAGCACTAGTCTATGAATAGTGTTATGATTAATAATGGTTCAAACAATAAACTTTGTACTATGACATTAATTACACTAGGTTGTACAAATCATCATTTACATCCTTCAAAAAAATCATTGATGGGACCTCACAAGGGCTCTTGGTGAGATTGACTTGAATTTACAAGTAGGTCCCACACATGTGGTTACTACCATCTCAGTTATACCTTCCAAAAATGTTTTTGATATGTTATTGTGATGACCTTGGATACATGAACTTTTAGTAGTACTTTATAAGGTACATATGTATGTTAAATGCATTCATGCTAATTAGGTAATTATAGTTTATGGAATTTATTATGAACATCCTATTAAGAAAGATAAATTTATACGTAGGTAATTAATTAGCAAACCTCCTATGGTTAACCTTCCATAAAAGGGTTAGTAATAAAAAATTGCCTTTAACACGTGTCCATTAATTGAGATATCATTGCATCATAGATTTGAAATGGGTTCCATGGAATCCTCATCTACTACAAACCATATTCAGATATCCAAATAAACTGCATACTATTTAGTGATGGGTTCCACAAACCCCTACTCCTATTATTATTGATTCATGATAATAGAATAATATTATACATACACAATGCATAATATATATTATAATTACAAATATTAAACCTATGCAGACTGATAGATAGTATCACCTAGTTTATTACACCTGGTTCACAATGGGGAAATATCTATGAACATCCTTTGGATGGGATCATAGGATAGAATTTTCCTTTCACATATTCAAAAAATACTAAAGAAACCAAAAAATAAGATTAAAAACTCAAAAAATAAAAAATATTTTCAATATTTACATTTTTATTGGCTCATTGGCATATAAGTTGTTAGTTCCATGTTCGTATATGACATATCAATATTTCCTATATACATGTGTTTCACATATAGTTTTAAGTGTGATATAGACATACATAGATACATGATCTATGCACTTTTGGATGTTAGTGTTTCCCTATACTCACATGACTAGGATATTGGGGGAATCCACTCTATGATGACAATACATCCAAGTTATATCATTACATGGTCACTTTACCTTATCATATTTGAGATCATATATTTAATTTCACATGCCTTTACCCATGCTTATATATTTTGAAGTATAGTTGATATTATATATACTTGACATTTTTTTCTAATACATATATCCAAAGACTAGTATGATATGTTTATGCTGATTTTTCATGATTTTATTTATGCACTTCCTTGAGTGTATTGCTTTGATATTATCTTTCTTATTTGAGAATTCAAATATGCTCCATTTTTTCATCTTTTGTTCCTTTGTTTTCCTCTTTGAAATTTTAATATGTCACTAATTATTGTATGTTGACATTTTAATATGTGATTATTTTATTTTTGGACATTTGAATAAGTCATATCCATTAGATTGTGAAAAATTTGAACATGCCCATTGTTTGCACTCTCCTTTGTCCTTTGTCTATTGATTTTATTTTTGAGTGATCTTGTGTGTGTGATTGATTTATTTTTGAGATTTTAATGTCACTATATATACATTATCATGATATATATAATGCATATTAGGACTTGGTGTGATCACATTATTCATGCTTAACTAATACATCTACCTAGACACGTTCCTTATATATGTTACATGATTCATACATAGATTATAAAATTATATTATAATTTTGAGGCAAGGTAAATACTAATTTTTAATTCCCCTCAACTCAAAAATGGGGTCATATTAGTGGGGGAATTCCATGGAGGTATGGATTTCACATTGGTTTACATATTTAGATTGTAGTGGGGGCATGTTATGAAAACATGTTATTCACATTTGTCACAGCTTCAAATTCATTGGGGAGATTTTTTAAAAACATGTTATCCACACTTATTAATTATGAAACATACCCAAATTACAATGGGATGCATGTTTTGGAAACATGTTCTCTACATTGGCATGAACAACAATTCTAAGACTTAGATTATAGTGGTGACATGTTTTGGAAACATGTTCTCCACATAAACATTAGTTGTCAGATTCATATTATAGTGGGGGAATTTTTTATAAACATGTTATCCACAATTACACAATTAAAAATTGGCAAAATTCATAGTTGTTTGATTCAAATACACATTTGTGGAAGAATTCTATATAGTAGTACACTTTTTTACATAGTTTCAGCATGAGACATATCTAAGGTTCATACACTATGTAATGTATGTTTAATATTGAAAAATAAAATCATTTTGACACTTCAAATGCTTTCAAGGACTATCATCACCCACTAGGTTGGACTTTCATGAACTTTATTGAACCAGTCTATAACATCAATTGGTTTAATTTTGGTATGGTTGAGGTGATTAAATCACTCAATCTTTCCATGTTTATAGGTTAGACTTGATTAAATCATCCAACCTAACCATATTTATAGTGTGAGTTGACTTGGTTCACCCATAATCACTGGGTTATAAATATTAATGGGTTGCATAGTTGAGATAATCTCAACTATCAAGTGATAACTTGTATTTTCTCTAAAGATGGGGCATATATCCTTTAATATATCTATATCTATTTTTATATGATAATTTTTTTTATTTTATATTTTGTATTAATCTTAGTTTCAATGATTAATAATGATACATATTTCAAATCAGATTTTCAAAATTCAAGATGGTTGCATCAATACATAGATGTACTAATAAACCTTACTCTCTTTTAATTTCAGCTATTTCAATACTTTTCAATTTTAGATTATATTCAATAATTATATACTATAACATGATCTGGGTTGCAAGCCAATCACCAAATAAACACTCAAGTTATAATCAAATAAATACAAGGTGTGTTATACACACCCAAGTACACATTTATTATCTTTTAAGCAATCAATTTCATTACTATTTCTAAACTATATAATGCTTTAGTATTGTAATCTTGTAAAATATACATAAAGTATGTACCATCAGGTTCTAGACCTTTCTTATTACTAAAAGTCTCACATACACTATCTTTCTATGCCTCATTATTTATCTTTTAGTTTGACCAATGTTATTAGGATGACGTACACCTTATATCTTGACTAGAAGGTTATAAACCTACTTATGTTCCTTATCTATAAGTTATACACATATTATTATTTTATAGTTACCTAGATACTTGCGTCTCAGTTATATTCTTACATTGACTTAAGTTTCCTATTCCAATGAAACTGTTTAATACCCTTGAGTCATACAATTTGCAAATGAAATATATCCTAAAGTTTAGCCTAAGTGATTTAATACAATATATTATCCAAATGGATTGGTATAAATACATGATCAACCCTCATTCATTCCTCACCGAGAACATACCAAAAATCACTCAATAAAGCACTCAATTGAGAAAACCTTCCCCATTTTCTCCTATTTACATATATATCATACAGTCAACATACCTATAGGTCAGAATTATTGAAGGAATATTTCATGAGTTACATTTTATAATTTATAATCTAGGTTATTATCTTACTGACCTATCAAACATTACATGATTCACACATAATCTAACATGTAGGAGAGAATTACAAAAGTTTGAGGCCCTATCTAAAGTATTGGTATGTAGGAAGAGCTCATTGACAAAAGGATATTTGGGGAAGATCAATAATGTTTACCTACTAACCCATATTTAATATCCTCTATGAAGATGAGGAACTAGGATTTTTTCTATTTGACAAAGAGTGATAGTCCATGACCCAAATCTGAATGAACCATTGTAAAGTCATCTAGGGTATTTTGTGCTAAGAACTTACATCTAAGTTAGACAATAGTATAAATGAAACCATCCCAATTTGACATAAGTGTCTTCAGATATAAAGGTAAAATTTATATAATTATAAAACTAATCTAAAATCTAAATCCAATATAATTTATTCCTATTCTAGATCTGCATCTATATTAGCATCAAAACTAGCTAAGTATCTTGTGTTATTTATCATTACAATATATAACATAATTTTACTATCTATTGTTATCGTGTCTCAACATAATAAATCTAGTCTACATTTATCAGAGTTTCCTAAATAATTTCCCTACTTTAGAGATATTTTACCATCCTTGTGCCCTAATCTATCTCTACCCCTTTAACCCTAGATATATCATATCTAGATTTTAGGGTTAAACAATATATAGAAAATTAATTTAATTAGTTTAAATTGGATCAAATTTAAAATTTTATGGAAAGTTATAAAAAAATATGTCAAATTTGATAAATTTTTGTCAAATTCATTAAAAAAAAATTATATTAGAATACAATAAAAAATTATGGAAAATATGATCAATTTGAGGGAAAATCAATAACTATAGAAAAACATGGAAATCAGGGTAAATTATCAAAGAATATTAATGTTAGGGTAAATTTGATATCCTTAGGGAGAATTAAATAATTATGCTGTCAATTTAACTTGTTGGGGTTTAACTATGTAAAACCTATGTTTAGATTAAAGGGTTGAGATATCTTAATTAGTTAAATAAATATAAAATAATTAATTACTAATTTATTATAATAATTGACTTATTTTGACTTTCTAAAAGTAGATGTAAAGAGGCTTAAATATAGAATTATATTAAAACTAGCTATCGTAGATGGTCTGGGTTTTGAAAGTTGAGATCTAGGTAGTTCTAAGTGTCATCAAAAGGATTATGTGGTTTATCTACTCACTAGACAATAGCGGTTAGTATAGAAAGTAGCACCATGTTTGTGTACTATGTTCTAGGTGGTGATAGTATACCCTTTGTGGAAAAATTCCCATTTTTTGGATCACCTATGTCTGTGTTTATAGGTATTTATCCTATGAGCACAAAACCTTGAGCTTTGTGTTGTGCTTCTAAAACCTAATTTAGTGTGAAAACCTTAATCCTCCTTATAATTATGACATGAACAATAATTGTGTATTCATTAGTAGGATGGACTGGACATCCACAACACCCTACTATAAAGAGAGTTACCTACATAAAAATACTCTAAAGAGGGATCAAACTCAATGTAGATCTCCCACCTAGTGCTTGATGTAAGTGAAAGTGAATGATATAATGAGAGTGGGCTTGGATTCCTTGAATGTGATTGATCTTCGAAATGTTTTAAAATTAGGCTTAGGGATACTATAGATGGTAGTTTGTAGAATTAGAGTATAATATGGATCAAATATATTTATTTTAATCAAATTTGTCTTTGGTTTGTGTTGTCACCAAATATTTCACTCTAGAGGAAGTTTTTCAAGCCTACTCTAAGATTTAGGCAACATTGGAATACCTCGGCCTGTGGGTTACCTATAGTAGCGGTAGACCTTTAGGTTTAAGGGCTATCACCATATATTTATCTTTAAGTGATTATCACCTAAAGCAACTGATTGATTATGTGAAAAGAGATATAAATAAACATGAAAATGACCTATTTTAACTAAGTGATACACCAAAATTATATCCACTAGACTACCATGTTCTTCACTATGAAAAATCATTCAAAAAAGTAGTTTCAAACTTCTATAGGACTCCAACACAAGTATTTAAAACATGGAGGAAATATGTACTACACTTCCCAAAGTGAAAGGGAAAGAGGACTAATCTTAGACACTATTACAAATTCTTCCAATTAGAGATAGGCAAGGACATTGAATATACTCCATGTGACATGTTAAAGAATGAATTGCTTGTACACACTATGAGAGAGAAATGAATGTAAGGCTAGGTGATTAACACTTATTACTCATCTTGTGACTAATATACACACTTAGGAAAGGAATTTTAGAACCAAAACTAGATTCAAATATTTATTCAAAGGCAAACATTATTATTCAAACTGACAGGGCTTCACCATACTAGACATGGAAAAAATAATAAGAGGTCAAGGGTCAAAATTCCACTTGTCAAAGAATGATATCCAATTAAATTATAGGGGAATTAAGTATTAAATAGACTATGGAAGGTCTCTTTAGACAAATGTCCATCTGAATAATGAAAACTCATCAAAATTGGTGTAGGATACTCTCAGCTGACTTATTGAAATTGAATTAATCATTAAAACTCTCTTGAGCACTGAAAACTAGACTAGGGAGAGTTTACACATGTGCACTCTTAAGGAGGGGTTATAAACAAGCTTCAACATACACCAGATGTGTTCCCAACTATTGGTATTCATCTGGACACTTGTTCTCATCATCTTCAATCACCATCACTAGACTTTTAGGCCTGATTCTCATGTTTTTCACCAAAAGGTCCTTTAGTTGCTCAGTCTAGTCCATGTAATGGGTTATATGACACATATAAAGAGTCCCCTTACCTTCTAATTCATGAATTAGACCTTAAAAGGCCTCCCAATCAGACTTGTCACTTTTTCACTTGGTGGTTACCTTCCATTCTCATTGTCTTCCATAGATTGTCTAAATTGAAAGACTTAGAAGAGGTGTTTGTATGATTATATAAAGCAACAAATAGACATTAAGATTTATATTAAGTCCTAATTAACTTTCCCAATTGATTCTTATCCTTTAACTCTAATATGAACATATAAAACACATAAAATCTATCAAGAAATCCTATTATATACCATGTCCATACAAGGGTACCAACCAACTAGATGTCATGGAGCTTGAGATAATATTATTAAACCCCAAAATAATTTCCAAGGCATACTATTCTATTGACTGCATCTTTGATCACTTCTTTTCGTCAAGTCTTAAGTAAGGGTTTTAGAGGGTTTTAGGTGGTTTTGACTCTTTAGGATTATTCATACAATCCTGACATTAAAATTTTAAATAAATAAAACTCAAATTAATTTGGGGACCCTATTAAATCATGCCTATAACCTTGGTTCTCCATTAAATTTTTTTGTACTAGTGTGAGCTCTTGAAATTGGCCTCTTGAACTTGAAAGTGCAATCTAGATAGGCTTGAGGTGAAATTGATCAAGTTTGACCAACCTGTGTCATTTCTCTACATACCAATAGCTCAAAATAACCTTATGTCTCCCTATAAATATAATAAAATGTGTGTGTATTCTCATTTGGTATTATAGCTAAGATTGAGACTCCATTAGGGCTTTAGGCTTAGTCTACGCTTAAGAGCCCTGACCTATGATTCATGACTTAAAATACCATTGTGTAATTTATATTACCTATAGGATATTTTACATATTTTTTCATGCCTAAGAAAACTCTCCACACCTTGTTTTAGTGTTCTAAAATTGGCTGTCTCATCCCCTTATCATCTTCTTACCTATTTTATAGTCATGATTTCCTGGGAGTACCCTCTATTTGAGATTAAAAAAGGGAACTTACCCTATTACATAAATAAAAATTAATATATTAGAGGATCAAATGGGTATTCTAGACCTTATTTACCAATTTTTAGAGTTAGCTAATACCAATAGGTCCTTCAATTCTTATAAAACCTTGAAGATAGACTATGTATCTTTGAATGTGTGTAGGGTTTATGTATTGAATATGGGTTAAAAATTGAAACTTAGTTTCTACCTTGTTTCTCTATCCTAATCATCTCATGAGATGGATATCACCATATTGAAGGCATTATAACCCTTTAATTCATCATCATCCATGCTAATCTCTTCAATCATTCTCTCTTTAATTGACTAGACCTAATCAAGTTTACTATAGTAGATTATGTTACTCTATTCTCAAGTAAGTGAGGCTCCTATAGGACATGGAAATACCATATGTGTCATGTTTAGGTGATCCTTTAATTCTTTGGATTCATCTCAAACTTTTTTAAACTTAACTTACAGTTGGACATATTCATATCATGACTTGCCAACATTTAGACTGTCATGTTCTAATGTACTGTCATACTGCAGTCAAACTATAGAAGATCATTATAAGAGAAAATTACCCCTTTATGTGGTGTTTCATAATAATATTAAAGATCACCAGGGTCATTGAGGCTATCTCTTTTCTTAATGAGGCCATTCTTTCATCTAAGACTAGGCAAACTCTTTTCTAGTCACCATAGCTAGTTTCTAAGAAACTCAATATGGTTGTAGGTGGTCTTTCAACCTAAAGACCCCTATAGGTGTCTATTTGTATCAAATTATATGTCTCAACCTCCTAAATTATTTCATGGGTCATAGAGTATCTCCATTCAAAAGGATTCATTTGTTTATAGGCTATGCACTTAATTTCCATTATGTCATATGGTGATGTAAGGTCATTTAAACTCATAATTCTATAGAATACACTAGCATTATACAATGAGAGAATACTCAAGATGGAGGCCCTTATATACTTGTCTCCCCTAACCAAACAACCATCCTATCATATCAAATCACTATCATTATGATTGGGTCACATGATGAAAACCATTAGACTAGTTTAATTCTCAAATACTTTGCTATGGAAGGATGAAAAGGAAGGTAAGAAACCTATTTTAGAGACTTGAAGGTAAGGTGTCTCTTAAGTCACTTTCTCCAACCATGAACATGGTTTCAAGTGTATTTACCTCTTTATGGATCCACTATTGATGCTATGGTTTTATTTCATATTATCATACCTATTTGAAGGTCTCAAATATTTTCAAACATATTCATAAAACACTATTAGGCCTCTGTTAGAGTCACAATCAAATCACTATAGGTGCATATGAAGGCTATAAGGTAGTGTGTTAAGAATTGGTTGTCAAAAACAATATTGACACTTCTTGGGCATTTTATACATGTTTATTTATCCTTACAAAATATCTCACCACCCTAAAACCTTCATTCTTGATTATCATGGCTATGCAATGCTCTCTTTGACCTGACTGTAGGTGGAAATCATGAAGCAAGCTAGTTGTGTTGGGTTTCTACTTGTATTCTCCATATGACACACTATTGAGATCAAAATATTAAATAAAAGGTTGTCAACATGACATATTAAAATCATGAAACATCAATACACTTTTTATATGAAAGCCAAAACATGAAAATGAACTCCAATCCTAAGGAAAACTTGTCTACAAACTATGATAGTGTCCTTTAATAGAAACATGAGATGGTTCATGCCCATATAGTGACCTCCACACATGAAAAACATTTTAATAATCATTTTATAATAATTATCATGATCTTAATAATCACATATAGTACTTGGTTTGTAGATACCAACTCAAACAGAGAGGAAACTTGCAGGGTATGGGGATGAGCATGTAGAAAATGTGACTAACACTCTTATAATTTTTTAATAAATATTATTACAATAATATTTGAAATACTAACATTTATTTAAATTAGACTAGGATTAATACCTCCCACCAAGTGCATTTGACCTGATTCAAATCTTGTTGACCATATTATAAAAAAATTGACTGACTGTTTTTGTATGCCAAGTAGAGTTATAGAATAATGGAATAGTTTGATGACATTTTTTATGATATTAAAAGCTTATAAAATATGGAATTGAGTAAAATGGATTTGAATGGTCACTTTAGAAGCCTGACACACATGCCATACTCTTGCACCATTGTAAAACTACCCAAACCTCCTTATTTTTCAAATGTTTTCTTGTTCTAATGTAGAAAACTACAAATTGTCAGTTATGACATAATATATATGCTTGAACTAACAAATGGGACATTTAATAACATCTTCAAACATTTTTATACTATATAAAACCTTACAAACCTCATAAATGACCATAAAAGTAACCTCAAATGACACGAAATGACATAAGGAGTAAAACTGAATATGAAAAAGGATAAAGACACATCAAATGACATATATATGACCATGATTCACCATATAAGACCCCATTATACCCATATATGAGTTTTTAACTATAGGGGGTTGACCTATTTTGACTTGTGGTCAAAATAGTCAGCATTCATGGTGATTTCTTAGGGTTGATAAGCCAACTATGCCAAAGACCAGCAACCTAATCCTATCCATTGGATCATGGACTCACCTATGCACAAGTTAGACACTAAATTTAATTTTAAATCACACCAAAAAATATTAAAAGACACAAAAAAATACATAAAACTACAAACTAAGTAAACACATATGTGTCCTCAAGAATACTTAGGGAACACATAACAAAAGCAAAAATACACACCTACTCTGGTGATTTAAGTGGATCCCATTTACATGGATAGGAAACTCTTTCACATCAATTATTACCAATTGAAATGATTTTCTTTACTTGCATTTGATGATGATGTATGGCCCACTCCATAAGGTCTTAGATTTAGTATGTCTTCCTAGCTTTGATTTATCTTCATTGCACTTTAATACTATGTCACCTTCTTTGAATACTCTTGGAGTTACCTTCCTATCAACATACCTCTTCATCATCATTTGGGGGTGTTCCATAGATTTTTTATCATTATATCTAGTCTCTTGAAGCTCCATCAACTCTATCAACTTGACCTCCATTGGAGTGTTTTCAAGAAACTCTAACCGATGTGCTAGCTCTAAGGCAGGTATGTATTAGGATATAAATATACTAGCTTCTCTCCCATAGATAAGAATAAAAGGAGAGTTCCCTACTGCCATCTTAGGAGTTATTCTATTATCCCTGAGGGTTGTCTTCAATTTAGTATGCCAAGCTTTTTGATTATCCTCCAAGGTTTTCTTGATGATTCTGATGAAGTTCTTGTTAGTAGACTCAACCAACCCATTACCTTGAGGGTAATAGTTAGATGATGTACTCAAGTATATGCCATTACTATTTTCTCAATCAGTTGTTTTAACACCCATGAATGTAAGTGCATTATCTAAAATGATTCTAGAAGGAGTTCTAAACCTTGTTGTAATATTCTCATAGATCTCAAAGATAGCACTTTCATTGTGTTCCTTCAATGCCACTACTTCAACCCACCTTTTGAAGTAATCAATTTCTATGAGTATCCATTTATGACCAGCACTTTATGGAGGATTTATCATATCAATAAATTCAAAATCCCATTACATGAAGGGTTGATCTAATTAAATAGGCCTTAAAGGTAGAGCTACAATCTTATGTTTTCATACAAATAAATCACATTACACACACCTTCTCACTAGATAGTATCAATATTTGAAGAGTCTAGGTCAATAATATCCTACCCTCATGATCTTGGTAACTATGGTTCTTAGGGAGAAATGACCTCCTACTGTTCCATCATGAAACTTTTCAAGCAATACTCCAAACTAGTCATTATCAATACATATCAATAGTACTCCATTAGTATCTCTTATAAAAACTGCACCATATACAAGATAATAAGGGATAGATTTAAATCTGAAATACATCCTTTTGGGTATCCTCAAACCATTAGGGCACTCACCACTTTGAATAAATATGATCACATCTTGTGTCTAACTTTGTAGAGGCATAAAATCAACTTGTTAGAAGCAATCATGATTGACTAAAGATTCTACTTTTGGATCATGGAAGTATGAATCTAAGTGTTCACAAATACCTTTACCTCTTATCAAATTTTTCACTTTAATTTCAACATCATATTCCATTACCTTTATAATCCACCCTGACCTCTTTTCACTGAGGTTTTTACTCAAAAGGAACTCTTTGGTGCTAGGATGAAAGACCATGAAATGAATCCTATTGTTTGAAACCATATGCCTAAATTTATTTATCCCGCTTAGAATAAAAAAAAACTTGTTTCTCCACAAATTTATACTTAACCTCATAATATTCAAAACCTTTACTAAATATTGCAATTGGTTGTTCCACACCTTCATCATTATTTTACATTATCATATCTAAGATAGTATCAAGGTTAACAAATGAAAACAACATGAAATCTCTAGAAAAATAAGGGTTTGCAAGAGTGGGAACTTGTGTAATCACTTACTTTATTGCTTAAAAGCTAATCTTACCCTCCTTAGTCTAAGAGAAAAATTGATTCTTCTTGAACATGGATGTTATAGTCTTCACCAAGGATGGAAAACTAGGTATCAACCTTCAGACAAAGTTTATCTTGCCAAGGAAAATTTGGAGTCTTTTCTTCTTCAAGGGAAATGATAGGATTAAAATATCCTTTATCCTTTTAAGATCAATAATTAGGCCATATTAGGAAATGATATGTCTTAGGATCTTACCTTTATGGATAGCAAAGATGTACTTTTTGGGATTGAGCGATACTCCATACTGCCTGTACCTTTGAAACACTTATGTTCAGTGTTTCATATACTCATTTTCATCCTTGGAGAACATAGTTATGTCATCTAGACATACCAATAACAACTCATTGATTAGACCTTTGAAATCATTGTCTATTTCCCTTTGGAAGGTGGCACTAGAATTTTACAAACCAAAGGGCACCTTCCTATAATCAAAATTTCCCCATTTTTAGTGAATTTTGTCTTTAATTGATAATATTTATTCACTAAAGTCTAATTATAACTAGAATATCCATATAGGAGAAGGAAACATTGATAACCTAAAACAACTTGCAAAAACTACTCCATGTAAGGTAAAAGATAGTGATATTTGAGTGACACCATATTAATATCTCTAAAATCCACACAAAGTCTTATCTCCCAATTATTATTTATAATAATCACAAGGTTAACTACCCAAGCTAAATGCTTGATAGGAAAGATTATCTCAGATTTTAGGAGTTTGGTAAGTTTTATCCTCATGAGTTGTTCAACCTTGGGTTTCATGGGCCTTTATTTTTGCCTAACCGGTTTAACTCTAGGTTCCAATTCAATGGTATGGTATTCTAGGATAGGAAAAAACCCTCTTAGGTATTTATATTCCCAAAAAAAGATGCCATAGAACTCCCTACACAAATCAATGAATGCTTGTTTTTTTGATGTAGAACATACCCTACCTAGTTTGAGGAGTTTATCATTGAATATCAAGACCCTTTCATAATTCTCCTCCTTTTTAGAAATAATTACCTTTTAATTATTTATGTTATCATATCTATTAAATATAATTTCTAAGGCCACCAAGCATTTAGGTATATTTTTTGTTCTCATCTGCACAATCTGATTATCAAACTATTCATGGAGTCTTTTCATATTTCTTGAGGAGAACTCAACTTCGTTTTATAATAAATGTATAGTGTGTTTATCACTATAAAATAATTTAAAAGAGACCTCATTATTATGTATGTAAGGTTTTACAATTAACTTTATGTGGGATTGCTTTTATTAATCTTTTATGGTGATAGGTGTACCAAATTGTGCTCATATAGCAGTTAGTCTATCAAAATGATTATTTTATTCCCCTGGGACTAATTGTATGTTGATTGAATTTAAGTATTCAACTAAATCCCATACCCTATGATTATAGGACTTAATAAAATGTTTCTTGTCACCAACCATATTCCTAACTTGGTGAATAATAAGCTCACTATCTCCATATGCTTGCAAATTCTTGATTCCTTTTCTCCTTGTCCATTAAAGATCATGAATCAAACCTTCATACTTAGACACATTAGAAGTGAAACTAGAATTAAACCTATATGAATAATAGTAATATTTTTTGGATGGGAAAACCAACATAACACTAGATATTTCACTAATATTACTCCTTGAGCCATCGAAAAACTTCTTCCACATTCCATCATTCTCACCTTCTTTTTTGGTGAGTGAAGGTATTGGAATTTATTCCTCAAGTAAGTAATATAATACCAAATTAGTTTCATCCATGAGGGAATAAATATCATGTTAATATGTGTTAGTACCATACTAATCAAGGAAAATATTAGATATGCCTTAAGTTTGGATAATGACTCATCTTCTACAATAGACTCCTCATGATCTTTGATGACATAATTCAAATTGGAGCTTGCTTCTACATAGGGCTCAATATGAAAGTTATCTAGTGGTTGAGTTATAATGGCTACCTTTTATCCATACCTTGTAATAAAGGTCAAGAAGTACCAATTTAGTAAGAGTTAGCCTCTTATTTTGGTTATGAAATCCCTTGAGAAGTAAATACCAAATTGGGTAGGCAAGTCAATAACCATAATTTATTGAACGATGGGGAAGTTATGAAAATCATGCAAGAAGACTCTCAATACTTTGAATAATACTTCCAACTTATTAGGTTCCCCATAATTTAAAGTAACCCTTTATTATATGGTTCATAATTTAGACCCAATTTATTAGTTACAACCTTGGGCATCACTGAAGTGCTGGCTCCACTATCAACTATGTAATTTTGATCAGTTTTATCCCAAATAATGAGATTGAGGTATAAGGGTGAGGGATTTAAGATTTTTAAGAAGGATCAACAATGTGTGTGAGATCATTAGTAAGGGTAACATTAACATTACTTAATGGTGGTGAGATAACATGGATTTGAGACAATTGCTCTTGTAAAAGTTCCTTTTGGTCAGGCAAGTGAAGGGAATCCCAAAGAGACATGGATGTCTTGGATTTTTTCAAAGAATAAAAAATTTTTAGAGTATAATTATTCACCTTTTATTTAGTCCTTAGAGGTGAGGAAGTGTTTGTAACTTAAGATATTGAAGAAACTTGAGTAGAGTTCCCAATATTCTAATATGAAGAAAGTGTAAGAGTTGTAGGGACTACCATTATTATAGTCAAAACTTTATGCCTAATCAATTATATCTTATTCCTTCTTAGGAGTAGTCCTTGACTTGGTGTTGGCATTAGTAACCTGGGAAACACTTGGAGTACTTGTATAAGTATTTGGAAGTAAAGTCATGGACACTTTTACAGGCAAATTCTTAGCTTGTATGAGGTCATTCTTAGATCTAATGGCAAGGTCATAGGATTCAAGCAAAGTGTAACCACCCATGGATTGTATAGTTATGGCTATGTTGGTACTAATATCCATTAAATATGTAAGAAACACAAAACAAGAAAGTGGCCTCATGGTAAGAGGCAACCTATGCCAAGTCCTTTGAAATATCTCATTAAAATCATGCATTGTCTCCTTGGGATATATTTAAATAAAATTAATTTTTTGGATGAGTGATGTGTGATCAATCTTGTCTTCAAACCTTGATGTTATCATATCTCCAAAATAATCCTAGATTGTAATACATCTGCCAAAAAAAAGTCATATACCAATCAAGTTCTTTCCCTCTAAGGGACATGGCAAGGAGTGTAATGGAAATGTTTACTTTAGTGACATTGTGAAAATTATAGAAATTTGAGATATCCCTAATGTGCTCAGTAGGAGTGACCTAACCTTTGCATTGAATGTAGGAACACTCTTTGTATCATTAGGGGGAATGCCATTATATGCACCAAGATGGATAGGGTTTTTAGTATTAAAGACTGGGAAGGCATGCTACCTATACATGTAATATTTAAGTTCTTCTTGGATAGAAAATTCATTTTTCTCTTTAAACAATATAATAGGCCAAGGATGTTAAATTTTAAGAGGAAGTTTAGGTTGAAAAGGTGGATTGATATGATTAAAAAATCTATTAGAATATAATTAAATAACCTAATAAGGACCATGAAGTATGAACTCAATAATGTGACAAAAAAGTAGTCTACAACTAGATTTTACCTTGAATAGATTTGTCAAATGTTGAGTAGAACACCATATGTGGCTTTGATGTTGTAAAGAACACCATTCACCTTGACAAGTTATCTTTAGGATAATGGTCCCACCGAGGATGCCAAAACTATTATCACCAAATATTTCACCCTATAGGAGGATTTTCAAGCCTACTCAAAGATTTGGTTAACATTGGAATACCTCTAGGCCTATGGGTTGCCTATATTAGAGGTAGACATCTAGGTTTAAGGGCTAGCTCCCTAGATTGAACCTTAAGTGCTTATTACCTACACTAACTAATTGTTTATGTGAAAAGAGATATAAATAAAAATGAAAATAACCTATTTTAACTAGGTGATACACCAACATGATATCCACTAGACTACCATGATCTACACTATAAAACATCACTCACAAAACTTGTTTCAAACATTAATAAGACTCCAACATAAGTATTTCAAACACAGAGGTGATATGTACTACATGTCCTAAAGTGAATGGGAAAGAGGCCTAATCTTAGACACTATTACAACTTCCTACACTTAGATATAGGTAAGGACATTGAATACACTCCATATGACCTATTGAAGAATGAATTACTTGCACAAACTATGAGAGAGAGAGATGAAAGTAAGTCTAGGTGATTAACACTTATCATTCATCTTGTAACTACTCTAAACACTTACACAAGGAATTGTAGAGCCAAAACTAGATTTAAATATTTATTCAAAGGTAAACATAAGTATTTAAACTAGCATGGCTTTACCATACTAGACATGTATTAAAAAACCAAGAGCCAAAATGTCTTGTGTTTATAGAATGTGAGAGAGGAGAGAGAGAAGTGGAGCTCAAGGATCACAATGCCACTTGTCAAAGCATGATAACTAGTTAAATTTATAGGAAATGAAGTATGTAATAGACCATGGAAGGTATCTTTGGACAAATTTCCATGTGAAGCATGAAAACTCATCAAAATTGGTGTTCAATACTCTCAGCTAGCTTCTTGAAATTGACTTCAGCATTAGGCCTCTCCTAAGCACTGTAAACTAGACTAGGGAGAAAAAACACATGTGTAATATCAAGGAGGGGTTAGAAACAAGATTTAACATGCATCAAATCTATTTCTAATCACTGGTCTTCTTTTAGACACTTGTTTTCATCATTTGCAGTCACCATAATTAGCCTTTTAAGCCTCATTCTCACATTTGTCACCAAAGGGTCCTTTAGTTTCTCAATCCAATCCATGTAATGGATGCTATGACACTTTTCAAGAGTCCTATTGCCTTCCAATTCATGAATTAGACCTTAAAAGGCCTCTTAATTAGAATTATCACTTTCTCACTGAGTGGTCACCCTCCATTTTCATTATCTTCCGTAAACTACTTAAAGTGAAATACTTGGAAGAGGCATTTATTTGATTTTATAAAGAAAGAAATGGGCATGAAAATTTATATTAGTTCATAATTTATTTTCATCCTTTAACTCTCCTCTAAACCTATAAGACACATAAAATCTATCAAGAAAGCCTATTATTTACCCTATCCATAAAAGTAGGGTACTAGCCAGCTGGATGAGATGGATCTTGAGAGAGTATTCTTCAACCCAAAACCATTTCTAGGTCATACTGTCCCTCTTGAATTCATGTTTACTCACTTATTTACCATTGGGTCTTAGGCAAGGGTTTTTTAGGGTTTTAGGTGGTTTAAATTCTTAAATATTGTTCATACAATCTTGATTTAGAAACCCTAAAATAATGCCACTAAAATTAAGTTGGGGAAATTATTCAATCATGCCTAGATCATTTATTCTCCATGCAATGTGTCTGTATCAGTGTGAGCTCTTGAAGTTGGTATCTCGAGCTTGAGAGTGTAATTTATATAGGCCTAAGGTGAAATTGATAAATTGTGTCCAAATTGTGTCATTTATATGCATAAAAATTGCTTAAAATAAACTTATATCTCCCTATAAAGGTCATCAAATGTTTGGGGAGGTTCATTCAGTCTTAGAACTGATATTGAGACCCCATTAGTGCTTTAGGCTTAGACTATGCCTAATAGGCCTGACACATGTTTCATGACTTAAAACCCCCTTATGTAATATACAATACCTATAAGGTATCTTACATGTTTTTTCATGCCTAAGACAACTCTCCACACCTTCTTTTAGTTTTGTAAGATTTTCAATCTCATCCCCTTATCATATTCTTACCTATTCTATAGTCATGACTGCCTGTGAGTATCCTCTATATGAAATAAAATAGAGGGTACTTCTCCTATTCCATTAGTAAATATTAATATATTAGAGACTATAATAGGTATTTATGACCTTATGTACCAATTTTTAGAGTTATATCACACCAATAGGTCCTTCAATTTTTCAAAAACCCTCAAGATAGACTATATAGCATTGACTATGTGCATGGTTTATGTATTAACTCAATTTACACCTTATTTATTTATCTTAATCATCTAATGAGATGGATATCACCATATTAAAGGTATTTTAACCTTTCAATTAATCATCATCCATGCTAATCTCTTCAAGCCTTCTCTCTCTACTTGACTAGGACTAATCAAGTTTACTATAGCAGATTGTGTTATTATATTCCCAAGAAAATGAGGCTATTTTAGGATTTTTAAAGACCATATGTGTCATGTTTATTTTATCATTGAAGTACTTCAAATAATATCTAAATTTTTTAAACTCACCTTATGGTTGGACATATTCATTTAATGACTTGCTAACATCTAGACTATCATGTTCCAATGCACCATCAACTATAGTCAAACTTTAGATGATCATTTTGAGAGAAAAAAGACCCCTGTAGGTGGTGTTTCACAATATTTTTAAATATAACAAAGGTAATTAAGGACATATATACTCCCAAGGATGTCATTCCTTCATCTAGGACTAAGAAAACTCTTTTCTAGCTACCATATCTAGTTTCCAAGAAACTCAGTATAGCTGTAGATTATCTTCTAGCCTAGAGTCCCCTATAAATGTCTATTTGTATCAAAATTTGTGTCTCAACCTCATAAATTATACCATGGGTCATAGATTATATCCATTTAAATTTATTCATTTTTATAGGATATATCTTAATTTCCATTATGTCATATGGTAATATAAGGTCATTTGATCTTAGAATTCTATAGAATACACTCACATTCTATAGTGAGTGATTACTAAATATGAAGGCCTTTATATACTAATATCCCTAAACTAAAAAACCATTTTATCATATCAAAACCATAAGACCATTTTATACCTTAGATACTTTGCTATGGAAGGATCAAAATAAAGGTAAAACCCTTGTTTTGGAGACTTTAAGGTAAGGTGTTCCTTAGGTCACTTTATCCAATCATGAACATGGTTTCAAGTATATTTGCCTCTTTATGAATCCAATATTGATGATATGGTGTTATTCCATGTTCCTAGACCTATTTTAAGGTCTCAAAATTTTTCAAACATCTTCATGCAACACCTTTAGGCCTCTATTTGAGTCATAGTCAAACCACTGTAGGTGCATATGTAGGCTTTAATGCAGTATGTTAAGAATTGGTTATCATAATAAATATTGAAACTACTTGGATATTTAGAACATTTTTTTTACTTGTAAAATATCTCACCCAATTTAAACCTTCATGCTTGATTATCATGACTATACAAGGCTCTCTTTGACCTGATTATAGGTGGGAATCATGAAGCATACTGACTATGTTGTGTTTCTACTTGCATTCCCCATATGAGACACTCTTGAGACAAATATATGTAAGAAAATGTGGAAACCATCACACATGAAAATCATGAAACATCAATACACTTTTTTTATGAAATCTAAAACATGAAAATAAACTCCACTACTTTGTAAAACTTGTATACAAACTATGATAGTTTCCTTTACTAGCAACCTGAGATGGTTCATGCCCATATGTTGACATCCAAAAATAAAAACATGTTAATAATAATGTGAGAATAATTATCATGATCCTAAGAATCATGTACAGTACTTAGTTTATATAGACAAACTCAAATAGAGAGAAAACCTTTAGGGTATGGGGATGAACATGTAGAAAAAGTTACTAACACTCTTAGCATTGGTTCATAAATATTGGTACACCAATCTTGAAACTTATGATATGGATTTTAAATATAAAAGGATTAATACCTTCCATCAATTTAATTTGACCTGATTCAACTCCTACTATCAGTATTATCAGAAAATCGACTAGCTATTTCTACTTGCCAAGTAGTGTAATGGAAGAATGTAATAGTTTTATGACATTTTTATGATATTTAAAGATTATAAAATGAATAATTTATTTAATGGTAGATTAAAGGTGACTATATAATCCTTTCACATGTGCCACACTCCTGTGCCATCGTATAAGTACCCAAACATCTTTGTTTTTCAACTATTTTCTTATTCTGACATAGAAACCTACAAATTGTTAGGTATGACATAGTATTTTTGACTTAAACTAACACATAGGATGTTTAATAACATCTTGGATCATTTATATACTATATAAAACCATACAAACCTCATAAATGACTCTGAAAGTGACCTTAAGTGACAATAAATGACATAAGGATTAAAAGTGAATATGACAATGGCTAGAGACACATCAATTGACATTTATAGGATAATGATTCACTCTATAAGATCCTATTAGACACTTATACAAGTTTTTAACTATAGGGGGTTGTTCTATTTTGATTTGTGGTAAAAATAATCAATTGTTTCAATAACTTTTGCATCTATTTTCCATATAGTGAATAGAGGTGAATTAGACGTATATTTATAATGTTCTATTGATTATGAAAATAAGCAAATATGATTAGGAAAACCTTAGGAGGGGAACACATTAAAAAAATTATCTATTAAGAATATTTATGGCTAAAGAAAATAACACCTTGTTGGGGACACTAGCACCATGTGGATGTAATGACCAAAATATGGTGGTAATGTCCTCTTTGTAGACTATTAATCAAGTTGTACTAGGATCTAAGAGGCTTTGACCAACTGTGGGTGAGTTGGTTTGATGAATGATTGGAAAAGTTTTTCTAATGCCCTATGATGGATGTAAGGATAAGATAGGAATATGGTAGCTCAAGTGACACTCTTAACATCTAATTACAACTTTTAGGTGATTACATTCCCCCCTTTATGATAAAAATGTAGCAAAGTCAAATAATAGTATAGCATAAAAATAGGCATACCTAGACTTAACTTAGAAGTGAATCTTGTGTAGTTGAGTTTGAGTATGTGAATCTAGGTCTATGTATGTGAACCATGATCTAAAGAAATGCCCTGTAATGAAACATGAAAAAATTAGTCCTTACTTAAGAGATGATAAAAATAAAAAGACTATGTGGAAATAAATTAAATGAGTAAAGAGAGAGGAAAGGAATGAACACACCTCATTGGGAATGTGAACCAATGCATGAACCTAGTGACAACCTATGTGTGTGAATGTACATAGTGATCATATTGTTGAATATCTTGGACTAAGCTAATGGCTTACTCAATCCTCATATGGGTGGCTCAATAACTCAATCTAGTTTTGACTCCATCATTTCCCACCATTGATCAGTGGATCTTGATCATTATGAATAAATTGGATAAGACTATAAGCGTGTCTAACCCTCTCATGTGAGTGGCTAAAGAATTCAAGTAGGCCATGAATCCATCATTTACCACTTCTGTGAAGTAGATACATCTATAACTGTACTACACAAAGCTATAAAAGTATCTAAGTAAATCTAACTATGTATTCAACTCCATAGCCACGCATCTATATTAGGTAGCTCTAGGCCAATCATGGATTCTAACCAGTATAGATGGAGTAAGCTATGATTCTGGTGACATCATTGAATGTGATAGCAAGTGTATACAACATAGAGAATAACATGGGGTTTTCCATTCCATCTGATCTACCTGTCTATAGTTGAGTACATGGAAACTATGTGTTGTGTACATACCCCCATATGGTATCTGAGTATACTAAATCTGAATTGAGTATGCACTATCATATGTGTGACTAAACTAAATGTATAAGTGATCATGCCACATATGATGCCCCTAAATCTTTATGACTGGTATGAATTTGAGATGAAATGAATGTATTTAAGCTAACATAATTATCAAACGTGTGACTATATTTATGCAAATATATAATGTATTGGTATACTAGTATAGTCAATCTAGATTGTCTTGAAGCTAGGGATACTAGATAGTAGCACTGTATGGTGCTAGTTTCTAAATATGGAAGTTAATGTCTACCTAGTCTTATTTTTTAGTGATCTAAACTAGATTCAAAGTATCTTTTCTATTATGTGTCTACCCTAAGTCTAGTGTATAAAATTAAGAATGTGTATTAAAATGTGTCTTTGAATAACAATATAGAGCCTGATCTATGTGACAAACACATGTGAATGACCCCTAGTTTAAGGGTAGTTATGAAAACTATGTAATAAATTCCCTCTAAAGAAGTAGCTTTATAAAATGTGTTAGACATAACATGTGCATAATATTCTAATAAAATGTATAAATATAATATCAAAATGTAAATAAATATGAGCATGAGTAAGTAATGTACGATGTATGTTGTAATCTATCATTTCAAAAGGGTGTCAATATAGATGTAATCAATGTATATAGTATAAACTTTGAGTAATTACTAAGGGGGATGGTGCATGATGGACATCAAGGATCCCAAGTAGGAATTTTAGATGCATGAGGTCCCTTGAGAGATAAAAAACTAATGTTTGTGTGTGTGTGTGTGTGTGTAACAAGAAAATACAAGTTTCATGGTGTAGAATCATACAATAAATCAAACATAAAAATATATGATGCATATAAAATATATGCCAAGGGGCCACAATACAAGGGACATGGGCACATATCACTAAATATAAGAATGAATACATACAAGAACATGTTCAAATATCCACATATATTATCAACAAGCAATTTGGCATAGAGACACATGGAAGGACATGTTTAAATGTATATATATAGAAGCAAGAAATCACACACAAGGTACGTGGGCACATGTCTAAGGCATACAAATAGAGAAGTATAAATCCAAAGAATAGTGGCATATTTAAATGCCATCGAAGATGGAAGAAGCATAAGAACACAATCAAGGCTAATTTAGGAACCAGATATGAAAACATGTATAACTATGTAATATAAAAATATGTATATTATATCATTGATATATACTGAGTCTTACTATTTATAGACATAAAAAAATCTAAGAAATGAGGAGCAATGATCAATATCAAGATAAATCAATGCATAAACTAGAATATATAGTATGAAAAGATATAACTTGGTAGTATATACTAAGTATGAAATACCCCCAAGTGGGTGGATGCATCAAGTGTATATACCTATATTGGTGTAAATTTCCCCAATGGGTAGATGATAATTAGTTTTAATCAGTGTAGTCGATCAGAGTCCTATCTAGAATCTGCAAGCACTTTAAAAGAACAAGTGAAGAATGTGTAAGACAAAATCAACTATACTAGTATAGCTATCAATATGCAATATCTGATAAGTAGTATAAATGCAAACATATTAATACATATAATCTATAAATTGTTATGTTTTTGAAATATTTGATTTTTATTTTATTTTGACATTTTATATTGTTTTTGTGTGTTATGAGTATAAACTATATAAAAGAAAATGAAAATAAACAATATATAAGGAGAAAAAAAGAGAAGGAAGTATGTATAAGGGTAAGAACCATACTAACTAATGAGTTTCATGGGAGACTCACCATCACCATGACCTATATCACATAGGGGAAATGTGATCATATGTGTAGTGTGAAAGGGAAACTATGAGCCCAAGATCTACCATGTTATATAATCATAGTCTAAACCTACTTGAGTAGTGATGTTATGATGTTGTGGCACTAATTATGATTCCATGTGAATTATGGGGGTCTTAGGGACCCATATCATAGAAGTAAAAGATATAGGTGATGTATGTTCCCTATGATGAGAACCCCTAGACCCAAATATAATTGATCTTAATGTAAATTTACTATATAAAAGTCATATAGAATATTTGATGTATCTATGATGTAATCATCTCTCTAGTAATGCTCTATGTGGGAGAGTATGTGTGCATGCAGATACTGGAGTAGACCTAATGTACTCTTATGTCTCTAATAAACACTATAATGTATGCATAGGATTTTCATCTATATTATAACTAATAGCCATGTAATATCTTGTATTGGCAAAGGAAGTATAACTGGTGTCTATTTTAGAACTAGAGTTGGAAACTGTGTTGAAATTGCTTATGGGATCGAAAGATGATACTCATATGGGACACCTTAAATATTAACCACATTTTTAACATGCATATACTTCAATAATAAGTGTACTATAGATTGGATGGCTTAGAGCTATTATAACCATGCCCTGCCCAATAATATATAAAATAAACTTGCACTAGGTACTACTAGGAAAAAGAGGCTATGCATGTTAGTCCAACCTATAATGGAAGCACAATCTCCTTGATGTAGATATGAACATGGCCACTAAAAGCATTACTGATTATACATATGTGTATTATATCCCTCTCTATGGTGCACATTCTTATACTTGAATCATTATCAACCATATCACTATGAATAGGATGGTGGTCTATATATGCTCATATGAAGAGGGCATATAAATATATGTCATCATCCAAAATATCCTATTATGAAAATATGATAAGTGGTCTAGGTGTAACTATAGTGTGATACATGTTAATAATGTTATCTAGTGATGTGTCTCCTTTATAACTCTGTGATAGGAAGTTGGTGGTGAATGAGCCTAGTATGTATAGTGAACACCTGATGTGACACTTGCCTCATTGGCTATATGATTTAAGAAAGCATCTAAAAATATCTTAATTGCCTTTCCCTCTCTTTGTTGTTGTTTTGGTGCCTCAGTGGGTGAGCCCATATCAATAATTTTAGCCTTAATGATATCTTTTTCTTAAAGCTAATGTATCCATTTATCATGTGGCCTAGTGCCCTATGATATTCATAGAATTCATTGAATCATAAATCTTTGGAAGATTCTATGTCATATCAACCTATTTAATGGAAGGGAGATATGTGAAATTTAATTGTAATAGATGCTTTATAAATTTTGATATTGACTTAGGAATATTAGTAAAGACTATGCATTGAGGAGCAAATAAAACCAATCTATGAGAAGGCTTAAAAGATGAATTGACTATGGCCTTTTGATCACTTTTATTTTCTATGGCCTTGACCTTGTATGTAGGTTTTTAAAACTATTAATAGTTGATTTTGATTCATTTATGTATTTGAGTTTTCCCATTTTTAAGAGCTTAACATCTCTTTCCTTAACTATGTGTCACATATCAGTAAATGCAGGAAACTTTTTTAATAAGATTACTTCATTCAATGTAGGTAATATACTCTATTTAAATATATCTATCTACCATGGGATAGTTAATTTGGATAATATTGTCTTGTATGATAAGACATAATTGATAATAGGCTCATTTAACTTTTGCTTTAACTATGAAAATTGTGCATATGATATCTTATCACTAATGTTGATAGAGAAGTGTGTTAGGAACATGTCAGTTAAAGTATGGAATTTCATGATAGATTGATTTGTAATATCATATAACCACTATAGGGAATAATCATTGAAAATGCATGGAAATATCTTCATAAGAAGCTAGTTATTGGACACATAGTCTAATCATGCTGTATGAAAGGCTTTGAGGTGATGTTTTAGGTCTCCCTTGCCATCATATAATGTAAGCTTGGGTGCCATGAAACTAGATGGAAAAGGAGTTGATGCTATGTGATGTGTTAGAGTGTATGCAAGAAAATGTTGGAATCCAAGGCATGTGATGGATTTATTACTCCCTACTCAAGATGTAATATTAAAGACTATAGAATAAGAACCTCCTACATAAGGGATTGCAAATTTGGAGTATAAGAATTAGCCATAAGTGGTGTAGCTATCAGTAATGGTCAAATAAAAATCTTGGGTCATGTTATCTAAGTTGGTTGAGTGCACCCCACTAAATGTGTAATAACATTATTAACTATAGGGGATGAATATTAACCATTGTTTGTCTTATTTTTAATTGATAATATGGCTTGTAAAATCTATGCATGATCAAGGGGATATTCCCAAATTCTATCTTTGAGTCCCTATAATAAATCATCTTCATTCATAATTATATCATTATCATTAAGTGGAGGTAGTGTGTCTTGATCGTCAATGTGGAACTCATATTGATATTTGTTATATTATTCATATTTGGTTGCATTATCATTGAATTCTACATAATTTTGGCATGAAGGATTCATAACTAAAGTTGTAATAGGCTCTTTGTCCTTATTATAAGGTTAGATAATTAGAATCTAAATATGTTCTATAAGATTAACATATACTCTAGCACTTCTTCCTAGTGGAAGAGAGAGATTTTTTAGATGGCATATAGAAAATAAATTGAAATATAGATACTATAAAATATATTAATTATGAATAATTTAAGACAACTAATGAAAATAGGAGAAAAAGGGATATAAACCCTAAAATCAATTTAGGTTAGGGTTTTTAAATATAAGTTTTTTAATACCAATTTAGATTAGATGTAAATAAATTGAAACCCTAATATGAAATTGATTTTAAATATCTAGGTTGTCTAAAAAAATCAGAAAATTAGAAATGTTCAACCTTAAATTTATTACACAAATTTTGGAAGAATGCAAGATAGGTTTTTAAACAATATTGAAATTAAGATGGGTTCACTAAATGATTTAACCTTTTAGGGTTTAACTATGTAAAAATTATGTTTATATTAAAGGCACGATATGTCTAAATTAGTTAAATAAATATTCAATAATTAAGTACTGATTTATTAGAGCAATTTAGTTCTTTTGACTTTCTAAAAATAGCTATAAATAGGCTTAAATATAGACTTATCTAAAAACTAACTATTGCGGGTGATCTAGGTTATGAAAGTTGAGATCTGAGCATGAGGTTAAAGAGTTAAAGGATCCTAAGATCTAACATAGAGCTAACAAGTGGAAAAACATCATTCAATCAAGATAATATCAATGACACGTGTTGAATCATGTAGATAAGATCCAATGGTATGTGTCAATTCAAAGAGTTAAAATATCTTGAGAAAGCTGTAATACCACCAAATGTAATAATATTTAATGCCTACATCATATATCTATGGCCAACATCAAAAGTTGAATTGGAGAGACTCCAGAGGAGATCAATATAATAATTTTTACTAGATTCCAGATGGACAAGATGAGGCTATGGGTCCAAATGATGATAGGCATATTTTAAAATGAAATAAACAATGTGGTAAGGGAATGCTACATAGGCATCCATGTAGGATCAAAGGATTATATAGTAGATAAAATACTTCAGACTCATATGACACCATAAAGCTCAATCAAGATTTGAGATGAACAATGATCACCAAATGTGAAAAACAAAATCTAAGAGACAAATGGATGACCATAGATGTTAAATACAAATGTCTAGAAGATATATAAAACCTAGGAAAATGTATATGACTATCATAACATATGTTTCAAATATCATAACTAAGTTTTCAATGCTTAAGAGATGATCCATGATGAAGGTAGTTTCAAAAAGGCTAGCTGAAGAGTCTTTGCACCATTTTGGAGAGTTTGTCATGGTTTATATAGACATTTGTCTTAGGAAACATTCATGATATATTTCACACTCCATTCCCATAAAATTTAATTTATTTTAATTCCTTGACATGTGGCATTATGATCTTTTAAACTTCTTTATTATATTCTATTCTCTTCCTTCTCTAGTTCTATAAGTAGCTACTATTGTGGCCTTTGTAATCTAATACCACACCATGTATGATTAAGCCATACTAGTTTTGAAATTATAATTTTCCTTAGAGAAATAAATGAAATATATTTTGAGTTCATATATCATCTTGTTAAACTATATGAAGATATGTATAGTGCATATCTAAGTGATATCAATCTACCCTTGCTTTTTCTCAGTCCTTCCATGTTTGATGTAAGTGATTTTAGCCTAGCAGATCATATGAAGTGTATTTAAGTGTATGAATCTATATTAAGTGTATAATGAGCCTTAGTATCTATAACTGATCGATGGTATTACATTGGATAGTATTCATGCATCTCACCTTCATATTGAACTACTAATGCTACTGCATTCTAGGAATCTTAGGCTAGTGTTGTAGGCATTATTTCTTTGTGAAAGAATTACAATGGTCATATGGAAGACACCTTGGTGCATCAACCTTATAGAATAGTTTTTGTTCATGAAAATTTTATCCCTTTACTCCCACAATTAAATAATTATCATAGGTGAAAGTAATTCAAGATATATTTAGGGAGCTAGCCCTTAAATCTAGAGATTCACTTCCACCATAGGCACACCCACATACCTAGAAGTGTTCCTATGTTTCCAAAATTTGGAAGAGTACTAAACACCCTCTTTTATGATGCAATATTTGGAGATAATAGTTTTAAAATGGCTATTGGGACCCATTATCTTCAAGATAACTTGTCAAGGTGAATGTTGATCTTGACAACATCAGCTATAAATTGGTGTGCTACTCAACATTTTACAACTCCATCAAGGTAAACTATAGTTCAAAACCATTATCATATTATAAACTTGATCTCATAATTCATGGTTCTTAATAGGTAATACTCTACTAGAGTGGTCAAACACATTAATCCACCTACTCATCCTGAACTTCCCCTTGAAGTTTAATATCCTTAGCCTAATCTACCCTTTGGAGAATCAATAGATTTTTAGCTAGAGAAGAAAAGGTTAAATAAATTGGGGATTTTTAATATTTTAAAGAATATATGGATATAACTCATGCCTTCCCTATCTTTAATACTAAAAATGCAATTCATCTTTAAACATATGATGTCATTCCTCCTAATGCCATAAAAGGTGTACCCATATTCAATGGTGAAAATCATGTTACAACTAATGAACACATTAGATATGTCTCCAACTTTTTTAGCTTCCATAACATCACTAAAGAGAAAATCACCATTATAATCCTTACCATGTCCCTTAGAGGGAAGTCTCTTTATTGATATAGGACTCTAGAATGTTGATGCATCACATCATGGGATGAGTTTGGAGTGTTTCTGACCTCAATAGCTAGAAATGAAAGTACTATGACTCTCTCATACATCAGGTCAACATGATCAAAAGTGGATCTAAATAAATAATTCATGACTTCAATGATAGGTTTTGAAAGACTTAGAATAGGTTGTCTCCTCCTATGAGGCCACCTCATAGTTTTCTGTTCCCTACCTACTTGAGAGCCATTGGTACTAAAATTGCTATCATGCTTCAATCCATGGGGGTATTCACTCTTCTTGAAGCATATGATCTTGATATCAAAGATAATAATAGTCTCATACATGATGGAATATTTCCTTCTAAGGTCGATGCCACCATTGTCACATACTCCAAATGTGTCACAAATTCATAATGCTAACACCAAGTCTAGATATGATCTTAAGAAGGAAGATAATGCCATGGACAAAGATGCATATATTTAATGGTTGGAAGCTGAGCTTGGGAGAGGGAATATGAAATAAAGTGACTAGAAAAATCCTTAACCCTATTAGAAATAGCACGATTATTAATTTATAAGAGGAAGATGTCAATGGAAACCTAACTCTAATAGGCCTACTAATGTGTACAATCCTAACTCCACCACCAATGTAAGAGAGATGATACCTATGAATAGAAACTTGGTTTAGGGATAAAATTGGTAACAAGATCAATCTATGGATACTAATGAAGGTAGATAGGAATCTCTTGTTTCCCATAGAGGAGTTGCTCCATTCCTATCAGTTGAGGATGATGTCACGATGTAGATAAATGAAGGTGGACAACCTCAAGGAGAGATCTTCACCAACTTCTTAGTTAAAGATACTTTTATGATTAATTAAAGAACCTATAGTGTAAACAAAAATAGAGGCAAGAGAAATGATTTATGTGGTGATAGTAATGTGCCCACAAGCTCACTCAATCCTCATATAAAGTAATAAGGTATGGCTATAGGCATGGTAACCTCAAATAACTATGCACATATTCCAAATCAAAACATTGGAAGGACTGTTCAAGTCATTCTAACTCATCTAGTTCAAATCAGGTATGGCTTATTTAAACATTGTATATTCATTGAAAAGTGATAAAACATCCATTTCCCTTTGGGATGTTCTTCATATACCTGGTCAAAAAGAATTCCTACAAAAATAGTTATCTATTATCCTTACTAGTGTCCCTCCTTCAAATCAAATTCATAGTCATGTTACTTTTAAAAATGCTTCTAACACTATTTTTGAACCATCTACTAGGGCTGAGAAACCTCCACCATTCTATCTCACTCTCTTAGTGGGTGATAAACTGGTTCATACCTACATAGTTAATAGTGGAGCTTCTACTTTAGTCATGCCCAAAGTGGTAACTAATAAATTGAGCCTAAGGTATGAGCCTCATAGAAAAGGAGTTATACAAATAGATGGTACACTACCAAGGTGATAAGATTAATAAAAAACTTGAAGGTTTTCTTGTGTTATTGTCCTAGTTTTCCCATCCTTCAAGATATAGTTATTGTTGACCTCTCAACTCTCTTTGTAATTTGCCTATCAAGGGACTTTACAACCAAGATAGGTGGCTATATCTCAACTGATTTTTATTTCTTGGCCTTTAAAAAAATATATGGAACTAAGGTGACCATAAGGATTCAACCTCTTGTAAGGTTTCATATTGATCCCTACTCTATGAAAAGTTCTAATTTGAATTGTGTTATTCATGAAGAGAATTATTCTATTACAGATGATGGTAATTCTTCCAAGATTAAAGGAATTTTTGAGTTTTTTCTTGAAGAATATGATAACAATACTTATGAGCATAATCCTTATGCATTTATGGAGGAAATTGATTTAGGAGTATATTGTATACATGAAGAAAGAATACCAACACCTCTACTTGCCAAAGAAGGTAAAGATGATGAGATGTGGAAGATGTTTTTTTACAGTTCAAGAAGTAGAATTGGTGAAGGAGCTAGTTTTATGTTGGTGTGCCCATATAAAAAACAATACTATGATTTATATATATTCCATTTCAGTTGTACTTTTAATGTGGCTAAATATGAAGGTTTAATTCATGGCTTTCAATGGGCAATGAGAAAGGGAATCAAGAACTTGCAAGCATATGGAGATAATGAATTGGTTATTCATTAGGTTAGGAATGTGGTTGCTATAAATAAAATTTTTATTAATTATTATAAGCATAAGGTATGGTATTTTCTTGAATACTTCAATGCATTCAACATATAATTAGTCCCAAGGGAGGGGAATAATCATGTTGACATATTAGCTACCATAAGAGCTCAATTTGACACCCCAACTAACATAAAAAAGAGGGGAAGTAATCTCACACTAAGATCATTATTATAAATTTTTTACCTAATAATGAAGTGTCTTTTCAAAAAAATTATAGTGACAAACACATTGCATGGTTCTTGTAAAATGAGGCTAAGTTTTCTTTAAGGATCAAAGGAGACTCCAAGAATAATTTGGTGATCAAATTGTGTAGCTAAGGAAAAATAAGATACCAAGGGTTTAGTGACATTATAAATCATCTTCAATGAAATTATAAAAAAAATTAGGAAAATGTGATTATGTATACAAAAGAGGATAACTATGTATGAGTCTTTATCTTTAAAGATAGACTCCTCAAACTAGGCAAGGTATATTCTACGTTAGATAAAAAAAAATTCATTGAGTTGTGTAAAGAGTTTCATGATATATTTTCATGGGAATATAAGGAACTCAAATTATTTGATCTTTACCTATCACACCATACCATTTAATTATAACATGGAGTTAAACTAGTTAGATAGAAACAAAGACCCATCAATCCCAAGGTTGAGCAACTCATGAGGTTAGATCTCACTGAACTCATTAAATCTAAAAATATTTCCTTTCAAGAATTAAAAATGGGTAGCTAACCTTGTAACTATTATAAATATTAATGGGGAGATAAGACTTTGTGTGGAATTCAGAGATCTAAATAGGGTGTCACTCATAGATCACTATCCTATAGCTTCAATGGAATAGTTTTGCAAGTTATTTTAAGATATCAATGTTTTTGTCTCTCAAATGGATATTTAGGTTATAATAAGATTATTTTGAATGAGTATGATTAGTTTAAGACAATATTAACTAACAAATGGGTTACTTTTGATTATATAAATATTCCATTTGCTTTGTTAAATGTTGGTGCTAAGCTTTTAAGATCAATGGACATGGCCTTTGAAGGTTTGATCAATGATATGTTGTTGGTTTATCTAGATGATATAATAGTGTTTTCTAAAGATGATAATGAACATAGGAAAAACTTGAGATAATTTTTTTGAATGATTTATGTAGTATGGAGTATCTCTTAATCTAAATAAATGCATCTTTGTTGTCCATGAAGGTAAGCTTTTAGGACACATTTTTTCCAAAGATGGTTTGGATATTTATCTCAAAAGGATAAAGGATATTTTAGGCCTATAATTTCCCTTACATAAGAAATTTATCCATATTTTCTTAGGTAAGATAATTTTTTAAAGGAGATTCATACTTTGTTTTACATCTTTGGTGAAACCTATCATAGCCATGCTAAAAAAGAATTAGGTCTTTTCTTGGACTAAAGAAGGTAAGATAAGTTTTGAATCCATTAAGAAAGTAATTGAATAATCACCTACTAATGTGAATTATAATTTTTCTAAATACTTCATTTTGTATTAATTTACTAAAATTTATACTATCTTAGTTATGCTAATGCAAAGTAATGATGACGGTGTAGAGCAACTAATTCCATTCTTTAGTCAAGGTTTGGAAGATTATGAAAAAAAATATACCTTTGTTAAGAAAAAAGTCCTTGCTATTGTAAGAGGACTAAATAAGTTTAGGAATATGATTTAAAATAATAAAAAATGTGCTATGATATCTCATCCTAATCTTAAGGAGTTTCTTTTGAGCAAAGACCTTAGTGAGAAGAGGGTAGCATGGATCAGTAAGGTAATGAAATATGATGTTGATATCAAATTAACAAAGTTGATAAGAGGTAAGGGAATTTTTGAACATCTATCTTCAAATATTCACGATCCAAAATAAGAGGTTTTAATCAATCATGATTTCCCCCAACTAGCTAATTCCTTGCATATACAGAGTTGGACACAAGATGTGATCGAATTTATTTAAAGTGGTAAGTATCCTAATGATATGAGTAGATATTACAGGATATATTTTAGATTTTAATCTATTCCATTTTTCCTTGTAGATGGTGTGATTTCTATAAGAGATAATAATGATTTATTTTTGAGGTGTATTGATAATGACCAATTTGGAGTTTTACTTGAGAAGTTCCATGATGGAACACTAGGAGGTCATTTCTCCCTAAGAACCACAACCATTAAGATCATGAGGGTAGGATATTATTATCCTATCCTATTTAAGGATTTCCATAATTGGTTGAGATGTGTACAATGTGATTTATTTGTGGGAAAATATAAGATTGCAACTCTTCCTTTGAAGCCTATCATAGTAGATCAACCTTTTATGTAATGGGGTCTTGATTTCATTGGCATGATAAACCTCCCATAAAGTTTTGGTCATAAATGGATACTCATAAAAACTTATTATTTTACAAGGTGGGTTGAGGAATTAGAATTGAAAGAAGCTAATGAGAATGTTATCTTGGATTTCTATGAGAGCATCATAACAAGGTTTGGCACTCCTACTATTATTTCAGATAATGCTCTTACGTTTATGGGTGCTATGATAGATGATTGGGAAAATAGTATTGAGTAAATCATCTAAATATTACCCTTAAGGTAATGGGTTGGTTAAATATACTAATAAGAATCTGATCAAAATCATCAAGAGAACCTTGGAGCATAACTAGAGGGACTGGCACACCAAATTGAAGACAACCTTATGAATTTATAGCATAAATCTCAAGAGGTCAAAAGGGAATTCTTTTGTGCTTGTCTATGGAAGAGAGGCTAGGTTGTCCATATCTCAAGATATACCACCATAGAGTTGGCACATCAATTATAGTTACTTGAAAAAACTCTAGTGGAGGTGAGATTGATAAAATTAATGGAGATACAAGAGACTAGAGATAAGGCTCATCAAGCTATGGAGCATCACCAAGTATTAATGAATAGGTATTTTGACAAGAAAGAAACTCCAAGATCATTTTAAAAAGGTGACATAGTATTGAAGTGGGAGATGTATAGAGAAAAACTAGGGACCATATGGAGTGGACCTTATTTCATCATTTTAAAAAGATTAAAATTATACCTTATGGAGTGGACCATATATCATCATCGACTATAATAAAATTAATTCTTATAATATTAGTATAGATAATATTTCCTAATTCCTAAGATTAGTTGCATATTTATTTTGTATTTTTATGTCTAGCTCAAGAATATTGTAGCTATCAAATTTTGGATTTAAATTGTAGTGTTTTACTTCCATTAAACTTGAATCATGAAATAAAATTTCATTTCCATTCCATATAATGTTATCTATCTAGTCATTGGTATCAGAGCTTGGATAAAAATAATTTATTTTTCTTTCTTTTTATCACCTATATGGTTATATATATCTATGCTTTATTTTTTTATTCGGCATCATATCAAATTTTTGAATATTATAATACTTATATAGCAAGTTTATAAGTTGGTATTATTAAGGCATGACATTTGGTATATTGGTGTGGTGTCTGAGTTTTCCACTACTCACTCTATAATCCATGACCTATGTATAATTGGTATATTCTTTGCTAATTGATAGTTGTGGTAGAATATGGTTTCAACATATCCCTTTATTTGAGTAGTATAATAGATTGGAGGCATTTAGGATTTGGTAACCTATATAATATATTTTATCCATATTTGTAGCTACATTCTTCTACCTGTGTGTCACCTACACTGATAATAAATTATGACAAGATAACAAATTTCTAATTCATGACATACATGTAGGAGTCTCTACATTTAATTTCTACCTACTTTCATGGGAGTTATTGATTATGTAATTTCACTTACCCTTGGTATCTGTACATTTATTTTGCATTACTATGTCATGTTTTGCTGAGTTGGAGTTCAATTTCTACCTTTGCTATAGTTTAAATTATTTTTTCTTGGCATATTAACTAGACATAGTATATTTAATATTTATTTATTTTTGAGTTAGAGGGTCATAAAATTTCATCCATTCCAATATTGGAATTATTTTCCATAAGAGGAGAGAGGTATAATTTTAATATTTTTTTATTAGAAAGTAAATTTGTTTTTAATTTTTTTTTTTCAAATTTCAAATTTGAAAAGTGTTTAATTGTTTGAATCATGATAATTTAAGTGGATTTTGACCAAAAACAACCAAATCATGTAATTCAAGGAGAAATAAGGGGAGATACTCTTTTTACCCGTTCATGTATGTCAAAAAATGTAAATCCATAAATCAAGAATAACTGAGTATATTGATGTATGAGGTTTTCTTTTTAAGATGGTGTTAATGAAAAAGTAAATCCATTTTAGTAACTTTGAATATATAAAAAAGGGTACCATTTTGGATTGATAAGGAACCAATTAGGGTTAAACAAAAACTTAAAACCTCTAAAACTCAAACAAAACTCAAGACCATGCATTCCATCAAATCCATTATTGGCAGTACCTTAAATATCAAAGACAGTTGGCTAGAATGGTCTTGAAAAGTGGATAACACACTCATATTCAATGATTTAAGGTTAAATATTTATGACGGGGAAACACAACCAATTGAACCAATAGGGAATGTAAAGGACATTCAGGCATGGAAGTAGAAAAACTAGAAGGCTTTGGCCTTGATGAGGGCATCAGTGGATGGAGATGTGTTTCATCATATACAAGGGTGTAATATACCATGGGAAGCATGAAATAAATTAAATAACCTACATGACACGCATTTAGAGTTAGAATTCATTCAGTCATAGTTGAAATTGTTCAACCTAGAGTTGAAAGATGGTGATGTAATTAGATTGGCTTTAGAGAGAAGTGCTATCAAACATGATGTTGAAGCAATAGGTGTCAAAATTGACATATACATGAATAAATTAATAAAATCCATTCTTCCCAATAATTCAACCTTTTTTAAGTCTCTACAAACAAGAAATAAATTGAAGACTCTCATATTTGACCATTTGGTTAAAAAGATGGTAGAAAGAGAAAAGGCCTTTAGAAGGAAAATGAAAACCACAATAGGTGAAAGTGTGTGATATGTCAAAACAAATCCTTATAAACCATAAAATAGGGCCACTTCTTTCTAAAATGAAGGCACTGACAAGTATAAGGGAAAAAGTGGCAAAAATGAAAATCATGGTGGTCAAAATTAAAAACATAATAATAAATAAAACCTTTATTATGAACAATGTGATAGAATGGTAGCCATGAGACTCACAAATATAAGACTCCATGGGATAAAATTGAAGCATATCATAAAAATAAAGATGAAAATTCAAAAAAATAGTCAAAAGAGTAAAACTCAGCTGAATTCACCAGTGAATGTGTGTTTTCAATACAAAGATGAAGCAAATAGTGTCTCAAATAGTTCCTCATGGTTTGATGCCTGGGTTATTGATACTAGCACCACTCAACATATGAATTTCCAAAATGAATTTTTTGAGGAGTATATTAAAGAAATTTGTGGCTCAATATACCTTGTAGATAGATCAAGTTTGTAACCATAGGGAAGAGGTACAATTCAGCTCAAGTGTTTAGGACTTCCAGACTACAAACTTAAGAATGTTATCTACCTTCCTCAATTGAAACTAAAATTTTTGTCCCTCGTGCTCATAATTGAACAATTCCATTCCATTCTATTGGATAATGGTGATGCCACAATCAAGAGAAAAAGAGACATTGCAGTCATCTTGATTGGATATGAAGAAGGGAAACTACTCAAACTAAAGGGTGAGCATCAAATTCAAGGAATTATGTTCATCTTATGGAATACATAATGTCTCCAAACATGTTGTGGCATGCTTGATTTGGACACACTCACTATAAAAATATTCATGTATTATAAAAGAATGGTGTTGTTGGCATGCCTACATTACCCATAAAATTAAATGAGAAGTGTGAAGCCTACATCTTGACTAAACATGCAAGAGAACCATTTCCAAAGTCATAGTGGAAAGTGGATAGAAAATTATATCTTGTTCATTTAGAGTTGTGTTCTCTTCTAATCCTCTCAACTGGTGGTCATAAGTACTTCATGCTATTCATTCATCACTACAATCATATGACATGGATATACTTTTTGAATAATAAATTAGAAGACTTCAATACTTTCAAAAAGTTTTAAATAATGATTGAAAATGAAGCATAAACTAGCATCGAGACACTCAAGACTAATAATGGTGGTGAATTCACATCATATAATTTTGAATCCTATCTTGAGAAAAATGGGATCAAACACCATCTCACAGTTACACTCAAAACAAAATGGAGTATTGAAGGAATGAATAGAACTATGATGAATATGGTTTGTGTAATGTTGTATTTCAAAGGGGTAAATCTACACTTTTGGGATAAAGTATCTAAAATAGAAGTACACATTCACAACAAATCACCATGAATAGATCTTAAACCAAAGACTCTATATGGGATGTGGTGTGGTCACCTCCCTTCAATGTGACATCTTTGGATTTTTAGATCCACTTGTTACACATTGATTCCAAAGGAGAATAAAAATAAATTGGACCACAAGAGTCAAAAATACATCCATTTGGGATATTTTAATTCTTTCAAGGCATTCAAGCTATATGATGAGAAATTAAAGAAGTTTCGTATTGCAAGAGAAGTTGTCTTTTGTGAGACTACAAGAGACAAAGAGCATATTGATCAGTAATTGAGTCAACTAGACAAATATACAAAGTTTGATGTATACAAAGAGAGTGATTTAAATGTTCTAAATAATGAGTGGGGGACACAATGTTGGGAATCTATTGATTTTATATTGTTTCCTATACATGAGCTTGAAACTCATCCTAAAGAAGAGTGATACTTCATTAGATATTGAAAAGGGGATAACAAAATAGAGGGTATATAGTGAAGTCACTTTAGAGGATAAACTTGAAGCACCTATAACATAGAAAAATTTGCATAAGTGGTCCATTCAAACACTAAAGAATGTGAGGCCTGATGAAGTTTGGAAAATAGGCACTCTACATGCACATGCAACCTCATCTCAACTAGATAATTATATTGATGAAATTTAGGACATGATTGGAAAACTCACATTGGATGATTCTCAAGAGGAACTCAATGTTGCATTTGATTCATAACCAACTACTTTCAAACAAGCTGAGAAGCTTGACTCTTGGAAAAAATCAATGAAAGATGAGTATAATTCATTGGTGAAAAAAGGGACTTGGAATTTGGTTAATCCACTGTATAGTTGCAAACTAACTAGCTATAATTGGGTCTATCATAATAAATACAAGGCAGATGACTCACTTGACTAGAACAAAGAAAGTCTTGTCATAAAGGGGTATGCTCAAAAGGGAGGAATTGAATACAATGAAACATTTTCACCTATAACAAAATGGACTACCATCCAAACCATGTTGGCTTTGGTATCTCACAACAGACGGAAAGTTCACCAAATGGATGTAAAAACTACATTTATGAATGAAGGCCTCAAGGAAAATATGTATATGACACAACATATTGGTTTTGAAATAAAGGGATAAGAGAAAAAGGTGTGGAAACTAGAAAAATCTTTATATGGTTTGAAACAAGCCCCTTGAGCATGGTATGAAAAACTAGCTAGGCACCTCATGAACATGAACTTCAAACATTTTGAGTTTAAATATACAACTCTTCTCATCACGAGAGTTGTATTTGTGGTGGTGTATGTTGATTATTTTATCATCATAGGGAACAATGAATGGTACATTAAAAAATTCAAATCAAAGTTGATGAAAAGCTTTGAAAAGATTGATTTGGGTTATCTTCATTGCAATTTGGGTATTGAAGTAATTTAGAAACTAAAGTAAATCTTCATCACTCAACAAAAGTAAATTTCTAAGATTCTAAGGAAGATCAGAATAGAAGATTGTAATCCTCTTAGCATGCCCATGTAATAGAATCTCAAATTGACATCTAAAGATTCAACAAATTTGGTTGATGCTATTAAATATAGATAACTCATTATAAGTTTGATTTATGTGACTACCACTCGACCAGATATATCATATGTAATTGGTGTCCTCTCAAGATTCATACAACAACCCAATGAGAGTCATTGGGTATCAATAAGAATGGTCCTCAGATATCTCAAAGTCACACAACATTTTGGGCTCAAATACTCCAAGACAGGAGACTTGAAACTTGTTGGGTATTCAAATTTTGACTATGCTAGTGATCATGAAGATGGAAAGTCCACCTTGGGTTTTCTAATGAATTTGGGAACAACATTTATTAGTTGGAAATATAAAAAGAAATCAATTCTAGAAATTTCATCAATAGAGGTATAATATATGGTTTCTCTAGAGTCAACTAGAGAGATCTTGTGGCTCAAAAGGGTTCTTTCAGATTTGCAAGAGGAGTAAGCTCTGTCAACAACTCTCATGGTTGACAACACTTATGTAATCCATATGGAAAAGAATCCAGTATTTCATGACCAAACATATCACATCAATACCAAATTTCATTTGATTTAACTCTATGTGAAAGATAGCAGTGTCAAGTTGCAACATTGCACAATAGTAGAGCAGCCAATAAACATCCTGACAAAGGTGATTGGATGCAAAAATTTTGAAAAGTTCATAGGAATGCTTAGTCTAACATTAACCCCTATGGATTAAAGGGGGATGTAATATTAGCATAGATAATATTTACTAATTCCTAGGAGTAGTTGTACATTTATTTTGTCTTCTTGTGTGTAGCTTAAGAGTCACATAGGTAAAGTGAATAGTTAAATTTTGTCTTTAAATTGAAATTTTTTACTTCCTTTCAACTTCAATCATGAAATAGAATTTCATTGTCATTCCATATAATGTTATTTTTCATGTCAATTCTTTCTAACTATCAAGGATGAATAGAGAAAATTTGCCTATCCATGGATACATTTGAAACCATGTTATTGAGGAGTAAAGATCAATTTTGTAAATAGTAGATTAGGTGTGTTTTTTGTTTTATTTGTAAGTGTTGTGTTCCCTAAGTGTTTTAGTTAAACACGTGTGTGTTTATGCTTTATGTCTTGTTTTTGTTTTTATTTGGTATGTTGTTTTAAGGTAATTTATGTGCAAAACCTATGTAAAAGTGACTCCATAGCCCAATAGATAGGATTAGGCACCTGGTCTTGGCATAACAAGCATACTACCCTTTAGAAACTACCAAAAATGTTGACCATTTTGACCACAAGTCAAAATGGGTCAACCCTTTATAGTCAAGAATTGATATGGGGATAAAACATAGTGTCATAGGGTCTATTGTGGTCTATTTGATGTCATTTAATGCTATTTTAACCTTGGTCATGATCTAGTTTAGTTTTATGTCATTTGGAGTCACCTAAGGGGTCAAATCATCATGGCATATCACACAGGAATGAACATATTAGTTTACTTACGTTTTTTACAAGTATTCTTAGAAAAAAAATTAAGATAAAAAGACTACATGGACGTGATGCTTTTGGCACCAAGATTATCCTCTACAAATTTCATGTCTTGATGAGCTTACTATCTCAAAATATAAGTATTTAAAGTTTGACTAGAAGAGATAGACATGAATAAGGATGTCAAGTTTAGGCCTTATGATTTGACAAGTGGCAAGATTTTTTGTGCTTGGATTAGATCTAATGGTATGCAGCTGAAGATGATGTCAGTGGGATTGGTAGATCTGATGGTATACATTTGATCATGTAGATAAGATCCAACAATGACCATGAGGTCAAAGACTTAAAGGATCTTGAGATTGAATGTAGAACTGCCAAGTGGTGAAACATTGTTTAGTCAACCTAAGATCAATGGCACATGTTAAATCATGTAGATAGGATCCAATGGTGTGTGTCAAGTTAAAAATTCAAAGGATCTTTAGAAAGCATGAAATGCTTCCAAATGTCATAATCTTGGATGCCTAGGTCACATATCAATGGCCGATGTTAAAATTTGAATCAAAGAGACACCATATGAGATTGATAGAGCATTTTCATCATGATTCTAGATGAAAAATATGAGGCTATGTGTCCAAATGATGATAGGAATATTTTAAAATGAAATGAGTAATGTGGCAAGGGAATTCCACATAAGCATTGAGTAAGATCAAAGTATTATGTAGCAGAGCACATACTTTGGACTCATATGCCACCATGAAATCTCAATCAAGATCTAAGATGAACATTGACCACCAAATGTGAAGAACAAAGTCCATGAGACATATGGATGACTAAAAATGGTAAATAAAAGTGTCTAAAAGATAACTAATAGATATGAAAATGTCTATTACTATCATAACACATGTGTCAACTCTCCTAATTCAGTTTCAAATGCTCGAGATATGATCCATGATGAAGGTAGTTTCACAAAGGATAGCTGAAGAGTCTCTACACAATTTTGGAGAGTTTGTCATGCTTTATATCAACATTTGTATTAAGAGATATTCATGGTATATTTCACACTTTTTTCTCTTACAATGTAATTGGTTCTCATGCCTTGACATGTGGCATTTTAACTTTTGAAACTTCTTTACTGCATTCTATTCTCCTCCTCTAATTCTATAAATAGTTGTAATTTTAGCCTTTGTAATCTAATACGACACCATGTATGGAAAAGACCTACTAGTTTTGACATTGTACTTTTCCTTAGAACAATAAATACAATATTTTTTGAGTTCATATCTGATCTTGTTAAATTATGTGAAGAGATGTATAGTGAAGAGATAAGTGATATCAATCTATCGTTGCTTTCTTTCAGTCCTTCCATGTTTGATGCAAGTAATTTTTGTTAAGCATGGAATATACTAAGAGGGGAGGTGAATCACTATATTATATATCTTATAAAACTTTCCCTATATCAAATTCCATTTAATCAAAAATTCAAGATATGCAATAAAACTTAAACAATAAACATCACACGAGAGAGACACCAGATATAACATGGAAACCCAATGTGGTAAAAACCATAGAGAATCAATCTCAAATATATTTGTGAGAACAAACCCACAGGAGCACCATACCCCTTTGTCAAGTACAAACCTTAGCTATAATTCATGAGCACCAACCCATAGGAGCTTTAAACCCCTTTGCCGAGCACCAACCCAGCTACTATTCAGGAGCACCAACCCATAGGAGCACCAACCCCTTTGCCGAGCACCAACCCAACAACAATTCATGAGCACCAACCCACAGGAGCACCAACCCCTTTGACGAGCACCAACCTAGCAATAATTCATGAGCACCAACACACAGGAGCACGAACCCCTTTGTGTATACCACACACCTATCTCTTAATGTTGCTATCTCAAGAAATGGTAGATCACTACAACATCTCCTTCCTTTCTCTTACCTTTAATCTTCTAGCTAGATATAACAGATACAAATCATATTCATCTCTCACAATTGCTCTTCTAAGCTAGATATTACAATATCAAATCATCCTCTCTCATCCATATTACAAATGGCTACTCAAGCCTTTATTTATAGCTTTCCAAATGACCTTTGGCCTTCCCCCTTTGTGATCTTTCAATCCTCATGGAAAATGGTGCCAATCTTGGATGACCCTTCATATCCAAGCATTTGAAAAGTCATGTGGTGACCCTTCATGACCAAAAACGTCCTTCCCACTTTTGTCCTTATCTTTGGTGACTCTTCATATTCCTCAAAGTGTCCCTTCATGAGAAATTGCACCTTTACTCTTTTGTCTTCACTTGGTGACTCTTGGTATTCCCCAAGATGACTCTTCATGGGAAAATTCGTCCCATCCTTCTTTTGTCTTTATCCTATGGCTCTTTGAATTCTCCATGGGCCCTTTTTTTGTCTCATATGCAACCAAAAATATATTCATTAATATTAATTCATATTAGCCAAGATATACAACATTAAATGCAATGGGGCCTTTATCACCAATAATACTAAACCTTTGACATCAATGACAATATTTCCAACAATCTCCCCCTTTGTCACTGATGGCAACCTCAATCTTGAAACTACCACATCCTATCACTTGCACATCCTATCATTTGAAAACATACAATAACTCCCCCTTATTGTAGCAACTTGTACATGTTCCCTGTACCTATTATTCTCCCTCTTTGACATCAATGGCAAAGGGCCTACCTAGAGCTAACACTTAGCTCCCCCTCACTTGATGTTGAACATCAATGGCAGGAAGTAATAGAAATTACTCCCAACTCCTCTCACTGATCTTTTAATGTGTCCTTTGATCATGCCTTTGAGAAGATATCTAACAATACATATACATTGTTCCCTATCCTTTGAGCATCTGCAATCAGCTCATTTGAATCTTTTCTTCTAATCTCACAACCTTCAGCATGAAACCTTAATGTGTATCCTTGATCACAAATTTGACTAACACTCAATAGATTATGCTTAAGACCTTTTACATACAAAACATTTTTAGTCTTAGTTCTACCATAATCCAAACTCAAAGTACCTTTTTCGGCTATCTTGGTAGTGGTTTTATCTCCAAACCTCATTGTACCACCATTTATCTTATTTAGAGAAATGAACTTACTTTTATCACCTGTCATATGCCTCAAACATCCACTATCAATTAACCATGGCTGATCTTTACCTCCCACATGCAGAGCTATCTACACCATCATAGAATCTTCATGTTGTTTCTTCTGCCATGTACATGTCTGAACCTTCTCCCTAATGAATGGATCTTTGACACTCTGTTTCTTCTTCTTGATGAATGGAGCTTTGAAACTTTGATCCTTCTTGACTAACTTGAACACGCTTCTACAATATTGAGCTATGTGTCCAAAGTTTTTGCACTTGTAACACACTATGGTATCTTCATCAAAGCTTGATAGAGGAGCAAAAGAGTTGTGGCTTTTGCTTGACTCTACTTGACTTACCTTCTCGTTATTTCTAAAATTGTTAGATCTTTTTCTACATTCTACTTTCTTGTGACCATATCCATTACAATAAAAATAATAGCCATAAAAATAAGACCTATCTATATATCTCTGACCTAATTGCCTTTTGTAGCTTTGTTCTTTCCAACCTTCTCTATTTGGAATGTCCTCTGTATTTTTCACTTCTCCCCTTTTTGTTTCTTCTTGTGTAAGAGCTTCAACATAGCTCTTTTTCTTTTCAAAACCAATCCCTGTGTTATTTGAATATGCTTTTTGACTTTCCAATATCTTATTCAAATTTTGAATCACTGACTACTTTATCACTGATTGCTTTCTTAATATCTTCTTTTAAAGAGGCAATTTCAATAACATACCCTTCACAATTTTTTCTTGCTATTTCCAACTGTGCTGTGAGATCTTCTTCATTCTTCTTGGCTTCTTCAAAGTGTGCTTATAGATCTTAAATCATTTCATTTGACTCTTGTTCATTTTTCTCGATTTGGTGCTTTAATCTTTGATTCTTCTTCTGAATAGCTTCTAACTCTTCTAGGGCACAATTGAGTTCTCCTTCCATATCTGCTTCATCTTCCTTCTCTTCTTCTTCTTGATCATCTTCATGTATAGCCATGAATAAAATCTCTTCTTCTTCTGAATTGTTGACTCCACTATCCTCAACTGAGCTAGGATCCTTAGAATATAGGCTCTTCTTCTCAAATTCCTTCTTGGATTTGCCTTTGAAATTCTTCTTGTATGTATGCTTTTCTTCTTCTTCATCATTAACCTTATCTGGGCATCTAGCTAAAAAATGTCCAATCTTTCCATAATTAAAATATTTAAAAGGTAATTTTTCTTGATATTTACCTATTCCTCTTTTTGGCCTATGAATGAAAAGTGCTTTGTTGTCATCTTCATCATCACTGGAACTATCACTTGATTCTTGAATATTAGCTTTCTCCTTCTTTGATGTCTTGAAAGCCACTTCTCTCTTTGAGGGTTTATCTTGTTCTATCCACATCTCATATGCCGTGAGAATACCATGAAGGTCATCCATCTTTAGCTTGGATAAATTCTTTATCTCCTCAATTTTCGAAACCTTTGCATCATATCTCATTGGTAGAGATCTCAAAACCTTTTGCACCACCATTGAATCTTACAACATTTCTCCAAGACCTTGAATCTGATTTACTATTTGATCAACTCACAAGAGATAACTTGCTATATCTTCTTCTTCTTCCATCTTCAAACTTTCAAATTACCTTCTAAAAGTCTGCAGCTTAGCTTGGTGAACGTTTCCATCACTTTTGTAAATATTCTCAAGTTTTACCCAAGTTTCATGAGAATATTTACATTGCATAACTTTAACAAATTTAGATTCACATAAACCACATAAAAAAGCATTTAAAGCTTTAGCATTACATTCACTTGCCTTCTTTTCTACTAGAGTAATTATAGATGTCTGTGGCTCTTCATATTCCTCCACCACTGATTTCCATATGTCAAATCCAAGGGCCATCAAATAAAGTTTCATTCTCATGCTCCAAAAAGAATAATTCATCCCATCAAACAAAGGTGCCTTATTTGTAGAAAATCCTTCTTGTGACCCAGCCATCATGCTTTCCCGATCTACCTTCAGGCTGTAAAACTTTTCAAAAAGGAACCTGATCTGATACCAATTGTTAAGCATAGAATATACTGAGAGGGGGGGTGAATCAATATATTATATATCTTATAAAACTTTCCCTTTATCAAATTCCACTTAATCAAACATTCAAGATATGCAATAAAACTTAAACAATAAACATCACACAAGAGAGAGAGACTAGATATAATGTGGAAACCCAATTTGGGAAAAACCATGGAGAATCAATCTCAAATATATTCATGAGAACAAACCCACAGGAGCACCATACCCCTTTGCCAAGTACAAACCTCAACTACAATTCATGAGCACCAACCCACAAGAGCTTTAAACCCCTTTGCCGAGCACCAACTCAATTACTATTCATGAGCACCAACCCACAAGAGAACCAACCCCTTTGCCGAGCACCAACCCAGCAACAATTCATGAGCACCAACCCATAGGAGCACCAACCCAACAATAATTCGTGAGCACCAACCCACAGGAGCACCAATCCCTTTGTGTATACCACACACCTATCTCTCAATGTTGCTATCTCAACAAATGATAGATCAATACAACATCTCCTTCCTCTCTCTCACCTTTGCTCTTTTAAGCTAGATATAACAAATACAAATCATATTCATCTCTCACAATTGCTCTTCTAAGCTAGATATTACAATATTAAATCAACCTCTCTCATCCATATTAGAAATGGCTACTCAAGCCTTTATTTATAGCTTTCCAAATGACCTTTGGCCTTCCCCCTTTGTGACCTTTCAATCCTCATGGAAAATGGCACCAATCTTGGATGACCCTTCATATCCAAACATTTGAAAAGTCATGTGGTGACCCTTCATGACCAAAACTGTCCTTCCCACTTTTGTCCTTATCTTTGGTGACTCTTCATATTCCTCAAAGTGTCGCTTCATGAGAAATTGTGCCTTTACTCTTTTGTCTTCACTTGGTGACTCTTGGTATTCCCCAAGATGACTCTTCATGGGAAAATGCATCCCATCCTTCTTTTGTCTTTATCCTGTGGCTCTTCGACTTCTCCATGGGCCATTCTTTTGTCTCATATGCAACCAAAAATATATTCATTAATATTAAATAAATATTAACTCATATTAGCCAAGATATATAACATTAAATGCAGTGGGGCCTTTATCACCAATAATACTAAACCTCTGACATCAATGACAATATTTGCAACAATTTTAGCCTGGCAGGTCATTTGAAGTGTAGTTAAGTGTATGAATCTATCTTAATTTTACAACGAGCCTTAGTGTCTACAACCAATATATTATCTTAATTACCTTGGATATTCTTCATGCATCTCACCTTCATATTGAAACATTAATGATAGTGTATTCTAGGACTCTTAAGCTAGTGTTGTAGTCATTATTTCTTTATGAAAGAAGTACAATGGTCATGTGGAAGACATCCTGGTGCATCACCCTTGTAGAATAGGTTTATTTCATGAAACTTAGATACCTTTCCTCCCACAATAAAATATATAGCATAGGTTAAAGTACTTCAAGGTATATTTATGGAGTTAACCATTAAATCTAGAGGTTCACTTCCACCATAGGTACACCCACATATCTGGAAATTTTCCCATGTTGCCCAAATATGAAAGAGGCCCGAACAACCTCTTATAGGGTGAAATATTTAGTGATAATAAGTATAATATATCTTATTTCTTGGGGAAGTACAAGTAAATGATAGCTTATTAGATATATCCTTATTCTCCCTTTCATTTGTCATGTCTATGTGTTCATGAGCTATGTCAAAAAAGGTACCTTATAAGGGAAATAGGCTACTCAAGGACACACACCCTATATCACCCTATTACATATTTTACAAACATTGGAAAATATTTTGATCCACTAGGGATGCATAGTCTGTAGGAGGATTTATAGTATTTTGAAGAGATAAAATTTCATAATATAACTCATTGATGCCAAATTGGCTTTGCATTTTTTCTTGTTGGTTCCCTGAAATAATTATGTTTTATTTTTTATTTTGAGAACTTCTATTTCCTATGCCTCTATAAGCTTTTTAATATATATATTATTACCAATGTCCCTTGTGTTAACCTCTACTGATACTAGATTATATCATGAATTTGAATAATCTAAAATATATAAAAATGTTGTATTCTTACCTTGGGCAGAGATAATGTGATTATTTGAGGATCATTTAAAAGGGTATGATTTTCATGAAAGGTAGTTTGAATCTTCAATGAAACCTCTTCTATGTTGGGATTAATATTCCTTATCTAGGTGTGTTGATCCTTTTTTAAGACAAAAGCATTTAATTTTTTTACAAAGGAGGGGCAATTTCTAGTCATGTGTCCCAGATCATAGAATCCTTCACAATTTAGTATAGAGTATTCATATTCTATTTTTTGAGTCCTTTCTCCATTGGAGGAATTAATAATGAAAAAAGGGGGAAGTTCCTAATCCATACATGCATTAACAAAAAATACAACATGTACCATTTGGGTCTTAGCTATTATTATAGAGTCAGAGGCAATAAAGTAGCTAAAAGTTTTTTATATACTAATAAATAAGTATTCTTCCCAAAATTCTAAAGGTAACCTAAGAAGATGCAATAATATGGGCATCATATTAATGTTTTCCTATTCTGGGTAAAATATTGCCTTCCATGGGCCTCCTACCAATATTCGAGCACTGTCTTCATAATTGGTGCATTTGATTAGAAAAAATCATTACTAAGCACTGAGATATCAAAAGACACTTTTAGTTTCTAGTGGATCTTGGCCTAAGACTTAAACCAATCTATATTTGGATGGAGACCAAGGAAATTTCCCACCAAACAATAAGACCACCATGAAGAATCCTTAACTTTCAAATAATTAGAGACAACAATGTGAAAACCCCTCAATTTTTTTTGATGGATAGATATATTATTGTATAGACCTCCTTGTACTCTTGTATCTTCCCTTTGAGCTTGTTTGCCTAGGAAAATTTCCTGGGACTTACCAATGAATCCTTCCCAGAGAAGCCCATGGCCATAAACTTATCCCTGACTTGAGGATAATTAACAAGAAGAGGTGTATTACTTACCTTTCTATTTGGTGTATCATGATTATCCAACATGATGTTTTATGTTGGCATGTGGCTAAGCACAAATATTCCCTATGCGTAAGAGAACAAAGTGCTCTTCAAGACCACATCTATGAGTAATAATTCTGACCCACTTAGCTCCTCATCACCATCACTAACAACTCCTTCCTTGTTGTGCCCCTATCCCATTAAGTAAAGTATTTGCATAAACATGAAATCCACCTAGGTGTGAGAACATAATTTTGTCAAGTGGTTAGTAAAAGGGTTTTTGTATCCAACTAGAGGAAGTAGTGCAAATTTTACACTAGTTGGTAGTCGGCTAACCATCTCCCAAAAATTTTAGGGCATCAATGTAGATTTGTAGAAACATGGTAAATGTAGCATGGGGATCACATATTTATGGATATGTTAGTTATGATGATGGAATTTTAGATCAAACACTAAATGTGCAACTTCTACCATAGAAAAGATGCTCCTAGAGTCTTATATAAGGAGCTTGAGACAGAAGAGAAAAGGGGCAAATAATTGAGATGAATCTATGGAGGAATGACTTTGAAGCCTTACTCTGTAAAAATTATTTTGCTAGACATTAAGGCTTTGAAATAGTATGGAGGCCACTATGGCTCTAGTTGTATATTCCAAAGCTCATCTATGAGCCTCTGGGTTATTAGTATTAAGATATGAATATACACTTTGCTATGGACTTTGAACAATAAAAAATGAAGTTGCATTAAATATATTGTGTCTAGTTTTCATGTCTTGTTTTATTATTAGTGTGATGCAAATATTTGTTATATCATTATCTTTGATTGAATTATGCTCATTAATTTTCATGCATTTTACTAGTTCGTTACTTTAATGGAGTCTCTACACTTTTCATGACATCACCATCATTTTAAATAATGGATGAGTATAGATTATTTGTTAGTAACCCAATCCTTGTTTAAATTAAATCTATTTAGTATGAGTAAATTGAGTAAAAAAAACCTTTTGACCCTTTAAGTGCCTCTATGACCCAAGGCTTTATCCAAGAAAGGCCTACACCTATAGATTTTCCTTGAGTTTTTATTGAATTATTTAAGTACCCTTACTAAAGCCTCACACCATAACATAACTAGCCCAAAGTGGGCTCCAATTCATTCCCAAATACACTTTAGGTGAATGCATAAGGTCTAGGCCTTATGTAGATTAATTCTAGAGTATTTGAGTATAAAGAGAACATCCCATACTTGCACCTAGTTGTAGTAAACTAAGACCCTAAACTTTTCACAACATTTTAGTTCTGTTGCCAGGACCCATGTTGAATTTTTTTACTATGATGGTGAAATAAAATGATGTACCATATTTATATCAAAAAAAGCAAGTGATGGATTCAATAGGTGGAAGATAGTTTTATGTAGAAACATCCAACATGTAAAGGAAAAAAGCCAATAAAATGGGTTCAGAACAACCTATATGATGCTTTACAGAGGTCCTTTTTTATGAGTTACCTGAGCATGTGTATAGGTGGTTAGATGCATATTTAACCAAAATAAGATGCATCTATGGATGGCACTATGAGTGGACAAGGGAGTGCACAGAGAGGCTTAGGACATTGGATGTTACTTGGACTAGAGTGGTTGATAAATGGTGGTAAGGAGATATGAATACCTATATACTTGAGCTAATAACATCAATTTATTCATGCCCAAAAAAGGTAGAGTAATAATTTTTATATGACCCTAGAGGAACATTCATGAAGGAATTTGACATAGAGCTCAAAAAGATAATGGTTGATTATGGTTTTTAAACTTTGGGGATGGAAGGATAAAATCATTTCATGTATGAAATGTATAAAGGGGGATAAGGGGATGTGTAGGTGAGGTGTAATGGAAGGGGATAAATAAATTGATTCTCAAGAGTTCAGAAGATAGACCTATAATAAAAGATGACATTGACTAATGAAAGATATATAACTTGGAAGTGCTGAGAGGACCTATGACAAATGACAAGGGCATGGGGAAGGATCTATTAAAATATAGTAGTGAAGAGATGAAAAATATAATAAAGTGATAGACCAAGATTGACACTTGATAAGTTTGGAATTCATTAAGTTCCTAGAATATTTGGTGACTATAAATATGCTTAATATGCCTACCCCTTTTAAACCTATGGTTCATGCTCATGAAATAGATACCCCACTTGAAGAAAGTACAAAAGTGCTTGTTTACCTTGTTAATACCTTAGATTTTAGATGTTTTCTAGATTTAGATTGTAACTTTGTGAATGAATAGATTATTACAAGCAAGGAGGTGAGTGAAACTACCTTGAGACCATTAGGTACTAGCTCACCACAACATAACTTGAACACAAGCTTACCATATCAGTTGATATCAATAACACAAGGTGGGTAATAGCCTACAAGATGTGGTTTAACACCACAAGCAAGTAGCACAACACTAGTGACATGAACTATGCTAGTAGTAATGATGGGACCAACACCTGACCTAATGTCTAAAGGCATTAGAGGACTACCTCTAGGATAGGTGCTAGTGGGATAAGTGCCTCAAGTACTAACTACCCCTCATAATAAATATACTACGAAATGGATATGCACCTACCAGAGTATAATGGCATGGAAAATACTTTAGAACATGTGCTAAAATGAAAAATTTAATGGTATGTATGAGGCATAACCTAGTTATAGTGCAAGGGTACTTATTTTACAACCAATTTACTTAATAATTCCCATACTTTGTATAGAAAATTTAATCCCAACTAGGCCATGGTTGACTATGATACCTTGAAGGATGTATTCCTTAAGGAAATTGACATATTAGAGTTTGAAAAATGGAGTATCACCATGATAAAAGAGATCACCCAAGGACTCTCAAAGAGTGAAATGTAAGGTTCAAAAATCTCTTATCAAAGCTCCCATATGATATCCACCCTTCCCAATATGCATAATGGTTCATTGGGTAGTTACTCATACCATTCTAAAGAGTGATTTCCATGAAGACTTTTATAGACCCTTGATAAGTGCTTAAATCCATGCTAATATCTAGTGTAGTTAGAAGTGAAAACATGAGGGTCAACCCATTTAAGGAGGTACAAATTGAATATGGCCTTCTAGATCCAAAATCTTACTTCTATCTCTTTGCATGATTCTTAAAGTAGACTATGATACACTGATTATGAAATAAAAGGCCATACTAAAACTAACTACCCATAGAGGAATGCGTATACCCTAATTCTAAACTGTGAAGTCTATCAATAAGCACATGACATTCAAAATTATCCTTTGTTGTAATGTACCAACCAAGTCAACACAATGATCTATTATCATTTTTATGATGCCTATACCCATATCATTATTGATTGTTGGTTGATTGATGAAATGCACAAAAACATGGAAAGAGGCATGTAGTAGGTTATAGCAATAGTTGATGGGTAAGCAAAATAAGGGAATGATGGCTATGTCTAATAGAATATAAGATTTAAGATGCAATAAGGCACCAGAGGGTAAGGTAGATGATATGGTGTTGAAAGGTTTCCACCATGATCATGTTATAAGTGTGGCTCAATAGATCATTATCAACATGATTACCCTTCACATCCCATGTGTGGTTATTTTCAAAGGCCCCATAAAGTTGAATAGTTCCCTAACCTATATAAAAATTTGACTCAAGGTAGGTCTAACATAGACAAGGGTACAAGAATTATCAACTGCAAGAAAAAATTAAAAAATGGACCCCAAATATATAACCTACACATACAAAGGTGGTCAAGGTGTAGGCAAATACATGTAATGGGTTCACCACTTAGGTTCTAGTTGTGTCAGTACCTAATTTATGACTCAAATATGGGGATAAGGGTCAAAATGAGTGCATAATGTGGCCTAAACCAAAAGTTTCACTGTACCTAGATCAAACATGCCAAAAATAAATATCATAATAGGCTATGAGTGTAATCTAAAACATTCAAGGGGATATATAATTAGCATGAGATCTATAGGTATAGGATGTCACCTCTCAAAAGAAGGAGGATATCTAAGAAGCTAAAGTATAAGAATTAATTGAGATCCTGCATCTCCTATAAATAGAAGGATTATTTTCCTTATTGAAGAACTTGCTCATGGAGCATGTAGATTAAAGTCAATTTGAGGTCATCATGCCATGCATGGAGATGTTTTGAGAAGTAATACATACTTAAAACACTAAATATGACCAAGAACTCTTGATGGATGCCACTATTGATAGATGGTCTATCTATGAGGTTCTTGTGGACATAGGTGCCAACATCAACATCTTGACAAAGACTATTTGGGATAAAATGGATAGGATAGCTTTGAGATCCTCCCCTCATGTAATATTCATGGCCAATAAAAATTGGACACAACCTATCAAAATTTTGAATCCCATAGTTTTGAATATCATGGGTATCGAATTCCATGCTAACTTTGAAGCAATAGATTTAGCAGAGTAGGGCAACTACCCAGTTCTTCTAGGAAGGCCATAGTGTTATGAAAACAATGAAAATATCCACTTCAAAAGGCACTACATGAACTTTGTGAATGAAAATTAGAAGGTATTTATACCTCTTTCAAATAACCAAGGAGAGTGTATACATCAACGATGAGATCAACCATATCTATAACATCATATTACAAGGCATTGAGACTGTAGAAACAAATGATCAAGGAGTCCTCTCATGGGAAGATGGATAGTCAACCTCAAATACCATAGATTTTTCTTACAATTGATGTGTTAAGGAAGCATATGAGGCCACTGACCGATAGTGTCACTTGGTGCAAGTAAAGGTACCAAATCTAGTAAAGAGAGGTAAATACAAATTGATCACACATTTAAAATATGGGTCCCTTATGGAAAGAAAAAATAGAAAATAATGTTTCACCTTAGTAAGGGAAAAAATTCTTCACTACTAAGATATGAAGGAAGTAATCCTATGGAGGACTATGTTTATTACATTGAGTCATGCATCCTAAAATAGTTGGATATAATGGAAGAACTAGTGTATACATTAAAGAACACTACTACTCATTAGTGGGTAGTGTAGAAGCATAGATTTCTAACTTTTCAAGATGTAAAGGTATCCATATGCACGAGATTCAAAAAATGTAACAAGGACCTAGACATTTTAGCCTACTTTATTGAATCTGACCCCATAACACATGTTCATTTTTTCAAAGAGATGTGGATAAGTTGTAGTGATAATTCCCTAAGAAATATATGGGTGCATGCCTTCTATAGAACTTTAAATACTTGGGCATAGGCATGGTATGTAGTCAATGAGACTTTCCATGAAATAGTAGACTATAATTCCTTTAAGGAGACGTTTGTTCATACCTTCTAATTTTTTTTGTAAAATATCAAACTAATTGAGTCATTACAAGTAGTTTAAAGGTCAGTTTTTAAAGACACTATTGTATTGGAAGAGTTCCTAAAGGACATGTTCAACAAAAAGGGGTTAGTGCTCCCAACCCTCTTCAAATACAAAATTATGAATAATGAATCTAGTAATTAATATGATGAAACATGGAAGGCATGTAATCAGAAGAATTTGATAAGGAAAAGGAAATTAGTGTGTGAAGTTGAGGATAAAACCCTAGAAGAATAAGATCTTACCTATCTTTGGGTAGAAACAATCGAGGGAAGCAAATAAGTCTAGGATTCACACCAGGAGAAAAATAAACCCTACCAAACACCATTAAGAACTACCAACGTAGCTATAAGTTCTAAGGGGGAACCCAAAATTGTCACTTTGGGTGCCTATTGGTCTAAAATATAACTGACATGTATTGTTGATCTCGTCAAAGAATTTCAAGACAATTTTTCATGAAACTATAAAGATATGAAAGGTGCACACTCATCCTTCGGGAAGATGAGCATAAAACTAGTTGATGGTACAAGATCCATAAAAAAATAGCCTTGCATGATGAACACAAATATTTGTACCAAGGTCAAGACTAAGATCGATGGTATTCTAGTTATAGGTATCATTTACCCCATGAAATAATCCTAATGGGTTAGCCCCATGGTCATCAACATAAAAAAGGATGGGCACATTTACATTTGTGTTGACTACAAAATGTTGAATTTCACCTATGTGACCAACCCCTTTCCATCTATGTTCATTGACAAAGTATTGAATGGCATCATAGGTTGCCAGATATACACATTTAATGATGGTTTCTGAGGATACCATCAAGTCCACATCAAGGAAGAGGACAAGCCAAAAACCACCTTTGTGATTGAATGGGGGTGTTTTGATTATAATATAATACCTTTGGACTAAAGAATGCATTATCCATTTTCTCCAAGGTGGTCATCACCACATTCAAATAATTCATTCACAAGTTCTTCTAAGTATACTTGGATAATTAGATAGTGTATGGGTTAGTGAAGGATCACTATGATAATTTGTGCCTAATGTTTGAAAGGTGTAGGCAGTTAGAAATTTATTTGAATCTTAAAAAGTGTGTCTTTAAAATCCCATTTGGCACATTATTCAAGTACATCATTTGCAAGGATGCTTTTCTTATTTATCCTACCAATATTGTAATCATCCTTCAACTTCAAACATAGTCAATGTAGAAATATGTCTATGCCTTTCTTGGGCATTGTGGGTATTAGAGGATGTTCATAAGGAATTATTATAGGATTATGGCACCACTAGAAGAGTTATTATAAAAGGATGGCCCATTCTATTGGGGTTCATGAGAGGAAGATGATTTTGAGACCCTAAATCTTAAACTAGAAAGTACACCAATATTGAAATTTCCCAACCATGAAATTCCTTTCCATGTCCACACCAATGCCTATGGTACTGTAATTAGTGTCATTATTACACAACCAAGTAAAGGGAAAATGGATCATCCTATTTCTTTCAAAAGTAGGAAACTAACCAAGATAGAACAAAATTACACCAAAATTAAGTGTAAGGCACTTTCCATGGTCTATGCCCTATAGAAGTTTTGATAATATTTGATGGAAATCCACTTCATCTTCTTCACTGATCATAAGGCACTTAAGTACCTTATGAACAAGCTCATTTTGCATAGGTGTATTTATCAACGGATTATTTTGTTTCGAGAATTCCAATTTTTTGTTGTAATAAAGCTAGAAAAACAAAAATCAAGCAAACCATCTATCTTACATCAACTCTAGTGATGCGACAACACTAATTGAAGATACTATGCCTAATGCATAACTCTACCACATCTAACACATCCTAGAAGACTTAGAAAAAATTGTTGCATTTCTTACCTTTAGATCTATCCCTCAAACCATGACCACAAAATAAAAGAAGCAACTCATAGTTTCCTCTTCCCATTTTCAAATCATTGATATTAAGGTGTATAAGTTGATCCATGATGAAATCATGCATTGATATATCCTAGATCAGGAATGAGACACAATACAATAATAAGCACATGAGAGAATTACTAGAGGCCATTATGCTAGAGATGCCATGATGTGAAAAGTGCTACAATTAGTCTTGTGGTGGCCAACTTTATTTCATGATGTGAACGAATATGCCAAAACATGTGACATTTACCAACACACTAGGAAACCAAACCACCAAGATGAGATGCCCCTCATCCCCATCCTTTCCCAGATCCTAATTGAAAAATGGGCCATTGATTTTGTTGGGCTTATTATTCCTACTACGAGGGACACATACACATGATACATTATGACTAGCATTGATTATTTCACCAATTGGGTTGAAGTAACACCAACCAAATATTGTAAAGCCACCACATCAATAATATTCATTTGGGAAAATATTATCAGTAGATATGGATGCGCACTTAGGTTGACTAGTGACTATTGCATGCACTTCATCAATGAAAAATTTCAGATCTTACTATCTAAATATATGGTGGTGTATCATAAAATGACACCTACTACCCCAAATCTAATGAAATTACAAAGGCATTAAATGAAATATTGGGGATATGCCTCACAAAAATATGTGACACTAGTATCAAGGATTAGGATGATCATGTGTCAGTAGTATTATGGGCCTATCACACAACATAAAAGCACTTAATCAAGGATACACAATTATAAATAGTGTTTGGTATAGAGGCCATTTTACAAATGGAATTCCTAGTTCCCTCATTACACATCATTTATATTGGTTTATTGGATGACCAAGAGTCTTTAATCACATGCCTAGATGATTTGGAGCTGATGGATAAGACATGCACCCAATCATGATGGAGCTAGTAGATATAAAATACCCACTAAAATATATGGCTTGATAAGCACATCAAGTGCAAGGTGTTTACATAAGGTGCACTAGTCTTGTTACATGAATCTAAGTACCTCAAATACCTAGGAAAGTTATAGATTAGGTGGATGGGACCTTATGTCATCCAAAAAATCTTGGATAATGATGCATAAAAGTTACGCACATTGACTAGTAAAATGCTCTACGAGAATTTCAATGGTAACATATTTAAAATATACGGTCACTAAGATGGTACTCACACCATCTAAAACCAACTTCTCGATCAAAAATTAGTTTCTTGATTTTGACCATAATAGCACAAGCCAAATCTTTTCATTATGTTTGTTTCTTTTATGTTACTTGAATAAGCATGGTGATTTTAGGCCCGTATGAGAAAAATTTTGGTGCTTAAACGTATATAAATCTAGTCAGGTGAGTTGATCCTAGGTGATATTTAAGTGTTTGAGGCCAAACTCCTAAGTTTATAGGCACGTGTTAAGTTTTCCAAGTTTAATGAATTATAAATATAGATTCATGAAGTAAGGTGGATAAGATGTTCATGCATAAGATACTAAGAGGAGATAATGAGGTCTTCAAGGACCATCAAAAGGATTTTTATGGGGTAGGGGAGGGTGAAGCAAGGGATAATAGAGTGAAGAGAGATCAATTAAGAAAGAGAGGCATGCTTGAAAGGAAGTGCAATACCAAGAAGAAATGGTATCTAAGAGGTTTAATCATGTGCATAAGAAGTGTTTTACCCTACGTAACCATAAGAATGGCAAAGGTCCCACTAATTTGAATAAATTACAAGATAATGACCATTGTGATATCTAGAATCCACCAAATAGTCGATAAGAAGTGACCTTTTCAATCACCTATCACTTCACTAAAGAAACCATTTGTAAAATTAATGATACGATGGTAAAATAATAAATATTTGCATTAAATGAGTAGTTGGTGACAAATTTTAGTGGATTTCATAGGTTTTAGTAGATTTCAAGAATCTAAATTCCATCATCCATCAATGTGGTAGCTAGGAAAAACATATAAAAAGGCATATAGAAGAGGAAGGAAGGTTACTAAAATTTTCAAAAGTTTAGAGTAAATCCAAAAGTTGAAGCCATTAAAATAAAATACGCTACTAGAGAGAGTTTCAGTCACCCACAACCTCCCTACTAGAGAGAGTTTCAGTCACCCACAACCTCCCTAAGTGAGAAGAAAATAATATGAAAAATATTTAATTTATCCTTGAGGAGAAAGGGAGGCAAGTAGAGGGAAGTTGATAGAGAAATAGAGGACTAAAATTTCAACAAGATGACTAAGATTCCATTAATGAGGTATGAAGCTTGATAGTTAAACATGAAATCAAATTTCCCATGACTATAAGGCATGCTAGGCATAATTTTGGGATTCAGAAGAATCACCTAGCCACACTTAAATAGTATAAATTTTAGGATGGGAAAGAAATATCTAAGCATAGGTCTACCACAAGCATAAAGAGATGTAAAGAAAACATAGGTAGTGAAAGAATCAACTATTGTAAAATTAGAGGCATAAATGGTGGAGGAAGTAAGCATTGTATAGATAGATCGAGATATAAGTGTCAATATATCCTATAGAGAGATGGAATACCCACAAAAGGTCATGGTAGGGGATAATTGGGTCTCCTTTCCACATGTTTTTAAGCTTAAGGACTATAGCCATATCACATGAAGCAACATGTAGGAATTAAATAAGGACTAGATGATAGATATGGCTAGGAAGACCAAGGAAAGTTTTATTTTCTTCAATGTCTCCATCAAAGACAAATTTCAAACCAAGATCACCACATAACTATTGTAGCTACCAAGATTTGGAAAGATAAAAGACTTGGTGCATTTCTTCCTCTCGTGGGTACATGATGATCGGTTGTAATTTGTTGAATGATCCATGAGGATCTATGAAAGCCTCATTAATAAAATCATAAGGCTACCTAGAGTAAGAGAAGACATACAAGAGATGATGGAATATGAAATGGAGGTAGAAAGGGTTGTAAATCTCCTAATATATTAAAAGTTAGGGTTTGCATTCACCATCAAGGACATCTAAGACCCTAGCATAAGGGTAATAGTGTACCTTGTTAGTTTTATAATTTGAACTGGTAGTTGATGCTCTAATATTAGTAAGACCTTGTGAATTTCCCATCACATAGCACATAGATTAATGTTAAACATCTCCAAGTTCATCATAGAAGAAATATTCAAGAATTTGTAAGAGTTCCATCAAGCACGTGAGACATTTCGATGGGGGTACATGTTGATCCTAATAGTGATGGAGGAGATAGGTGTACTAGATGGTGATGATGACCACCTATGAGTGTTCCCACCAAGCCACGAGTCCCTTGTGATGAAGTTTTAGGACTTCATCTTCCCACCCAACTTCTCATAGAAATATAAGACTAGAGTGCAAGGTTGGTTTGAATGGTATGTAGATGCCTTTGGGAAGTAGTGGTACATCCCACAATAACTTCCCCAATAAAAAATGTGAATGATAATCTTTGCCTAATGCAAAACTTTTGTGTGGTATGCCTAGCACTCACAAATTGGAATCTATTAGGGTGGATTTAGTTACCTTACATGTTCTCAACTAAATACTTAATGGTAGTGATAAGGAGAATCCACAAGGTGTAATAAATTAAGATCTAGACCAAGGTGATGGATCATGATAAAAGCATGACAAGGTGCCAATTTGTTCACCTAAGAGATAAGGCCACCAAGGATAAGGAGGATTAAATTGATATGCCTAAAATCCATTCCCTCCAAATATTAATAATAAATGGGAGTATCTTTAACCTCTATTATGAGATGAAGTTGTGAAAAAAGGGTGAAGATCATGAAAAGGATGATGATTGCCACTTCCTAGTTAGTGATGAAGGGAAGTTTATATCAAAGATACAGGAAAATACAATCCAAAATAAATGGAGTGAGAATTTAGAAGAGATCACAAAGTGCATACAATTGAAATTAGCCTCTGAAAAACAAATTATGACCCCCATTCTAAAGAAGCATGTGACATTCATGCAATAGGGTTATTTTTCTACCAAGAAGTCAAATAAAAAAAGGGACCCATATCATTTCCTACAAATATCCTTACAGATATGGAGAGAGAGGCAAAACTCACACCCATAATAGAGGAGGAAAGTAAAAAAAGTTATAGCAGGGACATATACCATGCAAGTATGGGAAGGTTAAGAGGATTTAAACACTGGGACTCTTTAAGAAGCTATGTAAAGTGGTGTGACCACTTTGCTACAAGTAATAGAGGAAATGGAAAGCCTAACATCCAACACCACCTCATTAATAATTCCATCAAGGAAACTAACATCAACACCTAGGGATGAGGCCTCTCCAGTAGCCCCTCAAACTATGAATGAGAAAAGAGTGACCTAGAGGAAGATGGGACTAAATGATGAAGATATCAAATGGAATTTTATTCTTGAAGAGAAGCAAAATCTTGATTGGGAATTAAAAAAAGGTCAAGTTGTAAAAAAGGGCCCCAAATGTTACCTCAAGCATAGGAACAACTATTAAAGTGGTCAAACAAGTGATAAGTGACCTGACCAAATAAGCATATTAAGTCACACAAGAGGCATGCCAAATTAGTGAAGGGGTGTTTAAACAAAAATAAAGTGATAATAGAACCTCAAACAAACAAATAGAGATAGTTGAGGATCCCCAATAGAAACAAGGCAACACTGGTAATAAAATAATTACCTTAGATTTAAGTATTAAAAAATCCTAGGATGAAGAAGTAGATGAGGGAGAGAAGTTCGATGAAGCAACCCCCAAGGACCAAATAAGTGAATCCTCATAGGAGCATGAAAATA
>JARHVA010004984.1:1025000-1182500 GCA_037957365.1 Torreya grandis
ATCAAGCAGTAGTAAATGATTGTACTGCTCCATCATCTCCACCAATGAATCCAACCAGAAAGAAGGCTAGTGAGAATAATGCCAAAGCCATAAATGTTATTTTACATGGATTATCATAATTAAAGTTTGTTAAGATTATGAAATTAAATTTGGAAAAGGAAATGTGGGAGAAACTTTAGAACATCTATGAGGGTGACAAGAAAGTGAAGAAGGCAAAACTTCAAACTCATAGGAGACAATTCGAGAGCTTGAAAATGAAAAATGATGAAAATTTTATGTCATATATTCTTCATGTGGATGAGATTGTTAAAAACATCAGAGGACTCAAAATAAAGGTTGAGTAATTCATTATCATTAAAAAGGTGCTAAGGTCACTTCCCTTGAGATTTGATGCAAAATTTTTGGCTATTGAAGAAATAAAGGAGTAAGACACATTAACAATGGATGATTTACATGTGATTCTCACAACATATGAAATGAGAAATGAAAAGTATAAATCATGTAAGAATGAATATCCTTCAAAGATTATAAGAAAGGGAAATATAAAGATCTTGAATTAAGTGATAGAACCAGTGATGAAGAAGATGAGAAGGAGGCCTTGTTTGTTAGAAATCTTAAAAAGGGATCCAATAAATACAAAGGTAAGCTACCTTTCAAGTGTTTCAATTACGGTAAAATAGGGCACTTTGTTGCTAAATTTACACATAAGGATGATAACAATGATGAGGAAAATAATAATGAGGAAAGAAATAAAAATGAAAGTAAACCTAAATAAAATAAAAGCTTCAAACAAAATGAAAATAAGATTTTTTTTATATGCACAAGAAAGGTCTCTATTCTAAAAAGGATAGCAGATTTGCTAAGCAGAGTGATGAGAGAGTTTTAGGTAGTGACAAAGAATAAAATATATTCATGGATATAATAATATTTAATGATTCATTTATAAGTGAAGAAACTTTGAAATAGGAAGAAGATGTCAAGGATGAAGGAGAAGTAAATCTTGAAGAACTCATCTATGCTTTAGGTGAGATAAAAGTTCTTAAGAAGAAGAATATGAAACAAAGATTAAAGATTAAAAATATGAATAATAAAATCATGACCTAAATATTAAAATTTCTCATAGCCTTGAAGAGTCATAAAAGGTCATCATTAGTCTAAATACTGAAATAAAAGAAGCCAAGAAGACAGAGGAGGAACTAAGAGTCCAACTTAAGACAAAAAAAGAGACCACATTGCCAAGCCAAAATCAGAATACATGTGATAAATTTAAAATCACAAAAGTCCTAGATGATATTACCAATTTACAAAGGTCATCATGTATCAAGACTATTCTTGGTTATGAAGAGAACCAAAATAACACTAAAGAAGGGCAGAGTGCAAAAACTACATAACCACCTAAGATAATGAATATAGATATGATCAAGAGATACATAGGTAAACTCAAGGTATCATTTAAATTTTGAAGTGATAAGTAACATGTTAATAAAGGGCATGTTAATCATCCTAATGATAAACAAGGTAAGAATGTACCTATACACAATTTTAGAAGAATACGTCCAAGATAATATAATGTGATCAGGTACACAAATTCCTTCTATGGTTATTGTTATTCATGCAATCATTTTTGTCATATATAAATAGATTTTAGGACATGTGAAATAAATATATATGCATGGAATAATGACATAAGTACTTAAGCAGTTCCAAGTAAAAACTGTAACTCATTTGGACCATTATCGAATTATAAAGAAAGTGACATTATATGCTATATTTGAAATAACTTTGGTCATATAACATTATTATATAAAATTGGTTTAATGAAACCTCCTAAAATTAATAATAAGGTGTAATCCATGATTAAACAAAAGGAATAAACTTGAAAATTTTAGAAAAAGAAGCAGGAGAAATAAAATAAGGAGAGACATATGCTTGTGTAAACTGCATTTCATGCACAAGAGGTATCACTAAGCTCATAAGAAGCACAAATTTAGGGGGAGATAATAATTGCATTATATTTTAGATACATAGATTATTTGGTGATATACATTCATAAGACAAAGAGAAATATCAACTAATGAATATTATCTGTGAAATTGATGATGCAAGTGATGGTACTTGTTATTAAAATAAGTCAAAGAAGCAATAATTGATCAAAATGAAATCAATAAGGGTGTAGAACATCTAAAAACATGCATGGAATAACATCAAGTGAATATTATAGAAGGTAGATCAGATCTAACAAGTGATCAAGATGGGAGCATTAATGAGCATATGGAGCATTATATGTAGCTAGAAATGGAAGTGGAAAAGAGGAGTTACCACTCAAGAAACTAGAGATAATCTAGATGGATGTAGATGATGTGAAAAAGCCCATATTTGATCAAATAAAAGGAAAGAAAATGAGAAAATAATAAGTCCTTATGCAAAAGGACAATCATTCATTTGTATTAATGTTGAATAACATGATATGTATGTTTCCCATGATTTATTTGTGGATGGAAATATAATGAATATCCCTTTTCCATTGATGTCAAAGGGGGAGCAAAGGAGGAGAACTACATCAAGGCGGAATTTCTCTATAGATTTTACATAAATGACAAAGGGGGAGATGGTTAGAATATTTTCATTGATTTCAAAGTAATTATAATTAATGTAATGGAAGTCAAAGGAATTGTCAACAAAAATGTTTAAATGTTGACAAAAATGTCAATGAAAATTTCAAATTGTTGATGGAAATGTCAATGAACACGTCTTTTGGTGAAGAGGTACCTCTTGAATAGGACACCTCTTTTATGAATAGACTTTGGAGGCTATATAAGATGGATAGAATATTTGAAAAGATATGGAAGCTGAAGTATGAGACATGTGAAGAGTAATAAATAAGATAAGAAAGCAAGTGTGAAGAGAATAAAAAGATATATCATACAAACACATGTAGATTTGAGGAATGCAATTATTTCTTTATATCATTAAAGTGTAAACACATTTTTATGGAGATGAAGAAGAGGAAATTGAATTATCCAAAATTATTTTTCATACACATGAAGATATGCATAAAATATACCAAACAATTATAATGTATAATATTATATTATGCCCAGATGCTAAACCAATCAAGTAAAAAATAAAATAAAATTCAACCAATAGAAGACTTGTTAATTAGAGATGGAATGAAAAGATTTTTTAAGGTTCTTTTATTAGATATGGATACAAATTCTCTTCAAACATGAGCTATGAAAAAAAATGATGGTTTTGAGCCAAGGCCCACCAACCTAAGAGAATAACAAGAGAAAAGATTAAAACTTGAAGTTCACTAGAACATAGAGATTACTTAAGAAAAACCATAGTATAAGGAACAAAGATGAAAAGCAAAGGGTTTTGATAGGATTTCTAAACCTGAACATTAGAAATAAATAAATATAAATGGTCAAAAAATACCAGATGTAATAGACCATATATATGGTAAACAAAATAGTTAAAATGAAAAACATCCCCAAACTTTCAAAAAACTTCTCAAAATATCTCTAAGTAATCAACAAAGAGACCTTTAAAATGAACAATAAATATTAGATGGCCTAATTGGGTTTATTCCCTAGTGGTTTATTAGTTTTAAATTTTCCTTATTTTAGGGTTCTATGCATTAATTTGTCTAACCAAGGAGAAAGATAAATCTATCAATTAGAGAGAACCAAGGAGAAAGATAAATCTATAGCTGAGATAGTCAAAGAATTTATCAAGGCTAAATCCATAGTTTTTAGGAGAGGATTTTCCAACTGGTTATATACACAAACAATGGTAGCTAAAAGCCTTCATCTTGATTTGGTGATGGGATCTTGAAAAATTAGTCGACCTATGGATTTGACAACACCCAAAAATGTATTATTCATCCCAAAATTACATTGGTAATATAGGTAATTTAACCCACATTAGAGTTTAAAATAACATGTCTACGTTCATATTTATTCCTAATCTCCACTTTCTTAGGTAGAGTTTCAACTTCTCGAGAAAGCATGGATCTTGAATTATAAATTTGAGTTAGTCTTATAGAATGGAGAGTGTGATCAAGAATAATTCCTTTGATATTACTATAATATCCATATGAATTTTGATAATAAATTTTTTCTTGTCCCATTCCTTGAATAAGTCATTTTCCTTAAACTTTTCTTACTAAATATAGTTATAGTGTATCATTGGCTTTATCACAAATGGAATCATGGATTTTAAGGCATACCTTGTTTTAAATTAAATAATTCATACCTTGTTACCAATAAATGTGGAGTCCAATATTTACATGAAGATATTAATGAAGATATTTTATGTTGCACAAATAATTGTAATTTAAACAAAGTTTGTCCTAAAGTTAATTCCTATCACCCAACATAGATATGATTGTGGATTCTACTAAATGATATGGAATTTATATTTCATGGATAGTTTTTATGGATATAACCATATCAATATTAACCTTTATGACTAAGAAAATAAATGATGGAGTACATTTTAATATATATTCCTACCTTTTAGATTAAATAATGTAGGAACAACTTATCAATGAGGCATGCCATAATTTGAATGATTACATACATAAAAAATTTAAAGACTAATTTAATGATGATTTATTAGATAAATTAAAACATCGATAATACTTTGGTACTGATTTGTGAAAAATATTTTAAATAATGACGCAATATAACATATGTTAAAATATTTAAAAACTATATTTTTCAAGTATCCTTGGCAAAATTGTTGGGTTTTATCATTTTTGAAAGAGGCATAAAATTTGACCCTAATAAATTACAATATATAATTTATTTGACACCACCAACTTATTTAAAGCAACTTTGATGATTATAATGTCAAATTCAAGTTTTATTGTCTAATTGTAGGTAACACAAATTTTTTTTTAATGTTATTCAAGAATTATACCAAATTTTAAATGGGATAAATTTTGTCAACATGGTTTTGATGTAATTAAATTATATATTTTCAATCCCCCTATGATTATGGCTCAAATTCCATATCAATCCCTCCTACTGTACATCTTTGCCATCGACCATGTTTTAGGTGTTTTAATTATACAAAATTATGAGTGTGCCATTTATTTTTTATATTAAGGATAAACAGGGAGATTTTTTTGACTAGGTTCCCCAAACCCTAGAATAATAACAAACAAAAAGAGATAAAATTAACTAACCATGACCTCAAGAGAAATCGATCAAAAAAGAGTAGCTGGAAGATAACTGAAAACCTACTACATATTTAAGTTGCCAAAAACATCCTCCCATCATCTTTTCATATGTTTAATATTTGAGTTAATATAAAGAAGTAACTTTTACTTATCAATGTATTTAAATAATTCACTAAATTGATTGTTTTTTACCTTTATCTTGGAAGATGTCCTCATATCAAAATTTTTCTCCATGTGTGCTCTTGGATTTTACACATTCTAAATTTCTTCATGCATAGCCACCTTACTAAAATTAACCAAAAAATTGAGGTTGTTTTTAAGTTTATCATTTTTATATTCAATAACACTAACCCTTTCTATATGCCCTTGAACTTACATATTGTGATCCTTGTTGAAGTCCTTTTGTGCCAGTCTATCATTATCATGTTGTAGCACTTTCACTTTTGCTTTTAGATTAGACAATTCTCGAATGAACCACCTCATTATTGAATTTTTTAGAATTATTCTCCAATCATATCAATAATTTGTTTCCTTTTTAGAGAGTCAAGCAAGACATTGAATTTTTCATTTAGGTCATGAGCCTAGCTACCTAAAAATTCCCCCTATTTGTCTTTAAGACCATCCCTTGATTTCCTCTTGCCTAAGTTCATTTTCTTAGTTAGAGAAACATTGTTCTCCTTTTTAGACCCCTTATGAGTATTAATGTATTTTTTAACTTTAAACTCTTCCTTAGCTAAGATAGAATTCCCAACTGAATTCCCTATTTTTGAATTTATTATATTAGCTTTATAGTTATTATTTATGAGAAAAAATATAATGGCATAAAAAACTATGCTTAACCCTTGTTTTTTTCATGCAAAATTTTTGACAATATTTACTTCATAAGGAGATTCATGTGTCATGACCCATATTTTGAACCATTTATCATTGTGGATTACCTATATAAACATTTTCATGACATATTATATGTTGTTTTGATTATATGATTGTTATATCATAGACATGATTTAGATTCTCAAATTTTTTAATTGATTGTGTCATTATTATAGTTATGATTATGATATTTAATCTTAGTTGTTATTCAATAATGAATATTGGATGCTATATTTTTTTCAAATATTATTGATGTCTTCTCTTTAAGACTAAAGGAATGAAAATTATCTAAGTGTGGTTAACAAGATTGTGCATGTAGCAAGTCAGTTACATTATGACAATAAGAATGAGATACCTAATTTTAAAAAACAACCATTGCTTGTTTTATTGTTTGTTAACTATTGACGTAAAATTTATTCATTTGATCCTTGGTATTAGTCTAGATGTTAATTTTTTTAGTCTTATTTTCCTAATTCTTATTATTTAATTACTTATTAAATCTCATTGATTCCCTTTTGACATCGCTTTGGTCATTGTATTTAGTTTTCCATTATTGTTATAACCTGGTTTTGACCAGGGTTGTAATATGGAAATGATTTTGATCATGATTTTACTTGTATTTGTGTCACTTCATGTGGTACATAGACATGGTTGGAACTTGTATTATCTCTCATACTTTGGTGTCATGGTCTTAGGTATCATCTTATTCTATTATTATTTTCACTTTTTATAGTCCTGCCTACCATTTTTATGAGCTTGTGTTGATTTGTTCAATTTTTTATGGTAATATGATTAGTATTGGTTAATTTGACCATAACCGATTGATTAACACTATTTGATTATTGTTAGATAATTTAAAATGATGATATGTGGACCCATAACCAATGCTGCATGTAAATTATGTGATCCATGGTTTAATTAGTGTTTGGTGGTAGATGGCATTCTTTTTTATGCTTGGTTCTACATCTTTATTTTGATAGTTATGTTTTATTAATATTTTGTGGGCTTGGTAGGAACCTTAATTACCACTATAAATTTATGGAATATAATTATACCATTGGTAGTTTCTTGAGAATTGATGGATTATTTGGGAATATCAAGGTGAATATTGTTGGTGGTAAAACTAAAATTATATTAGAAGAAATGGGGAATGTACAAGGAAAAGGAGTTATTTCCTCCATCTTATTGAACCACAACCTAAGATTTTTTTTTTAGATACAAATTTTAAATGGGTTTAAGGACTCATATTTCCATAGAAGAGGGGCACAAAGTGTAAAAAAGAATGAAAATATAACAAAAACTCTCATGTGGAAAAATGGGGAGAAATAGACTATGAGCACTTATAACAAGTAATTTTTGTAGTTAGTTTTATTTGTTGTCTATTTTGAGTAAGGACATAGTAATAAAATATGAATAATATAATAAATTGGAATTGTTTTTATAATACGATATGAATGTACTTTTTTATCATTAACATTTTTTTATATTTTCACTGTGTTGTGTATCAAATTTTGTTTTATATTTAGTTTTATTGGGTTCTCAAATATGGTTTGAATCTTTTTTGTAGAGTGAACACCAAGTGTTCATGGCATAAATATTTCATGGCTAGTTGTGAGAACTTACATCCATGTGATATAAAATTAGGTTTTGTGTTAAAATTATTGGCATTTGTGGTTTCTTGTTAGGTTTTTTTTGTGGTTATGTAAAATTGGAAACTCTTTCCACTGCCTTCTAATAAAGGTTCCACCATCAAGTTAATAGATAGGGTGGCTAGGGCCACTAATGTGGGGCTCATAGGGCTGGATATGTGGTATTTTTCCACTCAAAAATCTATTTAATTAACCTACATATGGTATTCATCATGCCTTTCAATTCGTGGATCAATGTTCAAAATGACTCATTAGGAGTCAAGCTCATTATTACACCCAACTATGTTATTTATTTTGAATTTCATCTTTGCATTATCTTGTTTATATAGTAAAGTTTATATACAATAATTATTTTTCAATATATCACATGGTTTAATTTAATATTCCATGTTTTCTACATGGTTGTGTATGTTTTTAAATAGAAACCCTATTTAAATGCAAAAGGGATGTGTATCTTGACTAAGTATTGCATTCATAATTTATATTTATTGAAATCATGTTGAGAACCTATTTTAGTTATGGATTCATGATTTAAATCATTATATCCTGGTTAATAATTTACTATGTATTTTAGATTATTAGTGGGCTACATAACTATTTTTGGTCTGAATCTTTGTTGTGAACCATTAGGATCATGACAATATGATTTCATAAACATGTTATATGTATATGCATGATTAAATCATCTTAATTAAGATTAATTAATTTTTATATATTTGTTTTAAAAATAATCTATATGCATGATTTTGGGAATCCAAATATGTTATTACATTGATTTCATAGTAAAAAGGGCATTTGGGTTATAACCAGGCATTAATGATTTATGGTTTATATAACATATTTAAAATTATTAGATATGGTTTCCTATGTAAAAGCACTCAAATAATTAGTATTTTGGGTTATTCATTTGAAAAAATCATTATGTAAATGAGGTTTTCATTATTGTTAAATCCATTAGGTTTTTATGTTGATTTCAAACTCTCTATATTTGTATTCTAGTTGTTTATGCTCTTCCTGAGTATTTTGTTTTTGATATTGACTACAATTTTTAAAACATTCGAAGAGTTATAAAATTTTAACATTATGATTTGAACATTTAATTTGGAATATTTTTATATAAATATGATGTCTATATATTCATTGAATCTATGCTAGCTATAAATCCAGGTTTTTCAAACTTTGAATATGTTATCATTATGGATTCATAGAGTTAGTATGTTAATTATTATTTTTTGATATGATCTTTTTGTGTTCTATATAAAGTGGAATATATAATGAGAATGGTTTTTATTTCTATTTTTTACTATTGGTAAGGTGCATACGCTATGAAATGTGTCCCTAATTTTAAAAAATAAAATCATTTTAAGACTTCAAATGTGTTCAAATACTATCATCACCCACTAGGGTGGAATTTTATGGAATGTATTGAGCCAATATACTATAGTAGTTGGTTCACTTTTGGTACGGTTTTAGTGATTAAATCACTTAATATTTAAAATTTTATAGGTTGGACTTGATTACATCATCCAACCTCACTTGATTTATACTGTGTGTTGACTTGGTTCACTCACACTCACCAAGTTATAAGTATGATTGGGTTGCACAGTTTAGATAATGTCAACTATCAAGTAGAAACTCATTTTTTTATCTAAAGATGGGTTATGTGTCCTCTAATATATCTATATAAATTTTTATATAATAAATTTATAGATTTTATATTTTGTCTTAATCTTAGTTTTAGTGATTCATAATGATACATATTTCAAATCAAATTACCAAAAGCCAAGATATTTGGATCAATACCTAGATGTACTCCTAAACCTTACTTTATTTCAATTTCAATCATTTCATTACTTTTAAATTTTAGATTATATCCACTAATTATATACTGTAACATGATCTTGGTTGTAGGCTAATCAACAAAAAAACACTCAAGTTATACTGAACGAAGACAAGGTGTGTTAAACAAACCCAAGCACACATTTATTCTCCTTTAAATTATATATTTCATTAACAAGATTAAAGGGTCCAATGAATAAACTATTTATAAATTATATATCACCTTAGTATTTTGATCTTAGTAAATATGTATCATGGATATACCTTCACCTTCTAAACCTTTCCCATTGCCAAAAGGGTCACATACACTATCTTTTTATGCCTCATTTTTTATCTCTTAGTCCCACTAATGTTATTCGGATGAATCAAACCTTATATCTTTCCTATAAGGTTATGATCCTACTTATCTTCCATATCTATAAGTTCTAGACCTATTTTTATTTTATAGTTTCCCAAACACTTGTGTATTAATTATACACCTACGTTGATGTAAGTTTCCTATTCTACTGAAAGTGTCTATTACCCTTATGTCATCCAATTTACAAATGAATCATATCCTAAAGGTTAGCCTAATTTATTTAATATGATATATTATACAAAGGTATTGGTATAAATATAGGATCAAACCTCATTCATTCCTCACATAATACATACCAAAAAGTACTCAATCAATCACTAAAGTGAGAAAAGTTTCCCCATTTTATCCTATTTCCATATATTTCATAGGGAAAACATACATATAGGTATTAAGTACTGAAGGAATATTACATGAGCCACAATTTCCAAGTTACAAGCGAGGTTATTATTTTACTTGCTTATCACACATTGATTGATTCACACACAATCCAACTTTTAGGGGATAACCACATAAGTTTGATGCCATATCTGAAGTATTATCTATGTAGGTAGAGATAATTGAAAAAAGGGTATTTGGGGAAGATCAACATTGTGTACCCACTAACCCATATTTTTAATAGTCACTATGAAGATGAAGAACTAGGGGTTTTTTATTTGATAAGGATTGACAGTTCATGACCAAGATATGAATGATTTTTTTAAAAATCATCCAAGTTATTTCATACTAAACACTTTCATCTAAGTTAGATAGTAGTGTCAATGTAAACATCCCAATTCAATGCATGTGTCCATGGATAAAAAGGTGTAATATATATAATCAGGAAACTAATTTAAAATCTAGATCCAATCTAATGTATTCATATTCTAGATCTAGATTTATATTATCATAATAAGTAGATAATTATATTGTGTTATTTATAACTAAAACATATAACATAGTTGTACTATCTATTGTTAGCACGTCTCAACATAATAAATTTAGTGTATATTTATATAAGTTTCAAAAATAATTGGTCTACTTTAGAGATAATCTACATCCTTATGCCATTGTATGTCTCTATTATTTTAATGCTTGATTCCTCATATCTATATTTTAGGGTTAAATAATATCTATAAAATTATATAAGTTAGTTAAATTTGTATCAAATTAAAATTTTTATGGGAAATTACAAAATAATGTTAAATTATAATTTTTTTTGTAAAATTCAAAAAAAATGTTTTGATTAAGGTGAGCCTAATTTTTAATGTTGTGGGATCCATAGTGAGCACATAAAATATGTTTGGGTCTCCCATCAAACCAAAAATTGAACCCAAAGGTAAACTCTAAAATATTACATAAACTACAAGAGGGAAAGAAAAAGCATGGTAACTAGTATAGAAGAAACAACACAATCATAGTCTAGAGAAGAGTAGGAGACAATTGTTCCCTATAAAAAAAACCATCATGGCATGAAAGGCCAACCTAGTAAATAATAAATTTTCATCATGAACTTGGACTGCTTCTAGATGAAGACTGAGAGGATATGTGTCCACTTCTGATAAGAAAGGCTAAATCATTTTTATTTAATCCAAAAGGACATGATTTAAAATGCTAAAATGGAGGGATGGGTTACCTCAAAATTCCCATATTGTGGAGTCATAAGATACCCACAAATTGGCCATTAGTTATGCACAACTATTTCCTTCTCTAAAAACATGACTTAGGGAGAAATCCTAGAAAAAATTCAAAAAGATCCCATAAGCTGAAATATCATTTTCAATAGTCTTAGAGATTATAAAATCCTTTTTTTACAATTAATTATTTTAAGGGAGTCACCTTCAATAGGTAACTTTGAAATTCCTTTGTCACATGCAACCTTGATACCCTAAAGACCTACCCTAACTTCAACAATATGATTCGATTGCTCACCCCTTTTTCCTGCATAAGCAGTCACAAATTTTTTGTGATTGTCTCTTATAATATAACACAATAAAAATTTGTGGAAAATATGGTTAATTTGATCGAAAACTAAAAACTAAAGGAAGATATGAAATTAAGTTAAATTATCAATAAATCCTAATGCTAGGGCAACCTTGATATCCTTAGGGAGAATTAAATAATTATGTGGCATTGATAAAGTTTATGGAAATTTAAAAAAATAAATTAAATCATTGAAAAAACTAAAATTAAGGGAAAATAAAAAAATTTAGGATAACTTAAAAAATTAGGTTAAATTAGTAAAAATCTCAAATTTAGGGAGATTTGAATAGAATTAGGGAAAAAATAGAATAATATGGAAGATTTAAGAATTATAAAGCATCAAAAAAGTATTCTAATTGAAAAAAAAATAAATTAAATTATATAAATTACAAGAAGTATGCCAAATAAGAGTTAATTAAAAAAACTAAGGAAATTTAGGGGAAATTAATGCATTTTAGATTTTTTTTAACTGCACATTTTAAAACTAGGTAAAGTGTGACAAATTAGGGTAATTTAAGAAAACTTAGAGCAAATTAGGGTAACTTAAAAGAAGTAGTTATAGATAAATTTTTAAAAAAATAACAAAATTTAGGTAAATTTACATAACTTTTTAAAAATTAAGTTACAATTTTCATACTAGTGTAAGTTTGACCTTTTTAAGGAAAATACAAAACATTACATAATAAATGAAAATTTAAATTTTTGTTTCATGTAATGTCAAAAAAATATATACTATGTAGATCACACTAACTCCTCATTTTTCATATGTAATTATATTATAATATGAAAATTCATAGGTTTTTTATTTAATTTTATAATTTGAAATAGTATTATAATAATATTAGTTCTTCTCTTTATTTATTTTGTACAATTTGTAATTTTTTGATTAATTTTTAGCTTGTCCTTCATAATAAACCTTATCTAGTTAAAATTTTTATCATTGTATTTAGGAAAACCCTTAGTATTCATTACTTTTTAACCCACTAGCATTCATATGATATACCTCTTTCCTTCATATAACTAGATTCCTCACTTTCTCACTCTAGTGGACCATCTCCTTTTACTTGAAGAGCATATTGGAATCATACACTTGATGCTACAAGAAATGGTTTATATCTATCTCAATTTTTATATCAATTAGATGTGACGGATGGTGATTGTCTTGACCCCTCTACACTTTCATGTCATTATATAGACAACTAAAAATTGAGCTAGATACATAGCCCTGTGGGCTCATCAAAGATAGGTATAAAAGGTCATGTTATTATATTATGGTTATAAAAACCATATTATATTGTTGTGGGAATGTGTATCTTGAAAAAAATGGTAGGTATTTTAATATATTTAAAATTAAAGGTATATTTTAATTTTTTTCTATTCTTAAATCTTAAATTATGTTTTAAAGTTATAATTTTTTGAGGTTTAGCTTTGCAATTTTAAACTATTAACAATTTTTTTCATGAAACTATTGGAAAATAATATTAAGCATTCAAGAATAGATGATGACATAAGAATATATTTATTTATTATATTCATACTTTTTGAAACAAACCAAAACATGGCTAGAAAAATAAATTAGGGATGTAAATGGTAAACTATTGTAATGATGTTAGAAAAAATAACTTGAACAATAAAAACATTTAGTAACTATGTAATTTTCTCTTATGTTACAATTTGTATTCTAAATATTTTATAATAAAAATGGATATAAATGTCTTGTGCAATGACTTCCATATGATGAGAGTGGGATAACCTACATAAAGACCTAAAAAAACTTTTATGTCATCAACTTAGAGAACTACTGAGAGGTGAATTTTATTTTGTATCTTTGAAATCTTCTATTTAATTATTTTTATAATTTTTTTATATTATTTAATATACATATTAAATTTATTTTAAATGTTGTACTAACCATGTTTATACTTTTTAATTATTTTAAGTCACTCTTGTTATAAATCTAGTCTTTGGAGGAGGATTATTGACCATGGGGAAAGTCTTGTAGTTCTAGGTCAAAAAAGCCATTAGAAAAAAGTTATAAATGCCTAAATTAAGGAAAAATCTGAAAACTTACATGTCTTATGGGATTCAAATGAGTGTGCATTTGGTTCGTAAGTATCCCAATTTTAATTATTTTGCATGAACAAATGTTTAATTTTTAATTTTTATTATGATATCATTAAATATTATATTTAAATTTTATAATATGAAGAGACCTATGATGAACATATCCATCCTTGGAAAAATTAACAAAACCAAACTTAGATATGTACTTAGTTTTATAATTAAATGAATATACTGGAACAATTAATGGTTAAGTGGTATTATTTATGTACCCTTAATACATTAAATTACATTGGTTAAATAATTATATATTTTATTATTTGTCATGAGTTTATCCTTGTGTAAATAAATAATAAAATATATTAAATGGCCTTTAGAGAGGTTGGACCCATTAATGTGGTGGTTGGAAAAAGTCATTTATAATGGGAAGATTACCTTGCCTATATAATAAAGAGTTTATATTGTAAGATGTAATGAAAAAAGAAGAAATGAGAGAAAGAAAGACTATATTGGGTAGTTTTTATTTTCTCATAATATGAATAATATTTGTAGGTTTTTTACATCTTTAAAGGTTTTCCCACGTATATCTGTGTTATGGTGTGTTCAACTTTGTTCTCATTGTTTCATGGTGAATGTCTTTGCTGTTGGTCTCACATATAGATCTGGTGTTCGTATGAAATGTTATTGCTTTTTATATTAGAATAATAATGGAGTCAAGCTCAAATACATATAATATTAAAACTGATTATAAAATATATTAGCATATTATTATTTTAATTTTTTTTAATCATATGCGGCTTAATAACAATGGTTTTTTTGGGGTTTATGTATTAAATTATGAAATAATCCTAGAGTGAAAGTGGAATAAAAATTGTAAAGATATTATCATGATACATGGGTTATTCTCATTTAAACAATACTTCTTAGGCCTAAAAAACATTTGGCGGTGAGGTCGTTCACACTAGGGACAATTTGGGAGGTTTGAATGAGAGTGTTGTTACTTAAAGGGAGGATCAATGTTAAAATAATATAGCTGAGGATGATGACCCTAATGTCTAGGTTCAATCATGACAATATGAGTTTGTGACTTTTTTAAATATAATTATGATTTTCACTTTATGAATTTATTTCATTGTCATGCTTGATTTATTAATGTGTTAAGTTAGATGCAAAAAGTTGGGGGACAAAAAAAGTGACATAATGAAAAATAGAAACCATTTTTTGTAAAGGGTGTATGCCTTTTTCTATAAAAAAACAATGCAAGAATGAGGTTGGGTTGGTCCCAACCCTAAAGGGTTTATGCCCTTTGCATTCCAATGGGTGTACACCATTTACAAAGGGCGTATACCCTTTGGACTTCAAATAACATATGCTCTTTCCCTTTACAAATAATAAACACCTTTTCTAAAGGGAATGCATCCTTTGAAAAGGGTGTGTGTCCTTTGCAAAGGGAGTGCATCCTTTTCATAGGTCATACACCATTTTCAAGTCATGTTTTTTTTCAATTAAACATTTGAAATCCATTTATTTATTTTTCTATTTTACAATTAGATGTATTTTATTTGTAAGAATATATTTAGTAAATTAGTTTTTTTTTAGGTTGATGTATTTTATTATATTTACATTTAATTTTATATTCTTGTACTTTAAATTTATTTTAATAAAAATAAAAAATTAGGGACACTTAACATCTTCTGAAATTGATTAAGAGCTGTAGGAGTTACCATTTAGAAGATAGTTTTTCAAATTCCATTCCAGCCAATACTTAGTTTTCATAATTTTAAGATTAGAATATAGAATGAGAAGTGAGGTTACAAATCATGTTACATATGTAATAGATCCATAATATTGAGGATTACATGTCTATTTTAGCTACTAAGTATTCCTTATCTAGTTTATCTACTTGAGTATGCTCTACCTGATTAAATAATTGAGCAATGGCTTGATCTCAAGTAGTATGTCCTAGCTAAATACACAAGCCATATCTTGATATTTAATATTACCTACTAGTGTCAAATTAATTTTTCCACTTACTCAACTTGGTTTACTTCAAGGTCCTTTAGAAACTTGCTTGTAATTATGTCTCTTCCTAGCCATAGATTATCTCTTAGTCTATCATAAAAGGTCTTCTGAATATTGGTATTGAAATACTAATGACATTATTATTTAGTATTATCTCTTGAATTCTTATCCTCTATATTCATATCAAAATACACTTTCAATTACTTAAAATAGGGTACTCAGTCCTAAGATAGTAATCTACCTTCAAGCAAAACCCTTCTCTGACTCCTAAAGCACTCATTTGTACATCCTTAATTATTTGAACAATACTATGAGGGTTTCACTAATTATTTTACTCAAGCTTCTTATTGCATGAAGAACTTCAACTTAAAACTTAGATGACAACAACTCTACCCTTTATAGGCCTATATGGCCAAATTCTACCTCTTAAGGACTTGATACAAAGAGGTATATAACTACCTTATTTTTTGGACTCATTCAATTAAAAAAATCAATGAAAATATCAATAAAATTATACAAGAATCATAGGTTTCTTTATACAATCTCAAGATACTAATTAGATCACCAAAGTGCCCAAAATGTTGACTAAGTCCTAAGCACTGCTTTAATATTATGTATAGGTGTGTTTGGTCTTGAAAAGTTGTTATTAATCTAAGATCATCAAAGGATTATTATGAATATTTATTAAGATGTTTGGAGACTATCTCTGAGGATAAGAAACCAATTTCCTTTATTTCTTTCGTAAGAATTAAAATTCAATGGAAACTCTACTCATTAGGTCAAGAGGGCCTAATCTATTTACTTAGAAGGCTATTGACTTGGCCTAAGTGTAAAATGCTTTGAATCACCTTACTTGTAAGTATTATATAGTGTTTACATTATAACATTATACCTTCATAATAGGTTTATACTCAATCAAAAAATTTGAAGATGTATTATACTTGGAGTTTGTTAGATTTGCCTTATAATCTTATTAACAAACTTGTTCTTAATGTAGAAAATAGACTTTAATTAATGGGTCTATCAATATCCATAAATAAATAGCCTACAACATGTAACCTATATAAAATATATAGTAATAATACAACCATTCATACATTACATCTACCACATACATGGTACTACATGTAGGTATTCAGTCACTCATATTGCACACAAATACAACTAATAAGCCTAGTGAACTCTATTTTGACCTAAACCATTAACCCTGAACCCCAAAAACATAAACCTAAAAACTAAACCTAAAACCTAAAACATTAAAGCCTAAACCCTAAACCCCAAACCCTAACCCATAAATCTTAAACAATGAACACTAAATAATATACCTAAACCCTAAACCCTAAGCCCTAAGCCCTAAACCATTAACTCTAATAGATTATCCCTAAACCAAAAATAATAATCCGTAAACCTTAAACTATTGAACCTTAACATATAAAATTAAAACATTAAACCTTATACTTTATACCCTGACCCTAAACCCTAAAACCTAAATGTAAGTCCTCAACCCTAAACCCCAAACCATAAAACTAAAATTCTAAATACTAAAACCTAAAACCTAAATGTAAGCCCTTAACCCTAAACCCTAAGCCTAAAACCATAAACCATAAGTCATAAATCTTAAACACTAACTCCTAAACCCAAATTGAGAACAAAAAACCCAAAATCTTTAACACTCAATGTAAATCCCTAAACCCTAAACCCTTAATCCTAAACCTTAAACCTAAAAACCCAAACACCAAATCATAAAATCTAAACCATAAAAACTAAACCCCATGTCCTAAATCTTAAGGCCTAATATTCAAACACTAAATCCCACAACATAAATACTAAACACTAAGTTCCAAACCCCAAACCCTTAACCAAATCCCTAAGACTAACACCCTGAACCTGACATCATAAACCCAAAACCCTAACCCCAAACACTAAGCCCCAAACCCTAAAAGATAAATTCTTGATCCTTTGAGACATAAACCATAAATCCCAAACCTTAAAGCATAGAATATAAATAATAAGGCCTATAACCTAATCCTTAAGCCATAACACTAAAACTTGAACCCTGAATGCTTGTCCCTATAGACTAAACCCTAAGCTATGAATCTTGAAACATCAACCATAAAACTTAAACCCTAAATTTATAAATCTTAAACCTCTAGCCATAAAACATAATCTTACTTTATTACCTATATATATAAAAGAGATGGGGTATTGGCTAAGCCATATCTTAAAAGGATAGGGGTCATTCTAACCTATATAGAGAAAGGAGTGACCAGGGACATTCATGTAAAAGTCTTGAAGATCGATGCAAGATGATTTCCTAAATAATTTAAGGGTTTTTTAATTAATGGTTCTATCAATATGCATAAATGTCTAGCATGTAGCATTCAACATATAGCATACATATAACAATGATACAGTCATTCATACATTAAATCTACCCCATACCTAATAACACATATAGGTATGTTGTCAATCATACATGACATAATCTTGTATTTGTAATATAGTCACTAATACCAACCATAAATTTAGCTAATCACCCTAATACACTCCATTTACACTTAAACCATTAACCCCAAAACCCAAACCCAAATCCCTAAACACCATAAACTTTGAATGTTAAACCCTAAACCCTAAACACCATAAACCTTGAAAACTTAACCCTAATACATTATCCCTAAACCCAAAATAGTAATACCTAAAAACCAAAACATAGAACCTAAACATATAAAATTAAAATTTTAAACCCTAGACTTTAAAACCTAGACAATAATCCCTAAAACCTAAATGTTAATCCCTTAACCCTAAAACACAAACCATAAGCATAAAATCCTAAAAACTAAACCATAAAACCTAATATTCAATTTCCCACTCCCCTATTGGGAACATCTATAGGTGTGTATGAATGAGATTTATATGTGAATGTGTGATATTTGATTATGTACATGGTAGACTTGTTCTATAACAAATAATATACCTCCACCATTGATTCTATAAATCTCTTCCATCCCTATAAACTTGTTGAAGCTCTCATACTAGTTCAAAAAACTATATTATAATTATATTACAACCCTACAAGACACAAAACATCACACTACACACTTGTGATTCATCAGTAGTTATGGAACACACACACAAACAAAACCAAATAACTCAAACATAAACTAACCTGAAATAAAATCTTCCTCAAGAATGTGTAATTGCACTTGTGTTCACCAAGGGGAGTCAATATGGTGATTTCTTATTCATAGTCACTTGGAACATCCTCTTGATCAACTATGGATTGAGCTTGTTCTTATTCACTTACTTCCCACAAAATGGGCTCTTTTTCAAGGGATGAGGTAGGAGGGTGATAGAGAGGCACATGCGATGTAATTGACCATTATTTTTACAATCCAATCCATATAAGGGTATGACACTTGTCAATGGTCCTCAAGTCTCTCGATCCATGAGGTAGACCTTTAAAAGACTCTAAATTAGAGTTACCACCTTCTCACTTGGTGATCACTCTCTATTCACCATGCCAATTTGGAATGGTTAATGTGAAAGTTATTGTATATGTACTTGTGTGCTTTGTTAAGGCAAGAAATGGATATGAGGAGTCTAGGTCTCATTCTATCTCCCAAAGTGATCCTCATCCTTTGGGAATCTTATATACTTACAAGATATAAAAAATTATCAAGAAAATCCATTATGAACTATGTTCATATAGATAGGGTACAAGTCAACTCTATAATAAGGATATCAAGGGAGTCTTCTACAAGTCCAAGATCATTTCCTAGTCAAACTAGCCCTCTAAGATTCCTTTTCTTCCACTTTTTCCCAATCAGGTGATTAATAAGGGTTTTATAGGGTTTTAGGTTTCTTTACCCCTTCAGATAGTTCATAAAATTTTGACATCTAGACCTTGAATAGTTTACACTAGATCCTTTCTAAGGACCCTCTCCAACCTATCCTATCTCCTCATACTCCCATGCTAGTTATTTATACTCATGTGAGATTCCAAACTTGGTCTCTGTAGCTCTTTAAGGCATTCTATGCACCCTATCATGTTATTGAAACAATAAATGATTCATATATGACTTATATAAAAAGTAAAGGCTTACACACATCTTATATATCCATATATATGTCCTCTAATGCTCTACATAGTTCATTTCGTGTTAGAAGTGAGGCTACATCTACTTAGGGATTTTAGGCCTAGTTAAGGCTTAGTAATCCTAGTCTCTACATAGATACTCATCAAAACCTATGAGTATTTATTATGATTGTGATGAGTCCCATATGTTTTCTCATGTTCAACACATCCTACTACATCTCTTTTCAAGGTTCTAATAGTCTCTAACTCATTTCATTGCCCTTTTCATACTAAGCTTGTAGGATTTTTCTTCTTAGGAGTGCCCTCTATCCAAGACACAATATAGGTCACTTCCCCTGTTTTAATAGATTAAATTATGATATGAGAGTCTTGGTAAAGTTATGTGGACCATTTTTATAAGTTTTTATGGTTAGTTCATACTCTTAGTACCTCCAAACCTCATAAACCCAAGGTAGACTTCTTGAGCACTCATTGTGTTCAAGGTTTATGTGTCAACTATAGGTTAAGGCTTGATCTCAATTTACACCCTTATTTTATTTGCATAAGTATATAATTATGTTTATATATAAATTTTTAAGGTGTTATAATCAATTATAACACCCATTCTTTCTTACCAACTCCTTAAAGTGTACTTTTTATTGACCTAGGCTTAAATTGTAGTCAACTGTGACTATGTGCCTACTCAAAAAAGGTATTCTTGTAGGTGGAATTTATATTTTATACCATTATATACCATGTTCCACTTTTTATGTATACATTAACCCTATTAAATTCCATTTCCACCTAAACCATTAATCCCAAACCCCTAACCCCAAATGCTAAACCTTAAACCATAAACATTTAAACCTAAACCCTAAATCGCAAACCCTAAGCCATAAACCCTAAACCATGAAAAATAAATAATATACCTAAACCTTAGACCCTAAGCCATATCTTGAAATGATATGGGTTATTTTACCCTATATCATGAAAGGAATGACTAGGGACATTCATGTAAAAGGCTTGAAGGTGGATTCAAGATGAATTCTTAATAATTTGTAAATTTTTAATTAATGGGTATATGTATATGTATAAATGGATATACTATACCATTTAACTTATATCAAACATATAATAATGATATAGTCATTCAAACATTACATCTACCCCATACCAAGTACTACATGTAAGTATGTTGTCACTCATACATGAAATATTCTTGTATTCACATAAAGTCACTCATATTAGACACAAATGTAGCTAATCACCATAATACACTCAATTTACACCTAAAACATTAACCCTAAAACCCAAAACCCAAACCCTAAACACCATAAAAACTAAACCTAAACACCTTAAACCTTAAACATTTAACCCTAATACATTATCCTTAAACCCAAAACAATAATATCTAAACCCTAAAACCTATGCCCCAAACATAGAAATGTAAAACCTTAAATCCTAGATTTTATATCCTATACCTTAATCCCTCAAACCTAAAATTTAAGCCCTTAACCCCAAATACCAAACCATAAGCGTAAAATCCTAAATCCTAAACACTAAAACATAAAACTTTAACCTTATAGGTCCTTAATATTAAAACTAAACCTTAAATACAAAATTTAAAATCATGAACCTTAAACCCTAAACACCAAACCCCAAACCCTAAACCTAAAGTCTTGAACCCTAAGCTTTTATCACTAAACCATAATCCTAAAACCCTAAGAACTAAACCTAAAACTACAAACATAGAACCATAAAACCTCAAACCCAAAACAATAGACCTTGAATCCTAAAACTGGATAAACCCTAATCCTTAAAACCTAAATGTAAAAACCAAATAATTAAATTCAAACAATAAACTATAAATTTTGAACCCTATAACCTTAACCTAAAACCATAAAAATGAAACCTAAAAGATAAAAACTAAACTTACACTACAGAGGAATGATGGAAACATTGGTAGTTCAACTCAACCCCTTCTTTACTTTCCTATCATAATTCCTACATAGTACAAAAATTTTAATGCAAGGAGAAAACATGCCACATCAAAGTTAGTGCGAAAAATTATAACAATTTATACTCATGACCCACATCATTATTTGATAATGACTCATAAACATGAGAAGATACAAAATGATCCGATCCTTTCACTCAATGATTTAGTAACAATGGTGTCTAAAATAAAGATTTTACCTCATACAAAGTAAGTGACAAAAGGTAATTTTTTTATCTATCATCATTTTTCATCATCCCTCATCATTATTTCCATGTAAGTGTAAAGAGGATATTATCTTATTTTCACCATGTAAATCACTCAACAATTTCCCTAGAGTAATCCATCATGACCCTTTCTAATCTACTAGACATCAATGAGAATAATCACCCTAGTACACTACAATCAAAATAAAAAAAATTTAAAAACCATTCAAGATTCATCTAAAAAATATGTTACTTAATTTGAAACAAATTTACACTGACTACTAAATTATAACACTCTATATTGGATTAGGGAGTGACTAGGGATGATGATAGAGTGATTAGGTATGTTAAATGACAATGAAGGAATTGTTAGGGAAATTTAGAGATGAGGAAGGAATGATTAGGGATAATTAAGGATGATGAGGGTTGATGAGGGAGTGATTAAGGATGATGAGGGGTCTAATGAAAGATGGTGAAGGATTGACTAGGGATGATAAGAAATGATGGTGGTCAATGAGGGAGTTATTAGGGATAATAAGGAATGATGAGAGTGTAACTAGGGATGATCCTTAAGATGATGAGAGAGTGATTAGGTATGACTAGGGTTGATAAGTTTTGATGACCTGGAATTTTTAGGGATGATCAATGATAATGAGGGATGATGATGGTTGATGAGTGAGTGATTAACAAACATGAAGGATGATGATAACCAATGAGGGAGTGATTAAGGACAATGAGAACCATAAGGGAATGAATAGGGATGATAAGTGAATATGAGGGTTGATAAAGGAGTGTCCTATATTAATTTGGAGTTCTAAAATATGACTTTATTCCACATGACTTTGGAATAATGCATGATATTGGAACTAAAAAATGCATAGATTGACCATCTATCTGACATTTGTTTTGGAGTGAATGGTATATATTTAGAATGAATTTTAATGGTGTGTTGATTTATTATATTCAAAATTGAGTCTATTAGGGTGATTAGCTATATTCATGTCAAGTATAAGTTACCGTATCATGATTATACGTAGATGTCATGTATGAGTGAATGCATACATATATGTAATAAGTATGTGATAGATGTCATGTATGAGTGACTATATCATAAATATAGGTATGTTACAAGTTACATGATATAGGGAAGTAATTTATGCATATTGATAGACACATTGATTTAAAAAGCCACAAATTATTTAAGAATCCACCTTCAATCTTGGGTATTTAATTGGGTAGGGCATACTCAATTAGGTAAAGTAGGGAGGGCATACTCAATTAGGTGAAATATGGGGCATAGTCAATGGTATATATTTATTACATACATAGCATGATTTTTAACCTCACTTATCATTATGTCTTTTTATCTTGTAATTCTTAAAATTAAGTATTGGTTGGAATGGAATTTGAAAAACTAACTTCTAAATGATAATTCCTACAGATCTGTAATCAATTTTAGAAGATGTTGAGTGGACCTAATTTTTTATATTTAGTAAAATAAATTTAAAGTATAAAAATGTAAAATATTTATATTTTATATTCTTATACTAAACATTTATTTTACTAAATATATGATTGAAAATAAAATACATCTAATGGAAATATATATATATATATATATATATATATATATATATATATACACCCTTTATAAATTGCGTATGCCATTTCTAAACAATGTACACCTTTTGAAAAGGGTGTTCATCCATTATAAATGGCATACACCCTTTTCAAAGGGATTACCCCCATTTCAAGAAATCTATTTTTTGGGTAATTAAATGTTTGAAACCCATATATATATATATATATATATATATATATATATATATATATATATATATATATATATATATGGGTTTCAAACATTTAATTACCCAAAAAATAGATTTCTTGAAATGGGGGTAATCCCTTTGAAAAGGGTGTATGCCATTTATAATGGATGAACACCCTTTTCAAAAGGTGTACATTGTTTAGAAATGGCATACGCAATTTATAAAGGGTATACACCCTTTTCAAAGGGCATGCATATTATGCAAAGGGCATACACCCTTTACATAGAGCATGCATCCTTTACATAGGGCGTATGCCCTTTAAACATTTCAATTTTTTTCATTTCCCTCCAAATTTAGCTTGGGTATAAGCTTAGGGAGGTCTAAACCTACCTTTAAAATGGTCATGGAGGATCCCACTTAGTTTTTAGAAAATTTAGGAGTCTATTTCATCTTTGTTGACACATCTGATTAGATATATTTTGTTATTTAAATATATATATATATATATATATATATATATATATATATATATATATGGGTTTATTGAGGAGAAAGTGTAGTTTTAGAATATATATATTTTTTAATGTTAGAAAATTATTTATAATTATTACTTCATTTATACATAACATACCTCAGTATGGACTATATACATATCGTCACAAATTCCCTTATAACTTTTTGAATATAAATCACAATTCTATAAAATTTATATCTCAACAATCGATACATTGTCAACTATGATTTAAAAAAATGATTTTCATGAATTTAAGGTCAAAAGGTTGTGTTCGTACACTTGCAATTTTAATTTTCTAGTTGTCTTGACATGTAAAATTATATATATATAATAATAATAATAATAATAATAATAATAATAATAATAATAATAATAATAATAATAATAATAATAATAATAATAATAATAATAATAATAATAATAATAATAATAATAAATATTCTCAACAATCTTTGACATTTCAACTATCTATATATGAAATTTCATACAAAATTTCAATCGTTTACTCAAAAAAGGTGTGTTCATACACATGCACTCTCCTTATATTTTTATAAAAAAATGACAAACCTATTTTCATAATGCATTTATTTCACACACTTTTATCATATGGGTATTGGCACAAATCACATATTTAGAAACTACATTCAAAATTCCACAATTCATGTTTTTATGTCATTGTCAATTTCCTTTTCAAAGTATCTCTAACATTCTCTCCAAGTTCAACTATTTTTATTTTTAGAAAAATGATGTCTCTTTATACCCCCACTTTTGTCTCCCATTATCCTGCATCTACTCATTATTTCATTAACACATTTAATTTATGTTTACATTTAGCTTTTACTTAAAATTTAATAATTAAATTAATAGAATTATTGTGTATAGTTTTATAATGAAAATTAACATTAAATTATATAATTAAAATTTTAAATTATAAGAACATAAGCATATAGTCAATAGTATTAAAAAATTATAATTAACTAAAACCTATTTATTTATAGTAAAAGTATAAATATGAAATTTAGACTTAATTCATAAGTTAAGTCAACCTAGTGTCACATTTAAATTTAGATTTAGTGTTATAGTTAAAGTAATCTATAATTTGGTACTTGGGTTTATTTTATTTTAGCCTTAAATTTAGATCTAATATCACACTTAAAGTTTAACCTAGTGTTCGACTAAAAGACAAACCTAGAGTTAACCTTAAATTCAAATTTAGTGATAGACTTAAAGTCAGACCTAGTGTCAAAATTAAAGTTTCACCTAGTGTCACACTTGAATTTAGAAATGATATCAAAACTTAAATTTATTTTTAGTGATGTAATTAAATTCAAATCTAATGTCACACTTAATGTTAATCAATTTAAAAATAAAATTATGATCTAGTGTTAGAATTATAGTTAGATGTAAAGATAAAATTTACATCTTTAGTTGACATTACCAATATTACCAATGTTACTCCTTCCATTATCATCATAAATTTAACAAAAGTGATACCCTAATGTCAATTCCTAACTTCACTTAGGTATTGAATTTAGGGCATGTTAAGGTTAAACTTTTATTTAATATTTAAAATTGGCATTAGACATAATCCTAAAATTCATATCTGACTTCAAACCTTACTTAAGGATGATATTTTAACTTTAAATTTTTTATGTTTAACTAATTTAAGGATAATTTGAATGTGTATTAAAATATTTCCCAAACAAATAGTGTTATAGCTACTTACATTGACTACACATATCTTATTCTTTCCTATATATTATGTGGTACATGAAAAAAAAATCTTGCATTTCTTATTATTACTTCACTACATGCACGTGCATGCCTATAATTTTGTGTGAATATGAATGTTGGATATAAAAATATTTTTTGGAGTGTCCAAATAATATCCACTAGTCAGTAGTTAATGTTGATGATTACATGTGCATGACTATAATTGTGTGTGAATATGAATGTTGGATATCAAAATATTTTCTAGATTGTCCAATTAATATCCACTAGTCATTAATTAATGTTGTTGATTACATTTTTTCGATATATGTTTTTTGATATATTTTTTATTATATGCATGATTTAATTACTATGTTTTCTACCAAGATGCATATCATACATTCCATTACTTATAGTATATGCTCAATATATTATACGTGTAGATTAATTTTTCATGGTAATTAAAATACATCTATTATCACATACTAATACTATTGCGTGGTGTTCATTAAAATATATTTCTAACGTAGGTTAAATTTATACATTGGAGCATATCCTTTGTACCTATATTATCATGTTATTGGGGGAATTGTACCATTATATATGCCATGAGCTTCATTGATATTATTTATCATTTATCATCCAATTAAGGAAATATAACCTTACATATTTATTACACTTTAACAATTAAATTATGTATAAGAAACTCCCTACACCTATGTGACTATTTATATTACACTTCTAATATATTAGTATAATACACTATCCTATATATACATAGTCACATGAGGGTCCTACATGAATTTATTGGGTAATTCCATATATTTTCACATTGGGGCCATAATTTTTCCGTCCTTCTAGATTATATTGGGTAATGTTACCATTCATTCACCATTTCACCCTTACATGAGGTTGCATCTATCCTAGATGAGTATAGAGATATATTATTTGTATTTCCTTATAATTAAAATGGGGAATACTATTTACCTTAATATTTATCATCTCATTATCCCATGATTGATATTTATAATGATTTATATTTACATCATGATGTCTTTCTCATAGTTTTATGCGTGTTTACAATTTTCTAACATAAATATTAACAACTCCAACTATATTTTTAAATGATAACACATGATGCACATGGATATTTATTTTTTATAATAGTGATTTGAGGAATATGCACAAATATATTATCTCAAAAGTGGTAATATGTTTCACTAAATTTGGGAAACTATAAGCTTAATTTTCTAAATAGTAAAGGGGTCTAGATTAAGGGGAAAATTAGTAACTAAATATACCTTAATTAATTGACTAATTTATTGAATCTATAAGTGTAAAAATAATAAACAAAGGGATAGAGATTAAAACATAGTTGATTCTAGGCTGAGATGGAGGAGACAGAGGCTTAAAATTGCTAATCTTGATGGGCAGACTATCAGAAATAAGACCCAAAAGTCTATTTTCTACATAGATAAGAGCATAAAAAATAGGACACCTAGAGGTCCAACACTATAATCCAATTTTTGGCACTATATTACTTAGTTTCTAAAAATTTTGGGTTTTATTCATCTTCTCTGAGAGACCTTATGCTAGAAATATTGAGTCCTAGTTATTCACAGAACTCTGTGTGTAGTTGGTTTTGTCTTTAAGGATCCTAGTTCCTCTTCATGCTTAATAAGTGATCTCAAATCTAACTAGAAAAAGGGTTAGTGTGTAATATGCATTTAATATGAGATCATACCCCTTATAGGGGCATGCTACCTACATACCATTACTCTGAAGAGGGATCAGGGCTAATGTAGTTCTCCCAATTTGAATGTATATTGTGTAATCCTACATATGAAATGCAAGTGTATGTGAATTTGGGAAAGCTTGAGATGAATCATGACTAGTGTGAGAGCTTGGATAGGTTGGAAATAATAGTTTTTGGTTGTATGTAGAGAACAAGAATATTTACTTGAGTGTGGTTTAGTGTATTTCTAGTTTGTGCCTTTTGAATGATTACCAAACCTTCTAAATGACCTTTTAATGGGATTTTATAGGGAAATTAGTGATGTTGGGTTAGATAAATTCACATTAGGATAACAATGGAAAAGATAAGTATTTAGGAAAATCTAACTGTTGGAGGCTATTGTGGACTTGGACAAAAGTTCTAGAAAGTGGACACCCTAGGACCCAACATTATATTCAAACTTATGGCACTATTGTCTAGGGGGAAAGAGACCTTAGGGAATAAATTTGTGTCTAAGAGAGGAGTTAGAGATAGTAGGGACTAAATATAGAAGGCTTCCTAGAAATGAAAACATGACTAAAAGTGAGTAAGAGAGACATATGGTTTAGGTGTCACAAGTCATGCTCAATTTATACAAATTGTGTTTTAGTATGACTACATTCCCCCCTCTCTCCCCCCCCCCCCACCCACCCTTAATTCTAAGTATGTAGTAAAGTGAAATTGTAGGATAAAGGAGAAAAAGAGAAGCATACCTAAACATACCTATGAGGCTAAGTATAATAATTTGTGTGATGTTGAATTGTCCATAGTGGGAGCACATTATACTATGTATGTTTTCAAAAATGAGAAAAAAATTATATCAGTTCTTACTAGATATGTTATATCTAAAATAAGAATGTACAAAGTTGGATAAAGAGAGAGGAAGGAAGAGAAAGGAATGAATACAGCTCACCAAGTATGTGAATCAATACAAAATTTATTATAATACTAGGTTATGCTGGGTAATACTAGAAGTATGTTAAACTAAGAGTTATATCGATGAATGATCTGAGTACTCAATCCCCTAGAAGTTGGCTCAAGAATGCAAAGGTAGGACCTTTGGTTCCATCATCACCAACTATTTGAAGTTAAAAAATTATTAATGTGTTAATTGATGACTAGACCATGTGTCCAATCCCTATAAATAGGTGGCTTAAGAATATAAAGGTTAGCTAGACCTTTGGCTCCATTATTTCTCCATGATGTGAAGCTAAATGAGAAAATATTGGTATAGATGAATGTCGTATGAGATGGCTTATGGATCTCCTAAATGTGTTGTGATCTAACAATGTTGTCATGGATAGTTGAATGTAAACTATAAATTAGGCCACTATTAACCACTTTTAAAGATGGAGATTGGACTTGTATAGAAGCCCCTCCTAAAACTAGAATCAAGGTTTAGGAAGCCACTTAGGAACTCAGGTATGCAGGAAGAAAAATTGTATAAAATTTTACTTAAATGTGATGACAACCAAATATATATGGATTAAGGCACACAACTACTAATAATGTGTAAGAAAATGTAATAAACTCAAAAATAGAGAAGGCCCATGTTTCATGCACATTGCCCCCAATAACTGGTGTCTAGAACATAGATTATGAACTAAAAGTTGTATCAACTGCCATGTCAAAATTGAGAATGGAAGCCCTCATGCCATGCATGATTCTCCCTATATCTATATTTTATAATTGAAATAAGGGCTAACAAATTTTAATTTATAGACTAAATTGTACTGGCAAAACTATAACTAAACTCACCTCTCTACTTGATTCTAGAAAAACTAAATATTCTATTATTTGGATAAAAATGGTAAAAAGTGGACACTTTGGGGTCCAACATTGTAGTCCCATTTTTTATGCTATTTTCCAAAGCCAAAACTAATGACTAATCTGGCTTCTCTATTATCTACCTAGTCTAGTTTGCCTATGTTGAGTTTTGGATTCTGGACTATACTATTATGAAATTACTTTTTTGACCATTAGGAGATCTAATCTTTGTGGAAAAACCCTTATTTATTTCCCCTTTTCTAAGGGTAGGAATGAATACCCTTTAATGATTTCCATTAGAAGAAGAATCCATGTGAGTGTGTTAAGCTATGAAAAAAATTTGATATAGCATTGATATGCATTATCTCAAGATATAGCAAAAGTTGTAGAAAGAGATTGTTATATCCACAAAGGTATGCCTAGATAGATATAACAATGTAATAGCATGTGAATAAGAGTAAACTAGAATTCAAAATGTTAGTTATTAGTCGTATGGAGGGACAGAGCATGATGTTCATCATGGCATCCAAAAATCAAGGTAAATACATGATTAGAATCATGGCATTGCAAATAAAGATAAGCAATCAAGAAAAAAGCATAGAAAGCAAGAAGAAAGAAACATGCAAGGGTGGCCAAGGGATGAAATAAGCACACAAGGCATACAAAGCATGTTTAAATACTACATACACACAATGGTAACAAACAAAGATTGGTACAATGCCCATAAACACATGAAAAACACACATAAAGGACATTGGAAAGTGTCCAAAGGCACACACATATAGACAAAAACAAAAGACAGTATCAAATGTCCTAAAATACAAGTAAGAAGCAAACAAGAACTTTAAAATGCAAACACATCTAGCTAATCAAAGTGAAGAGTGGAAGTAAGAAAATTACTAGAAATACATATAAATCAAGAAGTAAGAGTATACAAGATATGTAATACAAGACTAATGTATATGCTATGAAATAAAAAAGTGTGATATATGTTAATAGATGTCAATATGATATTTGTGTAAGCAAGAAATGTACTACAACAAGATGTCTAGATTGTACAGTATAAGAATGACATAACCTAGATGGTGTAGTCATGTAGAGTATGCCCCCAGTGGGTAGATGTATCGATATGTAGCTATAATTTAGAAGTAAGATGCCCCTTCGATGGGTGGAGTGAAGCAATCAAGGATGTGGATGCACTGCACACACTCAAAGAAGATCAAGTGAAGCTTGGTAATATAGATAAATCAACAAACAATAACATATAATAGTGTAATGTAAGTCTAGAATAATTATTAGCAATGCAAAACATATATTATGCATATAATTGACATGTTTTTATAATTTTTAAATATTTGAGCTATGTATAATCAAGTAGAGGAAACTATGTACAATGAATGTTAGAAGGAAATGATACTAATTGATGAGTCTCGGATGAGACCTCCTATTAGGGTGTCCTATATAAAATAATGGAATCATTCATGATTATGAATCACTATTAAATGGTTGAGAATATGACTTTTTATATTTAGATTCATCATCGGTATCTTAAAAATCATAATAACCTATATTGTTCCACTCATTATCATCTTGATTTTGAACCAATGGAATGCTAGTGTTGACTGTTGTTGTATCTAGATCTTTTCCTTTGTTAAATTTTATCTGTGAATGATTTTCCTTAGGATATTCAATAAATACCAAACACTAGTGACACACATTATCATCTGCTAGAATAGGAGTAGTAATGCCTTGAGCATGCTTTCCCAACCTTTGACCTTGGTAATCAAATTGTTGTAGATATCTTTGACCAAACCCATTATGCTTTGAAATTTAAGCCTCATTTTGGAGAGGTATATTTGCATATTTTTCATGCTTGAACTATGCTTATGGTACTATTTGTTGCTCTATTTTTGATTTTTTATCCTTTTGTTGTTTTGATTTCTGCTTTGGTAACCACTTTTGAACTATTTCTGAATTTGACCATTTGTGAATGTGTTCCTATGTTATGGTGGATTGCTTGACTGATTTACCTTGTATAAGGTCCTGATTAATAATTATCTATTGTATATTATTTTTCAATGCCAAACATGTATCTGTGTGATGCCAATGCATTTTATGATATGCACAATAATATCTGGATCTTCTCACTGGATGTAGAGGAAGTAGTTTAATCGAGTTAGATTTAATCATTTCCCTTCGTAGCTCACTTGGAATCTTATTTTATCTTTGAATGCTTTCTAAATCACTAGTTGTAGAGTTACTTTGTTGTGATTTGTTGTTTTGATATGTAACATTGCTTGCAACCAATTGACTAGGTGAAGGTGCATATACATGATTGACACTAGGGTGTCTTTGAAGCTTTTGTATAGTAATATGATTTTTCAATGTTGTGATCTTTTCATGTAATACTTGATTATTCATTTGTAAATTTTAAATTATCTTGCTTATACTGGTGATTTGATCATTTAAAGTCTCAGGAGTGCAAACCATAGTTTCTTCTAGTTGAACATGTAAGCACATACGTTGAAGATGTCTTGAAAAATATATAAGTTGAATGTATGCATTAAGAACAATAGTAGAGGATACCTCACCTTTTTTAGGGATGATATCATGGACCTAGTTAGAGGGAAAGTAGCTATCATCCTCTTGATGGAGAGGAGGAGAAGGGATTTCTTTCCTTTGCAGAAGATATGACATTAAAAAAAGACTAGTGAAAGAGGCATATACATCTAGGTAGAAAATATGAATATAAGCTAAAATGAATGTAAGTGGAGTTATAAATTGTATAGAAATATGATTATAATGAACATTCCACATGAAATATAACAAACAAGGGATAGAAAGCATGAATTTGTGCATGTATGCATAAGAAACTATGACATGTGCTATGATATTTCTAATGTGTTTAGCATGATAAACTCGTATATTTTTCCCTTTGAGAGATAGAGTATATGAAAAAGAAATATTGAAATATTGTGCAAGTTTAACAATAAAATTTGTAATATCATCCTTTATTATGAAAATTAATCATGAAAGGGAGAGAATGAAACTTCACACTAGCATATGATAGACTTCATCATTCATGTACATGATAGGGCCCATTATGGTTTCTTTATTATTTGCAAGAAATGTAATAAGCATGTGTAAATAAGTGATAAACATTTTTACAATTTAGCTATGGGTGTAAGGTGATACCTCAAGAAACAATAGGACCTAGTGTATGCAACTAGGGATTTTGTAGAAATATTATTTGTAAAATATTATGAACTTTTGATTTTAAAATTGATTTTCTGAGCTAAATATGCAAGATAAAATTTAGAAAATTATGAAAAATTACTTACTTGAATGGGACCTAGTAGACGTAACTAGGGTTTTGAGACAAATTATTTTTTTTGTAATTAGTATGAATTTTTATAATTTGAAGTGTTTTTTTATTTTTATTTTATTTTAATATTCATTCAAAATTTGTAGAAAATAAGTGGAATATTACTTGAAAATTAATGGGATTTAGTTGATGTAACTAGGGCTTTGAAATGATTTTTTTTTCAAAATTAATGTAATAATTTGAAAAAAATTTATAAATTTGTAGAATTTAATGTGAAAAATTTAGGAAAAATCTAAAAATATTTATTAAATTAGCAATATATCTTCCCTAGTGGTTTGAAAGTGTTTATATGAAAATAAGACATATTATGTGCAAACTAGGGTTTTAATGAATTATTGAAAATATTTCAATTAATTTATAGTTTTCTAATTTTTAATTTAAGGAAAAATCAATAAAATATTGTAAAAAATCAAAAATAATTAGCCATAGGGTTTCTAGGGTTTTTATGCAAAAATTCAAAGTAAGTCAAGTTCACCAAATATTTTACTAAATTTGGGAAACTATAGGTTTAATTTACTTAATAGTAAAGGGGTCTGGATTAAGGGGAAAATTAGTAAATAAATGTGCCTTAATTAACCTACTAAGTTATTTAATCTTAAAGTGCTTGATTAATTTATAAAAATAGTAACCAAGGGGATAAAGAGTAAAACTTAGCTGATTTTGGGCTGAGACGGAGGAGATAGAGGCTACAAATTCTTGATCTAGATGGGTAGACTATCAAAAATAGGTCCTATAAGTCTATTTTCTACCTAGATAAGAGCATAAAAAATGGGACACCTAGAGGTATAGCATTGTAGTCTAACTTTTGGAGCTATAGTTCTTAGTGTTTGATCTTTCTGGGTTATGTTCGTCTGCTTTGGGAGGCCCTATGCCTGAAATATCAAGTCTTTGTTATTCACAAAGCTCCATGTGTAATTGGTTTTATCTTCAAGGATCCTAGTTCCTCTTCATTATTTATAGGTTATCTTGAATCCAATTGTAAAAATTGTTTAGTGTGTAAAATGCACTGAATGTACAATCAGACGCCATGTGTGGGCATGTCACCTACATACTAATACTTTGAAGAGGGATCAAGGCCAATGTAGTTCTCCCAATTTGAATGTGTATTGTGCAATATTATGTATGAAATGCAAGTGTATGTGAATTTGGAAAATCTTGATATGACTCATGACTGGTTGACAAGCTTGGATAGGTTGGAAATAATAATGGTTGGTTATATGTAGAGAATAGGAAGATTTTCTTGAGTGTGATTTAGTATATTTCTAGCTTGTGCCTTTTGAATGATTGTCAACCCTTATAAATGACCTTTGAATGGGGTTTTTTTATGTAAAATAGTGATCTTGGGTTAGATTAACTTTCATTAGGATGATAAGGGAAAAGATAAGGATTCAGGAAAATATGAACTTTATAGGCTATTTTGGACTTGGATAAGAGTGCTATAAAGTGGACACCCTGGGTCCCACCATTATAGTACAACTTATGGCACTATTTTCTAGGGGGAAAGGGACCCTGGGGGATAGATTTTTTCCCAAGAGAGGAGTTCGGGATAGTAGGGGCTGAATCTAGAAGGGTTCACATGATTGAGAAATAGTGAAAACATGCCTAAGTGGGTTGGGTAAGTGAGTAGGAGAGACCTATGGTTTGGGTGTCACAAGTCATGCTCCAATTCTACAAATTGAATTTTAGTGTCAATACATAGTGCATGTATATATTCTATTAGAAAATTGAAATGCATCATGATTTTACAAAGAATCACCAAGAGATTCTATATGTCTATTTTGATATTTAGGAAGTAGAGTCTTCCCCTTGCCCTTACCCCTATGACATTTAACATTTTTTCATATATATTTAATATTTTATTTTTATTTTTTATACCTATGATATTATTAGAAGTGAAAATTTGGTTCACATACCATTATGTGTTTTTATTCATATTCATATTTTCATTTCTACTTAAATATATTATTCACACTATGTTTTTAAGGACATTAACTACTTGGACTCATTCATGATGGTTTGTAGGTACACAATATATAAAAAAAACCATGGTATGAGTGGATCCTATCATATAATCTAAAATAATCATCTTTAATTCATTTATAAAGTGTATGTACATGATAAAATTTTATTTTCCTTGATGCACACATGTAATCATCCAAACAAATAAAAGTGGGGAATTATGTGGACACCTTATATTCTTACAAAATGATTTTATACAATGTCATTGTAATTATTTATATTGCATTATATAATTATCTAAATTTTAGATATTTTAAAATTCTTTCACCCCATATTATAATCTTATTTTCATTTATTAATCCATATTTACTTACAAACACTACAACTATTTTAGTTTTCAACACCATGTTCTCATCTAATCATTGTCTATTTAGCTTTGTCTTTATTATGAGTTATTTTAACTTTTGGTTAGAATATATGAAATGCATATTATATAATGGTACTAATATACCATCCAAAAAGTGTTACCATTATCATTTTGTGGATAAATTACACCATGGCCTAATTCCCTCAATATAAAAACTCAAATTTAATTATTTAGTGTTTGATAATGTTTAATATTTGATATCCTTACCTTAGTTCAATTAGTATCCATTATATTAACTTGAAATATATCAAATAAAATTATATAATATTTTGAATTTATTGAAATTAATTAAAACATCATTAAGTCATTCTTATTCTTCTTACATGTTTCTATAATCTAAATCCCGACAATTTCTATCTATTTGGGACAACACCACACTAAGAAAACTAGGACACAACCTAAACATGTCCACTAGTTTTGTATTTTACCTAATGATATAATGGTAAATTATAAAATAATATAAATTTCATATTGTCCCTCCCACACTTTTATCCAAATATTACTTTATATAAGCACATTAAGGTTATTATTTGCACATCTAGTGATCACATGGAAATTATACTACACATTGATAAAAAGGATAGTAATATTTCCAATTCTAAATAATTATTATAATATTAATAGTCCAATTCTAAATGTATTGTATTTAAAGTTAAGTAAATTAATTATCAAGAATTCAATTCAATTTACTAGTTGCATCCATCTAGAAAATATCAACATTCACACACTCACTTTAGGAGGGAGAACTAAATCACCCTAAGGTATTTTTTGGATACTTATAAATCACTTAGATCATAAAAATGTTTATAAGTATATAATTTTTAGTACCCTTACATGATTCACCCATTTTTATTTGATCCCCATTTCATCTATATGCAAGAACTAGGGTTTTAGTATTACAAGCCTTCCACATGGCAAGTCAATTTTTAAAGTTAATTAGTCAAATACATCTTCCATTTTTAAGCACTCAAATAAACAAATAAGTCATATAATCAACCAAGGTGTGGCCATAGTCAACATAAAAGGTCATGGCATATCCCTATCCACCTAGTGTCACACTATCCAAATGCATCACAAAGTCTTGTTTTCAATTGTGACATAATTTAGTCTTCTCAACCAATTTTACATGAAATATTTACCTCCACATTCATCTTAAAGCTGATGAAACATAGTTTTCATATTTCATATTTATTATTAATAATAACTCACTTCAAAATTTATATTTTCCTTATTTTACATTTAGGTCCTATTTATTTTATAATATAAATTAATTGTTTAATAGTTTGATTTTTTAATACATTTTTTTTTAGTGAAATAAAAAATAAACATTATATGGAATGTGTACCTATATTTGAATTGTTTTTGTTGTTTGCTTGATTTTTGTCCTAGGTTTTCATACAAATTTATCAAAATTCCCAAAGCTTTAAGAAAATAAACTTTGACCTTGGATATAAATCTAACACCACAAGCTAGACTTATTAGACCTTGGATTTAATCAAACACTGAAGATATTATCTTGTCCCCTTGGATAACATGTAATGCTGAATAATTTTATTTCAACATCAATTTGGGATTTGTTGACATTTATACATAAAATTGTTTAGGTTTTTTTATTATATTTTTTATTTACTTTATGCTTGTTTATAATAACTATGTTCTAAAAATTATAAAAATATTTAGTGAATATTTTTATGAGCTATGTGTTAATATGTTTTAAGACACCATGATGTGATGGGTGCTACCCTAATACTGAATCCATTTTACAACACTAAACATGGATTTTAGTTTATTCATACCTCAAGGTATATTGGAAATACCTAGGCTCTAGTATTTATACCATTGGAAGCCTCTTTTAGCCATTTTATTTCTGGTACACTTTAGAGGAATGTATTACCAAAGGAATTTATTCTCACTGTACCCTTGGAGACATGATAGTGGGCTATAAACATGATTTAGCCTCTATAGTTAATGATCTAAAATATTAGGTTGAAACTAATCTATAAATGAGAAAGATAAATAGAGATCTCACACAAACATTCAAACCCTCACCTAGATCACCATTTATACATTATTATTTTATTGTATTCTATACATTATGGGTTCCATGAACAAATGTTTTTTTCATATGTTACAAAGGATTATAAAATTTATTATAAAATCTTATCTTGACTTCTAATATGTTATTCATTATATATGTTCATGGTTAATATTAAATGATGTTTAAATAGCTAATTTAGAGTAATCAAAATTACATTCTACTTCATATTGTTATAAAACTCAATCCAAATTGCTTTCCATAACTAATAAGTTTCAAAAGACATGTATACAACCTTTTTTATTAATAAACCTCAAAATGTTCATGTTATTAATATTTTATGAGGTAAAGTAGGTAATGTTTCTACCCCCTATGTCAAGGGAAAATACTCAATCTAAGGTATCTAACAACCTATATCAATTAAAGAGTATTAATGCTAATATTTCACTAATAAAGCTTTTGAAAATATGTTAATCTACAAATATATCTTATATTAGGCCTTAAGTAATAAACATTTACGTAACAATGTTGAAACTCCTTATGCATATTTTATTATTAATATTATTTGATGGATAATACAAATTATTTGTTTTGAAAATGAATATATTCCACCGAATCATAAAATCAATGAATATTTACCCTTGTGTATTTAAGAAGTCATAAAAAAATAAGGTACTTAAAAGAGTTTTTGTTGATAATGGATATTTATTGAACATTTTTTAAATATCTTTTTTAATTTTACTTGGCATAATGATAAAAGATCTAACCCATTAAGATATTAACAATCAAGGATTTGAAAAAATTCCACACTAAGTACTTGGAAAAATTACATTGAATATCACTCTAGGATGGACCCATGCACTCTTGCCATTATTTACCAAGTTATTTTTAATGATCTTATTTATGAGATTTTATTTGTCTGACCATGGATTTAAGAAATAAATGTCATTCATTAAAAATTATGTGCATGCCTTATGTCTAATTATCAAGTCTATACATACATGAATATATACATATACATATACATACACATACTCTCACACACATATGTGTGTGTCTATATATGTATAAATACATGTGTGTGTGTGTGTGTGTGTGTGTGTGTGTGTGTGTGTGTGTGTGTGTGTGTGTGTGTGTGTTAGTAAGACACTGGTATAACATGATTTTATTCACTCAGGTTGACATCTTGATTGTTAGATTCATTGATTGATTATATTTTAGATGTTTGTATTCTTTTACCAGTGCTTACATGTTACCATTTTGATGCATTTCAAAAATTTAAGATTCATGGTTTTAAATGTTACACTTGATTCATTATATCAAGTTTGATATTATATTCAGTTTGGATTTATATTATCATTTGATAGTGGTACCTTTATCAGATGATGTTAATGTCCTATTTGGTGATTGAAGGAATGGGTTGATCAGCTAGGATTGGCATTAGAATTGAATAGTAGGGAATATTGTAAGAAAGGATAATGAGGGTTCAGAGATGATTTTGATAGGAAAAAATTACTAAAAGTATTGATAGAAATCAGTTATATTTAAAAAATCTTATATTATTTTTGATTAACTTATTACTCAGTCTTAATTGTGATTAATGTCCCCATATTTAATTTTGTTTATTCAGCCTCATGTGGGATTCAACATACCTTGTATTCATATGATATTATAATATTTCATCACTTGTTTATTTTATGTGGCTAAACCCTCATCTTTTATCAATGAATGGTCTTCTTGGAGGCCTCCATATTTTAAATATATCTTACCTTATTTTTGACTCATACATGATATCAATCTTATTCAATGATTGACACCATGTATTGAGTCTTGGGCCACATTATGGATAACCTTTTTGAGTGGCCAAAATAATGTGGTCTTAGTAATGTTTAATTTTTGTTATGGGTGATTGTTATTATTATCATTTGGACCCCTACATAAGTGAAATAGACATGCAAAAGAGTTATGATGTGTTTTAGATGGTATATTCAATGGGTTGACATATTTTATTATTTTGGCCATAATGGCTCATAATTTGAAGCTTCCATAGTTGAGTTCCTTCTAGGGGAATATTTTTTATTATTTTATTTTGATAATTGGCTCAAACCCTTGGGGATCAATTTGAATTTATTGGATCAACTTATTTTATCTCCCAATGCCATCATGCTTGATTTTCATTGGGGTTAGTTGAGGAGGAGGAGAGAGAGGGAATGCTGACAAGGGAGAGGATTTGGGATGAAAACTCTACTTGGGGAGAGAGAATCAACCTAGCTCTTTTTATTTTGAGGAGGACATCCTAAAAACTCTAAAATTAAGTATATTTGGTTCTTAGGATGCAAACATAAAATAAAATAGTTTGGGTTTTGATCATTTGTGTCATGGAGTCATATATGGACATTATAGGCCCATGATAAAGTCATGAGACTTCATGATGGAATTGCATTGCCAAACATTATCGATTATGCTCCAAAATGAATAGTGGGATTAAAGATATTTTATTTTACTCTATAAAAATTATTGAACTCATGTGGGTTTTTATGAATCAAACTAATTTTTTCTTGTATACTTGATTTTTGTAAAGTTGTCATTTAATGTATAGATTAAAGCCCTATAGAGTAGGGTATTTTAATGTTTTCCATTAAAATTTAAATAGGGATATGTAATTCTTAATGAAATTTGTCATTTAAACACCAAATTTAGTGTTGTAATCTTAAAATAATAGGAATGATTTTTATTTACCCATGAATACAATTTTCTTAGAACTCAGCGGTGTAATTCCAATGATTTATCAATGTAACCCTAGATGGGTGAAATAAGCTATAATGGGGATTCTTGTATTACAAATAATAGACATGGGTTTTATCATGGGAATGACATGTGTCATCATCAAAACCCTATTTTTATTATGACTTGGAACCCATGGGCACTCCTTTACTCTGTCTGCATAAGAGTTAAATCATTGAATTATAGATTTACTCTTGTTGAAACTTTTTTTTGGTCTGGGTTTGATGTGGGTCAATGTTATAATTAATTTTGGGTATTTTGTTATCATTATGGTTTTAATTTTATCCTTTCATAAATAAATCCATGATTTATTCTATCCTTGTAGTATTAACAAATATGAATTGTGTGTTTCCATCATCATGCCATTGGGCTGAATTGAAATCTTATAGAATAAGATAGTTGTAAGTAGTCATTCTCTTTATGCTTACAATCATGATACTAATGCTATATGAATTTATTGAGAGTTATAATTATTAATTTAAATGTTGGTTATTATATATTATTTTTCTTGGTTCATTGCTTGGATAATAGTTCATCCCTTATAAAACTCATATAATTATTTACTTAGTAATGATTTACTATTTTCACAGCATCTTCAATTGCTAGAGAGGTATTTTAGAAGTCATACCATACTTGAAATAGAATAAGTATTATGTTTTGAATTCATGGACATTGAATTTTATTAAATTGGTCTCCATGAGTTCAAAACAAAATGCCAAAGGTTCTTTCAAACTTGACATGATGTAATTGGTAATTTTTACTTTTGGTTTGCTAGTACTCTTGGGTACTCATTGGTAATTATCCCCCTTTGGGTGTTTTGTTTATATTTTTATTTCCTTATGATATTTTGGAGTAAATTATATGTTTGGTTGTATGTTTTTTATGTTGGACGGATGGATATAGTCTAATGTGCATGTTATTAGCCTCTCTACCAGCCATGTTACCTGATTCCACCACCCAGTCGATGGTTAGGTTGGTTAGGGACATTGTATGTTTAGAATAATTAAGCCAAAGATGTGGGGTTTTAATTTTTATGCTTGAAATTATTCTTTTCCACATTGGAATTTTCTTTAGTGATATTCTTGATGGTGTTACTGGTTGTTTTAAACATGCTTATTATGGGTGATCTTTTAGAGTTTTAGTTATAGCAGATGTTAAAGTATTTAGTCATTATATAATGCTTTAAAATATTGTATCCACTTAATAATATCTGAAAGTTTAATGTTAAACCTTTGAATGGACTGGTATTTTTATGTGTTCCTTGTCAACAAGTTAGTTGATGTTTATTTATGCATGTTGAGAAAATAGAAAATTAGGCACAACTTAGTACCATGTTATTCCTACCAATTATTACATCATTGTATTTATATCAAATTATCTCACTAATATACCTTGTTTTTTTTAAATTTTAAACAAGTATATTACATAAATAATGATAATTACCTAGCTTCCTTATAATACTGATGATTGAATCATTGCATTAATTTTATCTAGTTACCCATTATGATGGATGTTGCCCTATTTCCTTAGTGTATATTAAAATATTAGGATTTTAAATTTGATAATAAATTATTTCATAAATAAATAAAATGTAAAAAATTGATAGTTTTCATGAGATGACTACTTAATCTTGATTTGACAAGAATTGGAAAATGAATTAGAAGTACTAATTCATAGAATTATTAGAGTGGATCGATGCTCATCTATAAGGTTGTTGTCTGAGTAAGGGTTAATGCAATTAATTATTTGTAGGATTTGATTGATTTAGTGTGGTATGAAAATTTATAATATTTTATATAAGTTATCTTATTTTGATGTCCTTATATCGCATGATAATTTTAGACATCAGGCTATTTTGTTGGCCATACCAAGATTGTTATGTTATCTCCTCCCTTTTTGGCATTCATAAACAAGAAACTAATGTTCAATTTTATATTCAAGGATTTAGTCTTTCTCACATTTTATTGAAATTATAATCATTTAAATGTACATAGTTAATTTTATTTAGGTAATGAATAATTCAATGCGATTATCACATAGATTAGTTATATTTTCTATTTTCAGGGGAAAACCAACTCTTTATGGGAATTATATTGTTCCTTTGTACTCTTGTCATACTTTAAAGAACTAGTATCATTCAAATTGGAATTTTATATATAAGTTACATTTACTTTATATGGAATAAATCAATATGATATATAAGATTCATATTGAAGCTTGGTTATTTGAACTTGTGTATTAAGAGTTGGAAATTAAATTGCAGCTAGTTGTTATGTATGTTGAAATTTTTGTTTGAAATTGGTGTTTGTGTCAATTAGATGAATATTTTAATTGTTTATTTCCATTGTATCATTCTTCTAGCAGCGTCTAAATAGTTTTCAAATTTTAAATTAGATATTAGAATGCTTGCCTGAATTCTACTTGGCCATATTTAGTAGTGGTTTTTGGTATTGGAAACTAGTGGTTATAATTGTGTGAACATATCCTTGCATGAGATACTTATATGAAGAAAATTGAAACTTATAAAGGGTTTTATTTTTTGATTTCATTATCTTAACTACCCTTAATATGAGATATAAATTATTAGAGTTACATTATGTTATTTGTAAATGCGAATCATATAGATAAGTTCATATTTGTATTAAGTTCTTGGTATAGAGGATTTGGATTATTAAAAGTTGTGAGGAAACTAATATTATTTTTTTATCCTCACTTTTTAATAAAAATCATATGGAGGATAATGAACCATTTCTTGGAATCATAAAACCAAAAATGATAAGTATTATGTAAGTTATTTATTGCTTGGGTCCCTTGGTTAGTATTCTAATATGTTGAGTAAAGTATTGAATGACATGGTTTCATTGGTTAAGTATTGTGATTTATGATGGTTTTAATTCTCCTTGTGTATTTATGTAATCAACTCATAATAGTAGCGTGAGCCATACCTAATAGTCATCTAGTATAACCATTGAGTAATGAGTAAACATCATGAAGATAAACCTTAGTTGTTATATGCTTGTGAGATTGGTATTTATGACTAATCAAAATAATTAATATTTGGTTATTTATTTAGAGCCAATTGATAATAATTATCATTGTGTCCATGACAATTAAAAGCATAAAAAGTTCTGTGAACCTTTCCATTTAAAGTTTTAAGATGTGTTTTATTTTGGTTACGAGGAATTATATCTGCTCTTAATGATTTAATGAGGGGACAATAAAAATATATCACCTCACATCTAATGAGTGTTACAAATTATTGGCATATCCATTATGATTAGGTTAAATGTTATGGCTTACTTTATGGTTAAATTGATAAGGAGTGTGTTATAGTAATACTCCTTGGATAATCTATTGAATATTGATGTGTGATTTTCAATATTGACACCTTGCATAAATAGATGTCCTATATGGAAATTAGCTAAAAAACTATAAATGATCTCATAGCTAGTCATGTATATGAGGACTAACTAGTTGACTAGTATTGGGAATCATTAATACTTGAGGTTAATTTTTATATCAAATGATTAAGCCTATTTTTATCCTTGGATGATATCTAGAAAGTCAATATAATGCAAGGACCTAAAGTTAGAGAGAATGATATAAGATCTCAATAGATAGAACTATGCCAACTACTTTTGTTAATGAAGGAATTCTTTTTATTTTATATCAAAAATTTATTTTTTTGCATAATTGAGAATTAAACCCTAATGATTGATGGTCATTAAAATCATAATCGATAATTTAAAATGCTCCTTTAGCTTATACATTATAGATCATGATGATTGATGTCTTGGAATGGATTTAGGAATAAATCATATGGTTGTTGATTAAATGGTATGTTTGTTATTATCATTGAATGCCAAGATTAAAACATATTGACATCTTTATATTGGCCAATGATCAATAAATCATCTATTAATTTTGGGTTAAGGTCTAACCCTAAAATCTAAATCTATATTGAACATTATAATAATCATCAACATGACCACCACTGATGTGGGATTATCCAATTAGAAATGGTTTTGATGCTATTATTTCATCTCAAAATTGGAAGGAATGGTGTTATGTTTGGATATGAGGTATGGGTTACTTGTACTTTAAATACAACCATCTTCACTATCCTTCTCAAGCTTAAATGGTTCCATAATCACTAAAATGGACTTTATTAAGAAGAAAGAGACTCTTAACCAAGGTTATAGGTTGTTAAATGGTTCTATTAGGAAGTTGCATACTGTATATAAATTTCAAAGTCTATCCACATGTACTTATAAATCTATACACCCTAAACTATATACCTCCATTTGGTATCATACTTCCTCATATAATCTTTAAAAGGTGTTTAATATTTAATAAGCCTTGTTAGTCAACATAATGTATTCTAGTTTGAAAAATTAATTAGTATATGTTTGTAGAAGAGGTCATTTTTCATCATCAAGTTGTTATGTGGACCCAACAAATAGTACTATTGAGACTGTAATTAAATATTTGTAAAAAAAATTGTACATTGTTTCATTTAGTATCAGAGATTGTACTCTATATATATTAAAGAGAAAGAATTAATCTTTCACTCTTGTCAAATAAGATAAACATTGGTTTGATTTACAACTAAACCATGTTGTACTTACTAATGGATCTTTCTAAATTATAGCTCTAAGAATTTTGTGACAAATCTTATATATCATGGAACTTGTAACTGTTTAATTAACTAGGAATATGATATGATATTGTAAAGTCACCTTGATCTTAAAATTAGAATGTGACACTGACTATTTTGTAATAGTAACGTGATGGAATTACCTACATCCCTTTGAAATTAATGTGTGTGTACAAATATGTAAATTCCTAAAATAAAATTGTGATACCTATCCATAGCCTTGGTTGGGTCAACCCTTCCCTAACTAAGTAAATTACGGAAAGTATCATAGGTTGACTCTTGATTTATTTAGACAAGTCAATTATCAAAATAATGATAGAAGCTTCTTGTTTGAAATAATTAAGGAATGTGTTAGTGTCCATTAAGGACTTGCATGGGCAAAGCTGTCATATGACATTGAGGTATGATATCCTTGGGAGGTCTAAGGGTAAGAGTCAAACCTAGAGGGCCTAGTGGGGTGAATAATAATGACTTGTTTGGGCAGGCCAAAATGTTTGTGGGATCTCTTTTTATAATGATTTTCACAATCCATCTAATCAATGAGATAGGAACAGTTGTTCGTAACCTTCTTGGATATATGGATATGGAATGTTGGACTTTGTTGGAACACACCCTTTCTTGGGAAAGGTGATAAATGAGATCGTTAGAGTTGAGCATGTTGTAATAGATGATAGTTTGGTTAACCATCATAACATTAAGATAAACATGGAACTTATTGTGTCTAGCATTCCTAATGCCTGGTCTAGGTATAAATTTGGTGGTACCTTAGTAGATTATGCTTATGCATGGTGATGTTGTCATTATTTTATGAAAACTAGAAGAAACATGTTTGTATTTTAGTAGGTTTGAAAATACCTACTACTAAGGTATTTCACCCCTGATTTACATAATAATTTTTTGTAGGAACCATAGTGGAATGTGTATAAAATCTCTTACCCTTGGCAACCAGCTTTAGTTATAAAATTGAAGATGGCATGATTACTATCATGAATGTTGGAAAAAGGGAAGTTTCCATGGTTGGTGTTTCTAACGTAGTCTAGTCATAACACCATTTTGGAAATTGAGTGATTCTATTTTGAGAATGATAAATAGTGTGTTAAATGTAGCACTAAAATGATATACTATTATTTTGTATCAAATATTATGATTTGAATGTAAATTATGAGTTTTGATTATAACTCAATTACACAAATTGAGATGGTATTACCTTCTATTGATCAATGGTATTTATTTAAGTCAAGTATCCTAGCATCAATATGTTACTCATTATTGGGAAAGTTTTTTCATAGGCTAAAACACCCTTAGATGGTGCAAGGGTAAGCTCTTCCAAAATAATAGTAGGTTTTTGTGTGTGTATTTATTTATTCTTGTTGGATGTCTATGCTAATTGGTTGACTGAATTGCATCCATGATGTAATATATAGTTGTTATATGTGCTTGTCAAGCACTACATGGCCCTATGCTCTAGAATTTTATGCATAATCAATAAGGCTATACTTGTTGAAACACAAGCATGAGTTGTCTTGAAAGTGTAAAGATGTTGGGAATAAATTATTAATTTCATATATACTTGAAAGTGATATTCTATAATGAGTATTTATAGTTCATTTAAAAGCTTGATTTGAGTGTATGTTGATTTTATGCTCAAAAGGAGTAACTTGCAGTCCTAATCAGACAATGTTAAAAATTTTAGGTACCCACTTAAATTTATGAAATAATAATTAAATTAGGGTGAATTCCCTTAAATGGCTGATTAAAAAGATGGTGGGATTGGTATCCATGAACCATCATGATCTCATAAATACTAGAGAATATGCTATAAACCATGGGGGTTGCATGTGAATGCCTAAAATGGCTTCTCAAATTATTCAATGTTGTTGATTTAAAATGTTGTACTTACCTATGAATGATAATTTATGGGAGATAAGTAACCATACATTATGGATTATCATGTTCAACTGGTATTCTATGATTAATGTCAATACGATTATGCACATGGAATAATCATATGTGGAAAATACAAACTTATATTTTGAAAATATAATTGGATTAGATTATTACCACTACTATTATAAGATTGCATAGATGTGTGATGACACTCCCTTATAATGGAAGTAAGTGATAATGTAAAGTTATTTCCTTTTCAAAACTATTGAACCTATAATTTGAGAGCTAAACTAGAAATTATGAATATTTCCAACCTCTATATGAACCATCCGATGTAATTTATGCTTTGTAGTATAAAAGGAACTTTTATTATCAATTATATTAAGGTGGCTAGAAATTGGTAATTCATAATCATTGTAATAAAAATAACAGTTGATAATGAAATTATGCTATAAGAAAAAGCAGGGTTGGTTGGCAAACCTATTTAAAAGGATATGATGAATTATTTGTTTAAACAAAAGGGAATTGTAAGGAATAAATACTGAATTATGTACCTAACCTAGAATATAGAAAATTATTATGATGATAAAAGTGCATACATCACCTAACTTTGCTCATCATGGTGTCACAAAGGGGCACACAAGCTAGAAATGTACATCAATTTTAGCATAACCTAAAGAAAAAGTGGTTACCTTCAGGATAAATATTGGAATTTCAAGAAGGTAAGGCTAAACATTTATACCTTGAAGGTTATTATATCCTCATATAATTTGGTTGTAACCTCATTTATTTTCACTCCAAGATACGTAGTTATGTGGTGAAAATAACATTGTTTTGCCGATATTTTGTAAAATTTACCATATGTGGTTATCATATTGTGGTAAAATTAAGAAATGAAATCTTTGTGTTGATGAAAAATTTGATTAAAGAGTGAAAAACATATATTGAAGTACCATTATCCTAGTTCACTTAACTAATCAATGGGATGGATCCTTTCTAATAAGTGAAGGATGTCATAACCCCATTAACAATACAATTTTTATTGTTATTAATGATTTTATTTACTCATGTTAACACCTTGACCATTGAATTTATTTATTGATGTTATTTTATATGTTTATTTAATATTACCAGTGCTTACAAGTTGTGATTCTAATGCATTCTAGTAATTTAAGATTCATGATTTTAAATTTTATACTTGATTCATTATATCATGTTTGATATTCTATTATGTTTGGATTTATATTATCATTTGATAGTGGTACCTTGACTAGATGATTCTAATGTCCTATTTAGTGATTCTAGGAATTGGTTGATGATCTAGGATAAATGGTGGACTTTGACATCAAGGAATACTAGCAAGAGGTTAATGAGGGGTCAAAGAAGATTCTGAAAGGTGAAAATTGTTAAAACAAGATTTATAGCCATTAGTTGTATTTTGAACTCTTTCATTATTATTTATCAAAGTTTTGATAAGTATTGATTTTGATTGATGTCTCCATCTTCAATTATGTTGATTTGGCCTTATGCAAGTTTCAACTTAACTTTTCTTTGTATGTGATTACAATATTTTATCACTTTTTTTTTTTATGTGGCTCAACCCTCATCTTTTGTCAATGAGTCATTATCTTTGAGTCCTCTATGTTTTGAATTTATCTTACCTTATTTTTGAATCATGGAGGATCTCAGTCTTATTCAATACCTAGCACCATTACTTGGGTCTTGGGCCAGATCATGGCTAACCTTTTTGAGCTACGAAAATAACTTTTGCTTAGTAATGTTTAATTTTTCTTATGGGTGATTTTTATTATTATCATGTGGACACCTACATAGGTCAATTAAACCTCCACATGCATTATCATGTGTTTTGGATGGCATATTTAGTGGGTTGACATATTTTATTATTTTTTCCATAAGGTATCTAATTCTAAGCCTCCCTAATTGAGTGCCTTCTTGGGGAATGATTGATATTATATTATTTTATTTCTTAGCTCAAACCCTTAGGGATAACATTCATTTTTTGGAGGAACTTAGATTGGATCCCAATGCAATAATTATTGATTTTAATTGGGGTAGTTGAGGAGGAAGAGAGAGAGGGAATGGTAGCAACAAGGGAGAGGATTTGGCATAAAAACCCTACTTGGGGAGAGAGAATCAACCTGACTCTTTTTATTTTTATGAGGGAAACTTGAAAGCTTTACAAGTAAGTGGATTTCATTTTGAGGATGCAAAAAGAAAAAATAATCAGTTTGGGTTTTGATCATCTATGTCATGGAGTGATATATGGACGTTACAAGTCCATGATAAAGTTGTGAGACTTCATGATGGACCTACATTGCCAAAACATTGTTGATTATGCTCTAATATGAATGGTGGGATTCAATAAATGTTATTTTACTTTCTAAATTTTTTTAAACTGTTGTGGGTTTTGCTGAATCAAAATGATTTTTGCTTGTATAGTCAATTTGTATAGAGTTTATAATTAATGTATGTATTAGAGCTCTATAGAGTAGGGTATTTAAACATTTTCCCTTAAACCCTAAATAGGGTGATGCAAATCTTAATGAAAATTGTAATTTAAACCCCGAATGGAGTGTTTCAAGCTTAAAATAATAGGAATTATTTTTATTTACCCATGAATATAGTTTTCTTGAAACTCAATTGTGTAATTACAAAGCCTTTGTCAATGTAACCCTAGATGGGTGAAACAAGTTGTAATGGGGATGCTTGATTTAAAAATAATAGACCTAGGTTTTATCATGTGAATGGCCTATGTCAGCATTATAACCTTATTTGGATTATGAATTAGACACATGGGAGCTCCTTTAATCTATCTATATAAGATTTAAATCAATTAGTTTCAGATTTACTCCTATTAGAACATATATTTTTTGGTCTAGGTTTGATGTGTGTTAATGCTATAATTCATTTTGGCTATTTTTTTATCATTATGATCTTTAATTTTACCCTTCCATAAATGATGCCATGAGCTTCTGTATTCTTGTAGTATGAATAAATGTGGATTGTGTATTTCCATCATCATGCCATTGGGCTGAGATGAAATATCATTGAGCAAGTTGATTGTAAATAGTCATTTTATTTATGATTACAATCATGATACTAATGCTCTATGAATTTATTAATAGTTGTATTTAATTATTTAAATATTGGGTATTCTGTTATCATTATCGATTCATTGCTTAGATAATAGTTCATCCCTTATAAAACTTGTATAACTATTTAGTTAGTAGTGTTTTGTTATTTTCATAGCATCTTTAGTTTCTAAAGAGGTCTTTTGGAAGCCATAAAATACTTGAAACATAATACATATTATGTTTTGGAATCATGGACATCGATTTATTATTAAATCAGTCTCCATGAGTCCAAAAATAAAATCCAAGGGTTCTTTCAAAATTGACATGATGTAATTGGTAATTTATTGTTTCTAATTTTATGACACTCTTGAGTGCTCATTGGCAATTGTACCCATTTCATTGTTTTGTTGATTTTTTTTATTTTTGGTTTCTTAGAATATGTTTTTTTTCGGTTGTTTTTTGTTTATGTTGGACCGATGGATACAATCTATTGTGCATGTTGTAACCTTTTTACTAGCCCTACTGCATGATTCCACCACCCATCTAATGGTTAGGGTGGTTAGGGCCATTATATGGTTGGGCTCATCAGGCTATAGCTATGGGTTTTTTATTTTTATGATCATGATGATTATTTTCCTCATTAGAATCTGCTTTAGTGATATTCTTGATGGTTTTACTGGTTGTTGTAAATATGCTTATTATAGGTGATCTTTTGGAGTTTTAGTTGTAGCAAATGTACAAGTATTTAGTCCTTTCATAATATTTACAAATGTTGTATCTACTTATTGATATGTGTATGTTTAATGTTAAACTTTGGAATGGATTGATACTTATATGTGTATCTTGGTAACAAGTTAATTATTGCTTATTTATGTATGTTGAGAAAATAGAAAATTAGGTATAACTTAGTTCCTTATTATTATTACCAATTGTTGCATCATTATATTTAGAGAAAATGATCTCACTATTGTAACTTGTTCATGTTGATGTAAGCAAGTCTATTCTATAAATAATGATCATTACCTAGTTTATTTATAACATTGGTGATTGAATCGTTGCATGAATTTTAGCTAGTTACCAATTGTGAGGATTTTTCCTTATTTCCTTAACGGATATTAATATGTTACCATTTTAACTTTGAGCACATATTATTGCATAAATAAATTAAATGCATAAATGTGATAGTGTGCATGAGATGACTGCTTAATTTTTATTTGATAATAATTGGAAAAAGAATTAGAAGTACTAATTCATAGAATAATTAGAGAGGAGCTACACTCATCTATAAGGTTTTTGTTTGATTAACAGTTAATGTAATTGATTCTTGTTAGGATTTGATTAATGTAATGTGGTACATGAATTTCAAGGACTACCTACAAATTATCCTAGTTTGATGTCCTTATATTGGTTGATAATTTTAGACATTAGGCTATATTGTTGGCAATACTAAAATTGGTATGTTATGTCCTCCTTTATTGGCATTCATAAATAAAAAAACTAATTGTTAGGAATTATTCCAATGTTTTAACATTAGGTTAGGTTATTGGGTTAATAATAAATAGTGTTAGGTAAATAATAATGTAAAGTGTCATGTATGTTTTATAAAGACAACCCCTTTAATAATGTTTAGTTACTTTGATTTATGTTTTTGATTTAAATAATTATAACTACTTTTTGGGTGCATTCCCTTGAGAAGTGGTTATTAGGTAAGTTGGTTTTACCGATCATAGGTAAAATATCATATATACATGATCTTGTGTGTAAATAGGGTTAAAATAATATAGAAACCCTTTCATGTACTTATTTTTATCTTGATTAATAAAATGATTGAGGACTCACCTTAGTGGGCATAAGAATTACCTCTAGGAATTTGGCTTGGTTAATTCAATTGTTTGGGTTCTATTAGTGGTATCAGGGCATAGTTGAACATGGTAGCATGGTAAAAGGAGGAATAAATATATATAAGTGATTTTAATTCATGGGACATGGAATATTCACATGATATCAAATTTAAAATATATGGTATGTTCTTTGGTTAATTTTTTGATGTGAAAACATTTGAAATATTGTTCATAAGTCAATATTTTCAAATACTTTTTTCCAAGCCTATGATTGGTTGAAATAATATATTAGAAATTCAATATTATTGTTGAAATATTATTTTTCATGGCCATATCCATATAATAATATATTCATGCTTGTTTTTGAAGCTTGATTCTTATTTTTCAAGATTGTAGAAATTACTAGTTTCGAACCAAATCTAAAAATTCTACATAAACAAACTAAGTAAACCATTTGTATAGTTGTTTTTGGCTTTTAAAACCCATCTAATATTATGGTATGTCCTCTTTAATATTGGGGGTCCAAATCTAAATTAAATTTGTTTAAATTTCTATCTGTTTAGAGCTTCTAAAGGCAAAAATCTGATTTTTTAACATTTAAAAACCTCTAAAAGCAAATTTTTAGAATTTTAGAGCCTATTTTTAGACTTTTATAGCATGAAAATTCATGTGAAATAAATATGAATTTAAATTGTGATGATTTTCTAAGTTTTGTTGTGTTTTAGAGTCCCTAATTATGAAAACCCTGTGTTGAATCCATCTTGAAAGCATTTGAAGAAGCTTTGCTGACTGGTATGACCTATTTGATAATTTTTATGGCCTCCATGGTGTTTCATAACCTACAACCATAGTTCATATGTATAAAAACATATTTTTGAATTCTCAAAACTACTTAAAACTATCAAAAATCACATTTATACAACCTTGTATGACCTTGTATGAATCTATACAATCCATCCAAGCTCCAGACAAATCTCTATGGCAGCCATGGCATCCCATTTGCAGGTTTGGCATGGAAGGAAACTACAACATAATTTTTTTTCATTCATCTTAGTGTGGATATACTTCAAGAGAAATACTAGGTTTTTGGAGGGGTTCAATTAAATAGAAGCTTTTAAAACCATTTTCACAAATTCATTGAGTGTTTACTTTTAATTTAAAATATAAATATTTTTCTTATTATCCATGATGAAAAGTAACATACATACATAAATACATACATATCTATGTGTGTGTGTGTGTGTGTGTGTGTGTGTGTGTGTGTTAAATGCTCATAGAGCAATTGACAAGCTTTATTTTGTAAGAACCCTCGAAAGGTGGAGGTCTAGGGTTCATATCTTCATTTTGGTGAAAATTACAACTTAGTTATTTGCTTTTTGGGAATATTCTATTTATTTTGGAATATTTTATATGATTTTCATATTTTAAAGGGCTTAAACATATAAAAGAGTGTTATTTTAGTGAGAGAAAAAGAGTTTAATTGGTGAAATAATGGTGTAATATTTTGATTTCTTGGTAAAGTTAAGTGAAAAACCCATAAAATATATTTATTTTTTGCTCTATATGGAAGTTAAGTGAAAAACCTATAAAATCATTATCTTGTGAAAAATTATACTATTGAGTGTGTCATTATTTTCATTTATCATATTTATCACACTTACTTTAATTTATCACATTTGATTTCATTTTAAGATGCCAAATATTCAAATTTGAATTTAGATGGTGATAGATTAATGATTTATGATTACTATTATTGGAAACATTTGATGGAAGTTTCATTAGTTTTTAATGATTAATGGGATATTATAAAGAATGAAAATCTTAAATTGCATACAAAATAGAGCAGACTTGATAGTTTTAATCTTTGTGATTCTAAATCCATAGCTTTAATCAAGTATTGTTGTACTAATGATACTTATATATATATATATATATATATATATATATATATATATATATATATATATATATATATATATTATATATATATATTGAAAACTCTCATCATAGTTACACTACATGGAAAACCTTATTTGATTTGTATGATAAAATCCTAGTTTACTTTGTCATTAGAAGAAGATGGGGATATGGGAGATTACATGTCTAAATAAAATAATATTGCTACTAAGTACAATAAGGCTGGGTTTGGAAAACTAGATGATGATCTCATAGTTACTACTGCTTTGAAATGCCTATTGTGTCCTATAAGAACTTTGTAGAAATGTTCCATGTATCTAACAAGATGATTTAACTTTTTTAGGAATATTGGTGTCTTATTCCTAATTTAGTTAAGCATCTAAGTTGAATAAATCAATAAATAATATTTCAATAATTTAGCTACTAATTTATATAATTTAATTGTATTTTTTACCTTTCTATAAATAACAATAAATATGAAGAAAATAAACTTCACTGAAAATAAAATGAAATGACTAAGACAGGTTCTAGAATTTATTGTATAGGATTAGGAAAGTGTCATAAATTAGGATCTAGATTTTTTTTTATGAAAGGATAAGAGTGTTGAAATAAGACACCTTAGGGACCAGTGTTATAGTCATATTTTTCCATTATTATCCCAAAGACCTAAGTTTTTTGGGTTTTGTTTATTGTTCCTATGTGAGCCTACCTATGAAATTTTGATTGCTAAAGGTCCATGGAACTCCTTTTAGAGATGATTTAGTCTTCAAACTGTAGACTTCATTATGCTTCAATCAATATTAAGAAATAATGGTGGGTTAGTGTGTGTAAGATGCACTAAACATGTATCCACACCCCTTGTGTGGGTATGTTACCTACATACCAATACTCCAAAGAAAGATCAAGCCATATGTATTTCTGCCACTTGATGTGATTTGTGTAATAGTGTTATGAAGATGCAAAAATTATAAACTAGGTATGCTTGAGGTAGATAGGGACTAGAGTGATGATTTGGATGTTTTTGTAGCTGTATTAGATGGTTGTATGCAAAGAATAGGTAAGTTTGCCTCAATGGTATTGCTTGTATTCTTACTTACTTTTTTAATATTTGCTAACCCACTCTAAATTAACTTTGAATGGGATTTTACAAAGATGTGTTGGTCATAGGTCAAATTTATTCACATTAAGATAACAATAATAAGGATATAAACTAGAAGGAAATGATCATTGGAGTTAAAAATGCAATTACAAAGGAGTGCCAAAAATGGATACCCTAGGGTATAGTGCTATAGTCCTAATTGGGCACTATTATCCTATAGGTGTGGGACCTAGGGAGATGGAATTATCATAGAAAATGTTACTTGACTAAGTTAGAATTAGGTCTTGACATCCTACAGATGACTAAGAATAAGAAAAAGGGTGTCTAGAAGGATCATGAGAGCATTAAAGAGGGACCTATGGGTTAGGTATCACAAACCACACTCAAGTTACCAATTTTCACATTTTATATGACTACAATTCCCCCCACCTTTATTCTAGTGATGCAACAAAGTGAAATACTAGGATAAAGGAAAAATAGAAAGTGTACCTGAACTTACTTATAAGGGTGAAGCTCATGAAGCTATGTGATGTTAGATGTGTGTTGTGAAGTGTAAATCTGTAAGAGAGAATAAAGAGTAGATCAATTCTTACTAGATACACTATATCTAAAATAAGAACATCCAAATTTGGGTAAGAGATAGAGGAAGAGAAAGAAATAAATACACCTCACTGAGTATATGAACCAATACAAAACTTGTTGTGATGTTGAGTGATGTTAAGTATATGATAAATAATGGTATATATGTGTTTTACCAAGAGTAATATCATGAACAAAGCTGAGTGATCAATTCCTCAAGAGTGGATCAAGAATGCAAAGGCTGGCCCTTTAGCTCCATTATTGGCCACTAAGTGAAACTATGTGATCATGCATGTGTTAATCAATGTTTGGACTATGTGTCCAATCCCTTTGAGTAGGTGTCTCAAGAATACGAAGGCTAACTAGAAATTTGGCTCCATCATTAACCTATGAAGTGAATCTATGAATTGATACTAGTATGAATGTGTGTCATATGAGATGGCTCCTAATGATCATGAATGATCTGTAATCTAAAAATGTGGCATGGATAGCTGAATGTGTACTACAAACTAGGATAATTTGGATAACTCTAAAAGGAGGAAATTAGGCTTGTATGAAAGCCACTCTAAAATTGGAAACTAATCTTATGTGGAAGCCACTAATAAATGTGGAGGTTAGGATTGTATGAAATCCACTCCAAAATAATGCTAACCACATAAATATGGAGTAAGGCACATAATTGCTAAGAGTGCTTGGGTAATATACTAAATTGAAAAAGAAAAGAAGTCAAATATGCCACACACATTTCCCCCAATCACTAGTGTCTGATTATGATATAGAAGTTATACCAATTACCCAATCTAAAACTAGAAGTGAGAGCCATCATATAGTGCCCCCATATCTAGATTCTCTAAGAAAAATTATACTAAAACTATTGAAACTAGACTAATTTTTATCTGACAAAACTATAGATAAGCTAAAATTTTTGCCTATTTTTAGAAAATATGGTTTTTTGGTTGTTTAGATAGGAGCACCAAAATTGAACACCCTAATATCTGGCACTAAAATCTAATCTTGGTGCTTTGGTCATATGATAATTTTGAAGACTATTCTCTAATTGTCATTATCTGCCTAGTCTATTCTTCTTGGTTTAAAGTATGGATACTATTCTAGGTATTCTAAAAGTTGATTTTTAAATTGATAAGATATCTAATTGCTATGAACAAACCCCTATTTGTTTATCCCTCTTTTGAGGGTAGGAATGAAGACTCTATAATGACTATCCTTAGAATAAAGAGCCCTACATGTGTGTTATGATATGAGAATACATGATACAATAATGATAATCAAAATTATGTCTCAAGATATAACATAGTTTTCAAGAGAGATTGTTAGATCAATAAGGTATGCCTAGATAGATATAACAATGTAATAACATGTGTAATATAATAAACTAGAACTAGAATTCTAATTAGTTGTTAGTTTTTAGTTGTCAAGGAGGGATGGAGCATGATGTCCATCATGGTATCCAAAAAATCAAGAGAATGCATGATGTGGATCATGGCATTTCAAATAATATAAAAGAAAATAAGCAACAAGCACACAAGGTAAGAAGCAAGAAGCATACAAGAGTGGTCAAAGGGCAAAACAAACAAGGGACATGGGCACATGCCACTCAAACTAGAAAGAAAACACAAAAAGCATGTTCGTATGACACATACACATACAATTGAAAAAAAGCAAGGTTGGAATGAGGGCCATAATCACATAGAAGATTATAAGAAAAGGACATTATCAAATGTCCTAAGGTGCACACAATACATAAAATAAGAACTAAGAAATGCAATCACATTTAGCTACACAAAGCAGGAAAGGAAAGCATGTAAATACTAGAAATACAATTGCATATAAATAATCAAATAAAGAAGTGAAAATATGCAAGTCATGGCATACAAGACTAGGTATATGCTAGGAAATACACAAGTTCTATATAATAGTGAATGTTAATAGAGTAATCGATGTAAGCTATATACACACACTCAAAGAAGATCAAGTGAAGCATGGTAATGTAGATAAATTGATAAGCAATAACATAGAATAATAAATGTAGGTCTAGCATAGTAGTAAAAATGTAAATCATGGATAATGCATACAATTGGAATGTTTTTGTGTTTTTGAGTTATTTGGATGTTTTTCTATTTTTAAATGTTATATTATTTTTGGTATTTTAACATATTTAAATGTTTTTTGTATTTTTGATATAAGTTATGTACAAGTAAGGCTGAGGAGAGATTATACTAATCAATGAGTCTCATGGGAGACTCCCTATTATAGTGTCCTATATCAAGGAGAGGGATTGTGCATGATCATGACGCATGATGGAAGGACTAAGACTATGGTTGTAAAAACTATGTATGTTATAAATGCTCTAAAATCTATATAGTAAAAATTGATTGTGGAGTCCCCCTATAACTCTAAGAAGTGGATGCAACTATAGGGATCTTAAGGATTATTAGGATAAAATCTCTAAACATGTACTCTATGTGTAGAGGAATGAGACCTTAATGATACTACCCTGGGTGTGAAAACTATAGCTAAAAGTTGTCTAGAAATTTAAAACTATTGTTTCTCTAAAAGAGACCTCTATATAAGTTCATTAACTCTATGTAATAGCAAGGAAGGCCTCTACTATGTCTAAGTTTGAATTGGAGGAATAACTAAAACTGATGGAAAAACTAAAAGTGGTGGCAAAACTAAAATTGGTGACTATAAAATAGTAGATGGATCTAAAGTGGGGAATGGTAACTCATATGGAATTACACTAGGTATAACATATTTATTATGGTGAATGAATTTCATGCATATATGAACTATAAAAGGTACTACTCAAAGTTTCTAAATCCATAGTTGACCAAGTAATATATCAAAAACTTTTACACTGGTAAAATTAGTAAATGGTGTGACCACATGTGTTGGACCAACCTATAGAGGAAGTACAATCTCACCCAACAAAATTTGTATGTGCCCATTGAATTCACTAATAAGTGTGTCTATTGGGGTATAAAATTCTCTGAATATCCCAAATGCTATAGTAATGTCATAGTGCACATGTTCATATTGGATCTATTTACTATGAGAACACTATCGATGAGATGATTATGAATGTAAGTTGTAATAAAGAATGAATGATAATCTAAATCATCCTCAACTATCTCTTGCTCTGAGAAAGAGATCAAAGGTCTAGTTAGAACTCTAGAATTATATATACCAATCATGTTGCTCAAAGGGTATAACTCAACTAAAGGTGCCTGGTTTGTAGATGGTGGAGGATGTGCATGATATGCTTGATTAACCCCTGATGTATCCCCTATATCTTGTTTAGAATACTATGGAAAAGGACCTATGAAGATTTTCAAAGCCTTATCCTATGTTTTCTATCTCTAAGGAAGCTCAACTATCAATAATGTTCTCATCTATCTGATGAATCTATTTCTTATGTGGCCTAGTGCCCTATGAAAGTCACAAAATAAATTTTGATCATATCCCCATGGTAGAATGTTTTTTGGATAAACTTCCTGAATAAGAGGGAGAGATATGATACTAAACTCCAATAACTATTGTAAAACTCTAGCTAGATATACTGGTAAATTGGTAAAAGTTCACAAAGGTGGTGATGATAAAACCACTCATTGAGGGGGATTTGAAACTGCATTAACTATTGGTTGATTTTGAATTTTGATATCATTAACCTTTACTTTATATGGAATTTTGTTGTTACTCTTATTTTTTCTTCATATATACTCGTGTACTTGAGTTTTCCCTTTGAAATTAGTTTGAATTCCCTTTCTTTTAGTGTATGGTATAACTCAGTGAAGGAACAATATCTTTTGAACATTATTGATTTATGCAAAGCTAGTAGAAGACTCTATTTGAAGAGATCTTATAACTCTTGGTTGATAATGGGGCTAGTCATCTTATCTAATATAGTCTTATATTGAAGAACATAATCTAGGTTATGCTCATTTGACCTTTGTTTCTATTGTGAAACTTTGGCATAGGAAACCTTATCACCAATGTTAATGCTGAAATGAGCTAGGACCAAGGCTACTAAAGGATTGAATACATTAATTGACCAATTCAGTAAATTGTAGAACCATTGTAAATAATAATACTTTAGACTTCATATAAAGAACTTGGTTAGTAACTATTCATTAAACACATAATCCAAACATGCTGTGTGAAAATCTCTCAAGTGTGTCTCTAGATCACCCTTGCCATCATATATAATGAGCTTAGGTTGAATAAAACCTGGTGGCAAGGGTGTAGAATAAATATGATGTGCCAATGGTGTAAGAAGTAGAGAAAAATAATTTAAGGCTTGTGTAGGTCTATAAGAACCTTGCTCAAGATGTATCACCTTAGATTGAAGAGATTTTATCTCTTGCACAAGGGATGCCACATCAGGAGAGAAAGATCTAATAGTTATAACTAGTGGTGCCTTATAGGAAGTTTGGGATGCTATAGGGAGTTATTGAGACATAATTTCCCCCATAGTGTCATTTGCAATTGGTTTTTATAAAGGAATGGAGTACTCAAATTTATTATCCTTTTTAATTTTCACGATAGATTACAAGATAAGAGTATGATCTCAAGGTTGTTCCCTGAGTCTTTCTCAAAAACTTTGTAGGATCAAATATTTATTGAGGAAAATTTCATTTTCAATAATAGGTGAAAGTGGATCAAGATTTTGATATAGTGGGTCATGAATATCAATGTTTGTATCATCATTTTTATTCTCATACTGCTCATTGTTGAAATTATCCTCATGAAAATTGGTGTTATTTGGATATGTAAGTTCTATAGCAAGATCCTAAGCTAGTTGTTGGTATATGATTAGGTTGAAGGAATCTAAGTGAATTCAAGATGGTTACCACTAAGTCTTTCAATTTGTCTTAAAGGTATCGATGTAAGGAGCTTAGATGGCATAAGGAAAACAACTTGAATAATTGAAGAAAAATTTAAACAAATATAATATAAACAAGGAACTAGAATATACATAAAAGGATATGAAACTCACAAACATGTAAGGTGATACCTCAAGAAGTAAAGGGACCTAGTATATGAAACTAGGGTTTTCAAAATTATATTTTTAAAAAATTGTTACAAAATTTTGAAAATTAAAGTAAATTTTTTATTTAAATATGCAGGTAAAAAATAAAAAATAATTGGAAAAAAATTGATTTAAAGTGACCTAGTATATGCAACTAGGGTTTGGAAGGAAATAATTTAAAAATAAATATATAATGGAATTTTGAAATTTAATGCTAATTTATGATTTAAATATGTAGTTAAAAAATCAAAAGATTATTAGAAAAATTAGCAAGGAATTTACCCTAGGGTTTCTACAGTTTTTATGTGCAAAAAAAGTAAGTTGGGTTCACCAAATTATTTAAATTTTTTGGGAATATTAGTGTTTTATTTCCAATTTATTTAAGGGTACAAGTTGAATAAATTAGTAAATAATATCAAAATAATTTAGATATTGAATTGTATAATTTAACGGTGTTTTTAACCTTTCTATAAATAGCAATAAATATGAAGAAAATAAGACTTAGCTAAAAATTAGATGAAACAACTGAGACAGGGTTTGGAATTTGTTTTACAAGACTAGGATAGTTTCATAAATCAAGATATGTATTTTTTTTTTGAAAGTATACGAGCAACAAAAAAGGATACCCTAGGGTCTAGTTCTATAGTCCTCTTCTACCACTATTGTCTCAAAGAATTAAGTTTCCTAGGTTTTGTTCATTGTTTCTATGTGAGCCTACCTATGAAATTTTGACTGTTGAAGGTCTATAAAACTCCTTGTATAGATGATTTAGTCTTCAAAACTTAGACTTCATTATGCTTTGATCAATATTGAGAAAGAAGAGGGGGTTAGTGTGTGTAAGACACACTTAACGTGTATCCACACCCCTTATGTGGGTACACTACCTACATACCAATACTTCAAAGAAGGATCAGGACATATGTAGTTATCCCACTTTATGTGCTTTGTGCAATAGTGTTATAAAGATAAAAAAATTCTAAAATAGGTATGTTTGAGGTGGTTAGGAACTGGTGTGAGTATTTGGATGTGCTTGTATCTGTATTGGATGGTTGTATGCAAAGAATAGGGAATTTTTCCTAAATGGTCTTGCTTGTATTCTTACTTGTTTTTGTAATATTTTATAACCCCCTCTAAATGAACTTTGAATGGGATTTTATAGAGATATATTGGTCATTGGTTGAATGTATTCATGTTAGGATGACAAGAAGAAGGATTGAAACTGGAGGGAAATGACCATTGGAGATAAAAATGTAATTGGATAGGAGAACCAAAAATAGACACCCTAGGGTCTAGTGCTATAGTCCTAGTTATACACTATTGTCCTATAGGTGTGGAATCTAGGAGATGGAATATTCATATGAAATGCAACCTAACTAAATTAGAATTAGGTCTCAGAATCTTATGGATGATTGAAAATAAGCAAAAATTTGTCTAGAAGGATCATGAGAGCATAATAGAGGTACATATGGGTTAGGTTTCATAAGCCACACTCAAGTTACCAATTTTTACATTTTATATGACTACACAAGATCACAGGCATCACTTTTGATAAATTGTCTAAATTTTTAATTCAATGTGACCTATATTTACTCAAGAAATCTAAGAAAACATAAGAATTCCATGTTTTAGACTCCAAGCCTTTTTTATCTTCTTTTGGTCAACAAAATATAGAGGGCATAATTATATAGGGGGTTGAGGTTATAAAGAAGGCAAATTTAAAATTTGAGGTAGAGGATATCATCAGAACAACTATTGAAATAAACAATCTAGTCATTTTTATTTAAATGAGATCAATGATAGAGCATGTGGTCATAACTCTTATAGAGGTAGAGGTTGAGGTATATTAGACATTCAATGTCATAAATGTGGGAAATTTGGTTACATTGCTTCTTAGTGTAGGATTCATTTTGACAAAATTTAGAGGCCATAAAAATTAATTAATTCTAACTCTACTCAATATGTTGACCATGATTATGATGAGTCTATAAATGTTGTTCATGAATTTGCATTTAACGCTTTAGGTAACATTGCTTATATGGAATGTGAGGCTATAGATGAGTTCATAAATGTGTAGGTTTTAGGTATACAATCAACCAAACACATGACATTCAGATGAGACTTATTTTAGGCTTTCAAATAAGCTTCTCTCTCACTGACATCCTTGGCAAATAAGTATATGCATTCTCCTCAAGGTCTTGGGTTAATTTGAATTGTCCTTCCTAATTTACCTATCAAATACTTGGAGAATGTTTGGAATGTTCCCATACTGTAAAATAATATTCTTTCTTTGGTAACTATTTATAATAAGGGTTTTCAATTCTTGCCCTAAAATTGATTCATTTATATCAACTCAGTGAAACATGGATATAAAACCATGTATATAGGTTTCAAGGATGGAAATTTGGTTAGATTGTATTATAAAGTGCTTCCTCCCATAGTGGAACTTGAAGTAGTTATTGATTTAGGTATAATTACTATGTCTACATAATGGTTATGGTATATACACTATGGACACTTGAATGTTAACTCTTTAGTGGACTTTTAGAGATATGGTATGGTGAGTGGGTTGCCCACTTTTTGTAAAGATAATGTTCTTTGTGAATCATGTGTTTTGGGAAAATAAAATAGGGAAAATTTTCCTAATAATTCTTCATGGTGAGCCTATAGATGTTTATAAATAGTTCATATTGATGTATGTGTCATGAAGATGTCATCCATTGGAGGATGTATGTATTTTGTGTTGTTTATTGATGATTTTTATAGTATGACTTTGGTGTTTTTCATGAAAAACAAATTGGAAGTTTTCATTAAGTTTGTTGATTTTTTACACTTAGTTGAAAAAGAAAAAATTTCACACTTGACCACTCTTCTTTTAGACAATGGTGGTGAGTATAATTTTCATGAGGTTTTAGATTATTATCAAGAACATGTAATTAATTGATAATACAATAATTCTTATACTCCACATCTGAATAGAGTATCTGAATGAATGAACATGACTTTAGAGGGCACAAGTTAAGCTATGTTACACTATAAATAGCTTGATGATAATTTTTGGGCCACAACCATTGGTACTTTAGCGTGTTTGAGAAACATTTCCCTTACAACTATACTTTTGGGACAATCCATATTAGGCTGGTATGGGTTTAAACCAAAAGATAAACACTTGAAATTTTTTAGATGCCTTTATTTTACTTTAGCTCCCTTTGAACATGGAACTAATTTGGCACCACAAAGTCAAAAATACATATTTCTTGGATATTTAAAAAATAAAATGGGGTATCATTTTCTTGTATAGGATAAATGTAAATTCATAATGAGCATGGAAGTGGTATTTTCTGAATTTTGTACTATGAACACTACAAATATTGATTCTCAATTTGACAGGTTAGAGAGCAATATTCCAAAACATGATAATAGATTGAATAATGAGGCTAACTCTCATAGGTTATTGTATGATACTAATATCCCTTTTTATTTCTTATACTTTATCTAGTATTTTAGAGGTTCACAACTTAGAAAATGTAGAAAAATATCTAATTATTCCTTCAACTAGTGTCCATGATGAGAATTTTAGTGTTCTTAATCTAAACAATCTAAAAAAATAATCAAAATGGGCTCAAATTACATTTTCAGACTTGACAATATATGAAGTTGGTCTAATAGGTCCTAGGAATTCTCATAAATAGGTAAACTATGTAATGGCTATTACTACTTCTTCCACTGAGCCATCCACTTTTGAGAGGATTATACTAACAGGTTTGGTAATAGCCAATGAAAAGTGAGTATAATGGAAGTCTTAACAATAATACTTGGGTTTTGGTTGATCCTCCTCTACATGTTCAAACCATCAGATGCAAATTGGTTTATATGTTGAAGTATAAACCTGATGGCTCCATTGATAAACATAAGGAAATAATTATTGTGAAAGGCTATGTGCACTAATAAGGTATTGGCTATGAAGAAATGGTTGCACAACTAGAAAAAGCCACACTATTCATATGGTACTTGATTTAGAATCATAGAATGGTTGGAAATGACATTAGATGGATGTTAAAAGTACTTTTTTGAATGGTTATTTATAGGAAGAAGTAATTAAACAACACCAAGGTTTTTTGAAAGTGGGTGCATAACACAAAGTGTGTAAATTGATCAAATCTCTCGATGGGATCAAGCAAGCACCCATGGCCTGGTATGAAAAAATGGATTCCTTATTAAATAAAATTATCTTTCAATGTAATGAATCTAATGATACTCTCTATATTCATGTGCATGGTAAGATGTTGGTGATTCTTGTTCTTTATGTCAATGACTTGTTTATCACAAGCAATGATGAAAACCATAACACGTATATGAATACAGAATTAAAATATGGGTTTGAGAAGATAGATATTTTACTTATTCATTATTATCTTGGCACATAAATAACTCGTAAAGAGAAAAATATTTTCATTTCACAATCTAAGTATATTTATGAGTTATTAACTAGGTTTGGCATGAATGATTGTAAACCTACCCTCACTCCCATGGAAAGTAATTTGAAATTATCTAAGGATGATGGTAGTGACTTTTTTTATGGAACTAAATATAGATAGTTAGTGGGAGGTTTGATATACTTGATGGCTACTAGGCCTGATATATCATTTTTAGTTGGAATTTTATCTAGGTTTATGCATGAGCCTAGATAAATTCATTGAAATGTAGTAAAAAATTACTTTCTTACCTTTAGGGAATAAAAGAATATGTCCTTGAGTATCATCATAACAAGAATTTCAAACTTTGTGGGTATTTTGATGCAGATTTTGATAGATGTGTGGATTATAGAATGTCCATAATAGGATACAATATGTATATGGGTTCATCTTCTATTTCTTGGTGTTGTAAGAAGTATGATATAGTGGCAATTCATCAACATAATTAGAATACATTATAGCATGGGATGATTCTAGATAAATTGTCTATTTACATTGTATTCTTGATGATCTTAAAATTTCTCATATTTTTCCTACACAATTTTACACCGATAATCAAAGTTCAATCAAGATGTTTAAAAATCCAATATTTCATGCCAAAACAATATATGGATGTCAAATATCACTATTTGTGAATGTTGATGGTGAATAAAGCACTTGGTCTAATATATTTACCAACTATCAATTAGATAACTGACATTTTCACAAAACCCCTTGATAGAATAAAATTTGAGATATTCATAAAAATTATTGGCATGTGTCCAAAGAGCCAACTTTAGATCATGGTGGGGGGCGGGGGGGTTTAGGACTTGTTCCAAAGTCTAAACATTAGGTTAGGTTTTTAGGTTAATAATTAAATAATAATGTAAAGGGGCATGAATATTTTATAAATACACCCCCTTTAATAATCTTTACTCACTTTTATTTATGTTTTTGAGTCAAATAATTACGAATACTTTTTAGATTGCATTCCCTTAAGAAGCGGTTATTAGGTTAGTTGGTTTTACTGGTCATAGGTGAAATCTGATATATACATGTCCTTTTATGTAAAAAGGGTTAAAAAAATATAGACACACATTCATGTACTTATTTTTATCTTGATTAAAAAAATTATTATGGACCTACCTTCGTGGACACAAGATTTACTTCTAATAATTATGTTTGGTTAATTTAATTGTTTGGATTCCATCACTAATGTTGATCAATTTTATATTCAAAGATTTAATCTTGCTCACATTTTATTGTTATAAGAAATTAAATGTATAAAATAAATTTTATTTATGTAAAGAAAAATTTAATGTGATTATCACATATCTTAGTCATATTTTCTATTTTGGGAAAAAACTAACTTATTGGGGAAATTATGTTGTTACTTTGTAATTTTGGCATACTTTAGAGAACTGGTATTATTTGATTTGGAATTTTATAGATTAGTTATGTACACACTCTATGGGGTAAATAAATATAATATAGAATATTCATATGAAATTTTGCTTATTTAAATTCATGTATTAAGATATGGAAATCAAATTGCAACTAGTAAGCTATGTATGTGAAATTGTTTTTCATGCCAATTACATGAATCATTTGAGGGTTGAATTCCAATGTATCATTTTTCTAGTTCAATATAAATAGTTTTCAAAGTTTACATTGGTTATTATTATGCTTTCCCAAACCCTATTTGGTCATCTTTATTAATGGCATTTGGTATTGGAAACTAGTGGTTACAATTGTGTGAGCATATGCTTTCACAAGAGATTTATATGAAGAAAATTTAAACTTATACATGGTTTTATTTTTTGATTTAATTTTATTAACTTCCCTTACTGTGAAATATAATTTTTTTGAGATGATTTATGTTATTTTTATATGTGAATCATATATATACAAGTTTTTATTTATATTAAGTACCTGGTGTAGATGTTTTGGCTTATTAAAACTTGTGAGGAAGATATTATTCTTTTGTTATCCTTGGCTTCTAATAAAAATCATAAGGAGGCTAATGAGATAGTTCTTAGAGTCATAAAACTAGAAATGATAAATATTATGTAATTTGTTCATTGAATGGGTTTCTTGGTTTGTATTCTAATTTACTTAGTGAAGTATTGAATGACATGGTTTCATTGGTTAATTATTGCAACTTATTTTAGATTGACTTTGCATTATGTAGTTATGCAAATAGCTCATAATAATAACTTGATACATACCTAATAGTCATATAGTATGAACATTGAGTAAACATCACTAAGATAAACCTTAGTTTTTATATACTTGTGAGATTGGTATTTGTCACTAAAACAAATAATTGATACTTGTTTATTGATTTAGAATCAATTAATAATAATTCTCATTTTTTCCATGAAAATTGGAAGCATAACTAGTTATGTGAACCTTTAAATTTAAAGTGGTAAGCTATGTTTTATTCTATTTACAAGGAATTATATCTACTCTTAATGATCCAATGATAAGTGGATATGAGGGGACAATAAAAATGTCTCACCTTGCATCTACTAAAGGTAAAAAATTATTGGCTTGTATATTATGATTGGATTAAATGATACATATTAATTTATGGTTGAATTGATAAAGATTGTGTTTTAGTAAAACTCCTTGGATAATCTATTGAATATTGATGTATGATTGGCAAGATTGGCACCTTGCATAAATAGATGTCATATATGGCAATTGGTTGGAAAACTATGAATGATCTCATAGATGGTCATGTATATGAGGACTAGCTAGTTGATTAGTATTGGGATTCATGAATACTTGAAATTAATTTATAATGAATGATTAAGCCTATTTTTATCCTTGGTTGGTATTTGTAAAGGAAATATAATGCAAGGACCCAAAATTAGATAGAATTATATAAGCTCCCAATGGCTAACATTATGCCAACTTTTTTTGTTAAATAAGGAATTCTTTTTATTTTATATCATACATTTGTTTTCTTGCATAATTGAGAATTAATCCCTAATGATAGATGGTGATTTGAATCATGATTGATAATTTATAAATCTCATTTATCTTATTCATTATTCATGATGATTGATGTCTTGGAATGGATTCATGAATAGTATTCATATGGTTATGGATTAAATGGTATGTAGGTTATTATCATTAAATGCTAAGGTTAAATTGTATTGACATCCTTATATTAGCCAATGATCACTTGATCATCTTTTAATTTTGGCTTAAGGTCCAAAACTAAAATCTAAATTTAGATTAAATGTTCTAATAATCATTGATGTGACCACCACTAATGTGGGATTATCCAATTATAAATGGTTGTGATGATATTATTTCATCTCAAAATTGGAAGGAAGGTTGTTATGTTTGGTTATGAGTTATGGGTTACTTGTACATGAAATATAGCCATCTTCACTATCATTCACAAGGTTAAATTCTGCCATAATCACTAAAACAAAATTTAATAATAATAACAAGACTCTTAACCAAGGTTATAGGCCTTAAAATGGTCCTATTAAGAAGACATATATTTCATATAAAGTTGAGATTCTATCCACATGCACTTGCACATTGGTATACCCTAAACTATATACCTCCATTTGGCATCATACTTCCTCATAAAATATTTTAAAGGTGTTTAACCTTTAATAAGCATCATCGATCAACATAATGTATTTTAGTTTATGAAATTAATTTGTGTATGTTTTTAGAAGATGTTTTGAATCATAAATTTGTTATGTGGACCCAACACATAGTACTATCGAGACTATAATTAAATGTTTCCTAATGTTTTTGGGGCTTGTTTCATGTATGTATCTACATGTGTGTGTGTGTGTGTGTGTGTGTGTGTGTGTGTGTGTGTGTGTGTGTGTGTGTGTGTGTGTGTGTGTGTGTGTGTGTGTGTGTGTGTGTGTGTGTGTGTGTGTGTGTGTGTGTGTGTGTGTGTGTGTGTGTGTGTGTGTGTGTGTGTGTGTGTGTGTGTGTGTGTGTGTGTGTGTGTGTGTGTGCGCGCGTGTGTGTGCATGCATGCATGCATATACATGAATAAGCATGCAGACATGCACACATGCATGTGTGAAGATACACACACATAGTTATAGTCCTTTTTAATAAAATACTCTCAAATATTATGCAATATCACATCCTATAGATATTTATTTTTTGTATATTCAAACTTATTCTATTAAAATACTACCATTTACTTTACTTGGTAAATTATGCTCATTAAAACCAAATATATGTGACTCATCAATAAATTTTAATTAATATGTTGTTAGATTTTTAATACTTACAAAAATATAAGTACACTATTGCACAAAGATTGGTAAAATATTTTAAATTAATTATTCATCCTATTACTACTGATTTTAATGAGGGGAAACAAGTATTGGGTATAGTAATAAGATTGCCTCTCATTGACTTACTTAAGTGAAACAACTACCTACGTTCATATATGTCGCACATATGCTATTTGATATTACTAATCAAGTCAACTATGTTTATCAATTATCATTTATGTATACTAAGCTAATTGCCAATATAATTTTGCCTAATTTTTTTACATTGGATGAATTTTAGAACAATGAGTATTTTTTGTAATATTTAGGTTCCTATGAGGATCTTCCTTATTTTCACCACCAAAAAATATTTTATTGTGAAACTAATGCACATGCAAATTTTTTTAAGTCTTTGATAATATTAGTCATATTCAATTATATGTTATCAATACTATTAATACAATTCCATATGTGGAAGATTGGCCAAGATTACTTAATGAAGAAATGTTTCAATTTTAGGAACTAATAAATACCTTCGACCAGTCCTCTTAGTATCCATGTTAAAATATATTTGACAAGATTTACATTTTTATCCAAAATTATTTTCATGCACATATGAAGTCATGCATAGAATATACCCATAAATGATAATTCATAATATTATATTATACCTAGATGTTAAACCAGTCAAGTAAAAAATAAAATAAAATGCAACCAATAGAAGCTTTGTTAGTTAGAGATGAAATCCAAAGAATTTTGGATGTTTTTTATTAGATAATGGTAAAAATGATTTTGAAACTTGATATATGAATATGAAGGAGGGTTTTAATCCAAGGTCCCACAACCTAAGAGAATAACAATAGAAAATAACAAAACATGAAGTTAACTATAACACAAAGACTACTTTAAAAAACCATAATATAAGGAACAAAGACAAAAAGAAAAGGGGTTTGATAGGATTTTCAATCTTGAACATGGGAATTAAAGTAAGCTAACTATTGAAAAATTAATGAAGGAAATAGACCATAGATATGGTAAATATAATAGTTAAAACTAATAACATCCTCAAACTTTTAGAAATAATCTACACAAAATCTCTGAGTAATCAACAAAGAGACCTTTCAAACAAAAATAAACATTAGATGGCCTAATTGGGTTTATTCCTTGGTGGTTTCTTGGTGTTAAATTTTTCTTATTTTAGGGTTTTCTACATTCATTCAGAATCCTCTTTTAGATTTTATTTGGTTTTGTTGATCTATCTTGGAGGTTTGTCATAGTTCTTAGTCTCTTCATCAAACTTATTTTTAGCCAATTTATTTCTAGTTAGTCTAAAAATTCTTGGTGAAGCTAAAGATGTGTTATTGACTTCTGGAATGGGTGAGGCTTTGCTTGGTTCTTTCCTAATTGGTTATTTAGTGCTTTTGATCGTTTTCTGGGAAAATAAATCTTCTAGAGGTGATCATATTGGTGAGAGAGAATCCCTCTCTAAACATTTTTTGTTACAAAAGGGTGCATGAGGAGTAAAGTTTGGTCAAGCAGTGGAAGCAACAATGGAGTCTAGGATTATAGGTTTTAAGGGTATTTTATTATTTTATGAATTTTTATATCTTCTTTATAGATGGATTTAGCCCTAATATATTCTTTGACTATCTCAGCTATGGATTTATCTTTCTCCTTGGTTCTCTATATTTTATTTTCTAGGCAAATAGTTGATTTGTGACCAACCTTATGGTGAATAGGGAAAATGTTTGTTACTCTTTCATGAAATATCTCTTGGGGCCAAGTTTCCTACCTTGATTGTAAATCCATAGTTTTTGGGAGAGGTTAATACAAAGAATCATATACACAAAATCTCGGAGCTAAAACCCTTTGTGTTAATCTAGTGATAGGATCTAGAGCAATTGGTTGAGCTATAGCTTTGAAAGCACCCAAAATGAAATCTTCCTTCTAAAATTCCATGTAATTTAACCCAAATAATAGTTTCAAATAATACATCTATGTTCATATAATCCTAGTATTTACTCTCTTAGGCATAACTTTTACTTCTTGAGAAACCATAGACTCTCAATCAGAAATTTAGTGTAGTATTCTGGAATGGAGAATGTGATCAAGAATAATTACTTTGACATGTATGTAAACTCCATATTCCCTTTGGGATTCCATTTTTTCTCACCCCATTATCTAAATAAGTCAATGTTTATCCTGTTTCCTTCAAATTTTCCTATTAGGGATAGGTATAGTCTCTCATTGGCTCTATCAAGAATGGAATCAAGTATTTTGAGGCATACCTTGTTGTCAATTAACATGGAGTTCAATGTTGATGTGTAACTTTATTGAAACTATTTATTTTTACCAATTAGTGTTTATACCCATGATTTCCTATCAAGTCAATGAGGGCCCTTTTTAATCCTTTAAGTTATCCAAAGGTACACGTAATACTTCCATAAGTTATGTTATTTATTGAAGTACGATAAGACTCTTCATTGTCTCTAGATGGATATGATGCATTTGAGATATTAGTTATATTAAATGGGTTTATAATATTGTGCCCATGATAAATCCTAATGGCAATATTTTATGTTGCATAGATTATTACAACTTAAATAATGATTATCCTAAAGTTTATTCTTATCAACATATATATATATATATATATATATACATAATTTTAGATTATATTACATGATATGAAATGTTATCATCCATGGACAATTTTTTTGGATATAACCAAAATCAATATTAATCTTAATGCCTAGGAAACTACATCATTCATTATATCATGGAGAATAATTTATTAGATATTCATGCCTTTTAGATGAAAAAAAGCATGAACAACTTATCAATGAGGTATACCATATTTTTCATGATTACATACATAAAATATTTGAAGTCTAATTTTATGTTGTTTTATTAAATAAATTAAAACATCAATAATAACATAGTATTGATTTGTGACAAATATTTGAATTAAAATCTTAAAAAGTGTATTTTTTGAGTATCCTTAGGAATTTTTTTGGGTTTTATAATTTTTTAAAGATGCATTCAAGATGACCCTAAGAAATTAAAATCTATATTTGATATGCTACCACCAACTAAATTAAAGGAACTTCGATGATTATAAGTTCACATTCAAGTTTTATGGCCCAATTGTAGGTAAAACATAATTTTTTTCAATGTTACTCAAGAAATATACCAAATTTAAATGGGATGAATCTTCTCAACATGATTTTGATGTAATTAAATAATATCTTATCAACCCACCTATGCTTATGCCTCAAATTCCATATCAATCCCTCTGACAATACATCTCTACCATTGACCATGATTTGTGTGCTTTGCTTTCAAAAAATTATGACAATAATTATGAGTGTGCCTTTTATTATATTAGTTTAATAGTTATTGTTTATGAGGAAAAATATAATACCATAAAATAACTATCCTTATCCCTTATTTTTTTTATGCAAAAACTATGAGAATACATGTGTCATGACCCATATTTAGAGCCATTTAAAACTATGGATTATCTATATTGACATTTTCATGACATTATTTATTGCTTTGATTATATGATTGTTATGTCATATACATGATTCAAGTGCTATAATTTTCAATTAATTATGTAATTATTATAGTTATGATTCTAATGTTTATTCTTAGTTGTTATTCAATAATGAACATTGGATGTTATAATTAGTTCAAATAATTTTCATATCTTATCTTCATTATTGAAAGAAATAAAACTATCCAAGTTTGGTTGATAACATTGTGCATGTGGAAATTTGGTTACATTTTGAAAATAAGAATGAGATACCTAAGTTTAAAAAAATAACCATTCCTTGTTTAGTTGTTTGTTAACTATTGACATATAATTTATTCATTCGATCATTGGTCTTAGTGAAAACATCAAGTGATTTTAGTCTTATTTTCTTCATTATTATGATTTAATTACTTATTAAATATCCTCGATTATCTTTGACATTGCTTTGATCAATTGTTATTATTTTTTTGTTATTGTTGGAACCTAGTTTTGACTAGGTTTGTAATATGGAAATGATTTTGATCAATGTTGTATTTGTATGGGTATCAATTCATCTGATACATAGGAATGGTTAGAACTTATATTGTCTCTCATGATTTGGTGTCATTATCTTAGGTATTGTCTTATGCTATTATTATTTTTCACCTTTTACAAGGTCTTAGATACCAATTTTTATGGAATTGTGTTGATTTATTTGGCTTGCTATGTTAATATGATTAGTCTATACCAATTATACAAGAATACATCGATAAAAGCTATCTAATTATTGTTAGATAATTTGAAATGTTGAAATTGAGACTCATAACTAGTGTGTGCATGGAAATTTTGTGACACATGGTTTAATTAAGATATGGTGGTTGATGGCATTCTTTTTGAAGCTTGGTTCTACATCTTTATTTTTATAGTTATGTTTTATTGTGATTTTTGTGAGCTTGGTAGGAACCCTAATTACTACTATAAATTTATGGGAGTTTATTCTACCACTAATAGCCTCTTGATCATTCATGACTTGTCTGGGATCATCGAAGTGGATATTTTTAGTGGTAATACTACATTCATATTGGAAAAAATGGGGAATGTGGGGGTAAAATGAATTATTTCATTATTCTTGTTGAGCCATGACCCAATATATTTTATTTTAGTTATATACTTTGAATGGGTTTAAGGACTCATTTTTCCATAGGAGAGTGGGACAAAGTGTAAAAAAAGATAGAAATAGAATAAACACTCTCATGTGGAAAATGGAGGAGAAAGCAAACTATGAACACTTCTAGCAAGTAAGTTCTGTAGTTGGTTTTGTTTGTTATTTATTTTGAGTAAGGACATCATAATAAATGTGAATGTTAGAACAACATGATTTTATTTTTGTAATGTGATATGAATGTATATTTTTATCATTGATGTTTGCTTCTTTTTAATTTGGTTCTATAGAAAATGTTGTTTTATATTTATTTATTTTGGGTTCTCGAATATGGCTTGAATCTTGTTTGTAGAGTGAACACCAAATGTTCATGGCATAAATGTTTCATGGATGGCTATGAGAAATTTACACCATGGGATATAAAATTAGGTTTTGTGTTATAATTCATGGAATTTGTGGTTTATTTTTATGTTTTTTGTGTGGTTATGGAAAATTGGAATCTCTTTCCACCACCTTCTAATACAGGTTCCAACATCAAGCTAATGGATGGGTGGCTAGGGCCACCAATGTGGGCTTCATAAAGCTAGATATGTAGTTTTTTTACACACATATATTAATTAAATTAATGTACATATGGTATTAATGATGCCTTTTAGTTCATGTATCAATGTTCACTAGGAGTCAAGCTCATTATTACACACAACTATGTTATTTATTTTATATTTCATCACTATATTTTCTTGTTTATATCATAAAGTTTATATACAATAATTAGTTTTCAATATATCACATGGGTTAATTTAATATTCCATGTTTTTTACATGGTTGTGTATGCTTTTTAATGGAAACCCTATTCAAATTCAAAAAGGATGAGTATTGCATTCATAATTTATATTTACTGAAATCATGTTGAGAACCTATTTTGGTTATGAATTCATAATTTAAAGCATTATATCTTCATTAATAATTTATAAGGTATTTAGATTATTAGTGGGTTACATAACTATTTTTGGTCTAAATCTTTACTGTGAACCATTAGATCATGCCAATATTATTTCATAAGCATGTTATATGTATATGAATGATTAAATCCTTTTAATTAGGTTTCTTTATTTTTTATAAATTTATTTTGAAATATAATTTATATGCATTATTTGGGACTCCAAATATGTTATTACATTGATTTCATAGTGAAATGGGCATTTGGGTTATAAGTGGGTATTAATGATTTATGGGTTATACAACTTATCAAAAATATTTAATTATGGTTTCCTAAGTTGAAGAACTCAAATCATTAGTATTTGAGGTTATTAATTTGAAAAAAATCATTATGTAAATGAAGTTTGCATTATGTGTTGAATCCATTATACTTTTATGTTGATTGTGAAATTTCTATGTTTGTATGCTAGTTATGTATGCTCTACCTGAGTATTTTATTTTTGATACCGACTATTATTTTTAAACTTTTTGAAGGGTTATAAAATTTTAGCATTATGATTTGAACATTTAGTTTGGATTATTTTAAGACAAATATGATGAATATATAATCATTGAATCTATTTTGGTTATGAATCTAGGTTTTTTAAACTATGAATATGCTATCATTATGGATTCATAGAGTTATTATGTTGATTATTAGTTTTTAATATTGTCTCTTCATGTTTCGCATCAATTAGAATATATAATGACTTATTTATTTTCTTGGTTTGATTTGGATAAGGTATGTATTATCATTTAAGTGTATGTGAATGTATTAATTTAATTGCATATGTTTTATTTGGTACTCTATTAGAGTCAAAATAAGGAAAAAAATGTGATTGTGGTCATTGCCCGTGGTGTATTGTGGAAATAGAGTTGATTTTACTATATAAAATTTTGATATATAAACACATTTATAATTTAATAAAATAAGATTTCCATTCATATTATAAGTTTTTTTAATTTAAAATAACTCACTTTGGTTAGATTTTTTATTCCACAATGATGGTGTTGTTTGAATGAAAACTTGATGAAGTATTTGGGTATTTGAAATAGTTATATTAAAAATTTAGGTTTAATAAGCTTGGTTTCTATTTTTATTGTTTCTAATATTGGTAATATATATATATATATATACAGAACCCAAACATTATTACAAATATTTAATAGAATTTACCATAAAACTAAGGAAAATAACCAAATTTTGCCAAAAACTCCAAACCCGAGTAGGAGAACAAATAGAAAAACTAAGAAAAAACTAAACATCAAGAAAACAAAAAATGAATACCCTATTTATTGACCAAAAGAGAATAATTTGAACTATCATTTATTTTTCCCATCAAGGTTTTCATCCTCAGTGTCCATCATAGTCTTCAAGTCCATATCCATATACCCCATCCATTGATTATCTAGTTCTTCATCTTTCTCCTTCCTTGGAACTTTATATTTTTACCTACCCTTCTATAACTCTTTAAAACATGTCTCCTCTTCATAATATGTGTCAGAACATCCATACTTGCAAGATAATTATTAGATCCTCTTTTCTAATTATAACCATAGTGGCCAAATTATCCTTGATGGTCTCATTTTCCTTATTTAAGACATTGACTATCTCCTCCAACCACTTAACCTATAACAAAGGATCCTTAAAATCATCCTTGGTACAAAAATTCTCCCTTTGACCATTATTATTTGTAATAGCAACTTTCAAAAAAATTTAGTCCTTCAAAACTTGACTAAGAAAATATCTAAGGAGATCAATCTCTTTAGACATTATATTTTATTTGTTCTACTCCATTATCTCTTAACCCAATACATCAAACTTATCTCCCACCTTATCTTTTCCCTTATCACCTTCATTTCACTTTCCATTATTTAAAACCTTAACATTATGAGCCTTCGAAATTTTCAATCTTATAACAACATCCTTGATATTATCATTAGGAGAAAACCAACCCTCACTTTTCCCCTCTTTACCTTACATTCTATCATTCTTAGAAAAATTATTGGATTCCTTTTTGGGCCACTTTCACTTACTAGTACTTATCAGTATCCGATCACTAAAAGCATTCTTCATGCATTGAGATTTATCACCTCCAAACATATAAGCATGGATAATATTCATGGACCTAATATATTTTTAGATTAAAAAGATAAAAGATTGATGAAGTGAGAATATTATTTCCCCCCTTTTAACATATTTTAAAAAATTTGGGTGGTAAACACTTTTAATATATCAAAGCTATGAACTGGAGTAATGGTATGGAGGATAATGTACTCAAAATGGGACATTAGGTTAGGATTAGATATGTAATGTCTGATGAGAAATCTATAGTTTTATGTTCCTAGCTATGTTCCACTTGGTCCACATGGATAAGTATGAGTCCTATTGAGAGGTCTCCACATTGTTACTTATTGAAAGTGTCCTAATGAGCTTAGTGAGAATGGAACATGGGTTGATGTGTACAAACTAATTGTACCTTCCCAATACACCAAAGTTTTGAGCCCTTTTTATGCTTTTATTACTTATTGATTGATTTGCATTTTCTTTCAACTATCACAATTTAGGAGTAGTATGGATTATGAGGTTTTATGTACAACTTACATTTTGTTATTTTGTAATTACTTATTATTATGAAATGTATAATATTATTCATGTAATGCATGGATTAATTAATGTGATATTTAATTAATTAAGTGGGTTTTCTTATTTTTCTATGATTTTATCTATGACTAAAGGAAAAATAGTCATGATATATAGGGTAAGGATTATGTCATGTTCATAAAAGAGTCATTATTATACCTTTTTTAGTTAAAAACTATTGGGTGAATATTTTGTCACCAGCTGACTAACAACAAAATTGGTTCATCAACCATAGCACAAGGAGATTTATATAGCAAAATGGATGTGGTGACCATAGCCAGATTGGGACAAATCTCTCCTCTCATCAAGGGCAGGTTCCCTATAAACTATTATATGCTATAGATATAAACATATATAAGCTGAAAATAGACATAGGGGTGAAATCATACCATCTATCTCTCTTTTTTCAGAGATGATGTTTACAGAATAGAGGAGAATCTTGGTGTAATTACTGAAGGCACTTATCTTCTTTAATAAGTGATATTTAGACAATAACAAGATCCTTCTTGGGTTGTAATAGAAACCACAAGAAACCAACAAAAGCACAAAGTCTTTCATTGTTCCTCCCACTAATTAGGACACAAGAAAATAATAGTTTGAAGCATAGCCCAAAGTCTCCACTTAAAATAAAACACACTAAAAGATTATAAAGGATAAGGAGAGGTCAAAGTCTCTCCAGTATCCTTTACACAAAACATAGACTAAAGATACTTATGGCAGCTCAAAGTATCCCATAGTTGGCTTCAGGACATCTTCCAAGTTATTTCCACTTGTTCTACTTATTTGATTAAATGGACAAGACTTTATTTAGGAAAAAAACATAAGAACAAATTCCTAGATGACACAACCTTATTCCAACACAAAGTTTGAAAGGTCGCTTTCTTTATCATTCATTCAAGAAAATATGATTAACAGTCTAAGCTCAAAATCTCAATAATGCCTTTCAATTTGGCTAGAGCTTTGCTTTTGATAACAGAGAGATCTTTGTTATACAAAATGAGAGATTACAATATATAGCATCACAAGAAAGACTTGGGCACTTATTTTCATGAAAACGGCCCATGCTAAATTGAACGCATTGAATATCTATGAAAGGGCCATGTTGGAATAGGTCATCAACCTTGAATTTGGCATTCTGAATCATCTTAAATGTCTCTTCCTAAGCATGGGTTATTTGGTCTTCTTTATGATGCTTACACAGCTATCCATTCGCCTTTACTTAATGCATAAAAATAGGATGTGCCTTTGAATGTTTATGTTCTTTGATGTCCACCTGGTGGACTGTTCCACCTATTAGAAATAACTCTCCTATAGATATTTCTAGAATTCCTATAATTTTGATCTCTTTCCTTGCCTCATTTTTGTCTTTCCTTGGTGATCTAAGCTTCTTGAGGCTATTTTCTCACTTTTTTTTGCTCTTTCAGCTCTTTTCTAGGCTGGTGACTAAGTTTGTTCTCAGGTCTTTTGAAAATCAATGGCTATTCCATTACCCTAAATTTGACATCCATGGGGACGTCACTGGTGACCTTGAACTTCTTTGAACCTTGAACCTTGAACTCTTTTGGTTCAAAGGTTCAATGGTTCATCGATTCTATAAAGGGCCACGTTCACTCTCTTTTTCTTCTTCGGTTGAACCATTTGGTTGAACTCCTTTTTTTAATCTTCCACTTCCTTCATTCACTCGAAGCTTTCTTTCAAACTTTGAACTCTTTGAACCCCTTGAACCTTTGAAATCTTTTGGTTTAAGGTTCAACAGTTCAACGGTTCATTCTCTTTCTTTAAATCTTTTGAAGCTTTGAGCTCTCTAGATCCTTTTATTTTCTAATTCTGTTAAACTTATTGAACTCATTGAACTTGTGAACCTTTGAATTTTTTTTGGTTCAAAGTTCAATGGTTCAATGATTCAATCTTCACTCTTTGAATCCTTTTATTCCCAATGTCTTTTGAACTTTATTGAACCCATTGAACCTTTGAAATTTTAAACCTTTCAAAGTTCAAGGTTTAATGGTTCAACAATTCAATGTTAACTCTTCAAATCCTTCTTTTATTTAAGTTTGTCAAAGTCGTTGAACATTTGAACTTGTTAAACCTTTGAACCTTGCGGAGGTGGGGTTCAATGGTTAAAAGTGGTTCATTCTATTTGTTTAAAGCCCACTGTTAAGTCTTTTGATCAAACCTTTGCATTGAACCATCCTCAAAACACTAAGGAAAAGCCTTAAGTGTTTTGAACTTCCTTTGAAGAGAGCCTTCCTGTTGAACCTATGACTTCCTTAGCTAAAAAGGCTTAAATATTTGAAAAACATAACTGCTCAAAATATTTTTCAGAAAGAGAAGAGAGATTTTTGGTCTATAGGACCAAAATGGTTAGTATGTTGTCTACAAAAGCAAGTGACAGATTTTGGGAACAACAACTGGCTCCAGTTGGGGAACTTCTATCGATTGAAATTTTGAAACAATCAAAGGGAATAGAATCTAGAATCTCAGTGCCTTCATCTATGGCATTGGGCTACAGAGTCATGATACCCAAAAAGAAAGGCACCAAAAACAAATGAATAACACAAAAAAAAGGAAGACTATACAAGCATTATACATATGTACAATTGGACTTATTTGATACTTCAAGGATTGAAGTGCTTCAGACGCTGCCCACTATGAGGTAGAGAAAATGGCATCTCATCTTGATAAATTAACAAGAGACTATTTTCACCCCAAAATCAGTGATTGGCAAATGGACTTATCCACCATGAATTTAATTTTTTGTGCCTTCCTTTTAGTTTCCTCTTCTTTCCCCTTAACAAGACTCTATCTCTACCATGAATCTTTACTCTCTTGCCGAAGAATTTCTTTGATTGATGTTGACACGTAATAGTATGGTCCACTACCATATTTCATTGTTCTTCAGGTCTAGTGAAGCACATGATTTGATTTTTAGCATCAAATACCTACCAATGGTTGGCATTATCAAGTACACTTGGTTGAAAGACTAGCTCAATAGTGCAATTATGCTCTTCAAAGTCTTTGTGAGGAACCATGAGGATTGCAGAGACAACTAATGAATTTTCATGATTATGAAGCTCTTTAGGCACTATAAAAATATTGAAAGCATCAAAACTTTCAAGATGGTCCCACACCAGATTATGATAATGTCACAATCTCTCATTCTTAGTTTGATACAGGTTCCTCACCTGGCAAACCAACAACTCAGCATCTCCCTAGGTGTGAAGCTGCTTGATGCCTTTAGCTTGATTGGCCTTTAGTTTGAGTAGTAAAGACTCATACTCAGTAGTGTTGTTAATGTTGTTAAACTGTAACTTATATGAGTATGGAAAAATATCTCCTTGAGGAGATATTAAAACAACTCCAGCTCCAGAACCAATAGAAGAATTGTTGCCATGGAATTCCAGAATCTAGACCTCATCAGAATTTGATCTTCTTTCAGATTTCTCTTCATCAGGAAAGGAAGATCAGTTTTCATGTGTACTACACCCTACTAATTCTTCTGATGTCTTATCTAAATTTTTTATATTGTCACTTATAGAGCTTTCATCTACTAAAATAGGAATGTCTTCAGTATACAAAAAGTAATTACCCATGCCTAAAGACTCAAATAGAATTTAAGCTTCAGGGGTAGAAGTTTGAGTGATAATGTACTTCAATTATTTCTTAGGAAGTAGCCTTTTCATGACACCCTTGACAGAAATCCTTTCCTTAGATAGGTTCATGCTCAATTCTCCACCAACATCCTTGCAAAAAAAATTCCCATGCAAGATGTCGTAGGAGGCTAGAATGTTGGCCACTAGGATTGTCATTTTAATTCTCTTATCTGGGAAGGCCACAGATGTAAATTAGGCATCTTTGATTTGTCCTAGAAGTGGAACTTGTTTGTTTTCTAAGGAGAAACATATCCCAAAGGTTTTAGTCAGTGTGAGACCAAGAGATTCTGCCACCTTGGTAGGCATGACATTGTCAGATGCACCAGAATCAATTATGCAATTATTCAGCTGATGACCATTTATTAGTAGGGAGACATAAAATGGTTCTATCTTTCTAAGGGAAGCTAGAGGAGTATTCACAAAATTATTTCAAGTAGGTGTGTTTTTTGGGGGAACATGAGTCACTTTCAAAATTTCTTGTCTTGTAGGGATGGTTTTATTCTTTACTCATTGAACGAACCTATCCAACTGCTCAGGGTTGGATTGTAAGAATTCAAACTCAAAAATTTGAATTTTAGTCTTCTTAGCATGGTCAATTATATCAAATGACTAAAATGAATTAGAAATAGATGGAGGTATTCCATCAATCTAGTTTTTACTAGGTGTAAGACTGGTTTACAAATTTGAAGCAGAAGGTGAAGGATCGCTTGAGGTACTTACTTTTTTGTTTCTCATCAGGTCCTTTGATTGGAAAGGAAGTGGAGTTCCTCATTTAGAAATTGAAATTTTTGGTTGAGATTCTTCCCCTATTTTTCTTATATTTGATTGTTGAGTTGACTCGTTCTGGGACCTAGTAAATATTGTGTATGATCCATCAAATGCTTCACCTTTACTTCTAGGTTCATCTTGGTAATTCAAGAAACCAATGTTGGAGTCGCCAGCTAATTCTTCTTGGAATTCTACACAAAGATCAGAGTCATCTTCTTGGTTCAACTCAGGTTGGAAAGAAAAATTAGATTCAGCCTCAAGATAACTAACCGCTGAGTTACCTGGTGTTGCTTCAATGGCAAGTTTCCCTGGTGAGGGAGGTTCTTTTCCTTGATTTTTGGTAGCATTTCCCTAATATGATTGGTTGGGAAATTTCCTCCTTGGTATATCTTGATAAGGAGGAGCAGACATCCCTTGTGTTATTTGTTTTTTGAGAGCTAGTAATTCATTTGCTAGCTTTTGCACCATAGGATTAGTGGTTCTTGTAGGATAATATTTAGAAGATGAAGAAGATTTACCTCTGTTAAGATCTCTTCTTATCTTTCCTACCAAGATAAGTTCATCTTCAACCTCAATCACAAAAATCTGAGCTACAATAAGGTCTATGTAGCTAGCCCGCCTTAATAGGAAACTCACTTTAGGAAGCTGAGAATTGATGAAAAAGCATTTGAGATTCTCAGCTGTCAGCTGAGAAATCATGGGAATCTTATTCCTCAGCTTATCAAATTTAGCAATGAAGTCTCTCATGGGTTCATGAGGCTCCTTCTTTATTTGTGTAAGCTGAGCTAACAGGGCATGTGCATCTTCTATAGGTTTGAACTTGGCCTCAAATTTGGCTTTGAGATTGTTCCAGTCAGTCACTACTTGTGCTTGTAGATGATAAAACTAGTTTGTAGTAGCACCTTGCAATGTCTCCACAAATAGTCTGACTACAATGTATTCATATTCAATGCCTATTACACCACAGGCTATGAAAAAGGCTGTAATATGTTCATCAAGATGGACCTTCCCATCACCATAGAACTTGGGGAGATTCTTTCTGGAACTACGAGGTAGTTCATGTAAAGGTGGGGTCATATTTAGGGACCAAAAGTATTACCCTAGGGGCCTTGAGCTGCCATGATATGACTATTGAAGGGAGGGATAATAAATCTCTGTGGGGTATGTATGGACAAAGCTCTGCTAGCAGAGAAAAGAGTAGTTTGCCTGGTATTGGGGACCTGATGTTTGTAGGAGGAAAACTCCTAGTTCACTAAAGGTGAGTTTGTGGAGGGGAAAGATCAAAATTATTTCTCTAAATAAGCTTGACTACAGGGTTAACAATACCTTGAGCTCTTTGGCTTCGCGTGTATGGTGGATCTGCCAGAGTGTAAAATAGATATGGAAAAGAACTAAAACTACTTCAATTTGAAGCTTGAGGCTTCAAACTGTGTGTTCTTGCCTAGTAGAGTCACCAAAAATTATTGGATGAATATTTTGTCACCAACTAATTGATGGCAAAATAGGTGCATCAACCACAACACAAGGATATTTATATAGCAAAATGGATGTGGTAACCACAGCTAGATTGGGGTAAATCTCTCCTCTCAACAAGGGGAGGCTCCCTATAAACTATTATATACTATAGATATAAACATATATAAGTTAAAAATAGACACCAGGGTGAAATCATACCATCCATCTCTCTTTTTTTAGAGATGTTGTTTATAGAACAGAGGAGAATCCTAGCGTAATTACTGAAGGCACTTCTCTTCTTTCAAAAGTGACCTTCAAACAACAGTAGGATCCCTCCTAGGTAGTAATAGAAAATATAAGAAATGAATGAAAGCACAAAGTCTTTCATTGTTCCTCCCACTAATTAGGACATAAAAACATAGTAGTTTGAATCGTAGCCCAAAGTCTCCACTTCAACTACAATAGAGTGAAAGATTATGAAGGATAAGGAGAGCTCAAAGTCTCTCTAGTATCCTTTACACAAAACACAGACTGAAGACAATTATGGTAGCACAAAGTCTCCCACAGTCAGCTTCAAGACATCTTCTACCTTATTTCCACTTGTTCTACTTGTTTGATTAAATGGACAAGACTTTATTTAGGAAATAGACATAAGAACAATTTCTTAGATGACACAAGCTTATTCCAACATAAAAGTCTGAAAGGTCACTTGATTTCTCATTCATTTAACAAAATATGATTAATAGTCTGAGCTCAAAGTCTCAAGAATTGCCTTTCAATTTGGATTAGAGCTTCACTTCTAATAACAGAGAGATGTCCCTTATACAAAATGAGAGATTACAATATATAACATCACAAGAAAGACTTAGGTGCTTGTTTTCATGAAAATGGCCCATGCTGAATTGAATGCATTGAATATCTATGAAAGGGCCATGCTAGAACAAGTCATTGGCCTTGATTTTGGTGTTATAAATCATCTCAAATGTCTCTTCCTAAGCATGGGTTGTTTGGTCTTCTTTATGACGCTTACACGACTATCTATTCGCCTTTACTTAATGCAAAAAAATAGTTTGCACCTTTTTATGTTTATGTTCTTTGATGTCCACCTGGTGGACTATTCCACCTACTAGAAATAACTCTCTTGTAGATATTCTGGGATTTCCTATAGTTTTTCTCTCTTTCCTTGCCACATTTTGTCTTTCGTTGGTGATTTGAGCTCTCGGGGCTATCTTCTCACTTTTTACTGCTCTTTTAGCTCCTTTTTGGGTCAGTCACTCAGTTTCTTCTTAGGTCTTTTTGAAAATCAACAGCTATTCCATTACCCTAAATTTCAAATCCATGGGGACGTCACTAGTCACCTTGAACTTCTTTGAACCTTGAACCTTGAACTCTTTTGGTTTAAAGGTTCAATGGTTTAATGGTTCATCGATTCTGTAAAGGGTCATATTCACTCTCTTTTTCTTCTTCAGTTGAACCATTTGGTTGAACTTCTTTCTAAAATCTTCCACTTCCTTCATTCACTCAAAGATTCCTTTCAAACTTTGAACTCTTTGAACCCCTTGAACCTTTGAACTCTTTCAGTTCAAGGTTTAATGGTTCAACGATTCATTATCTTTCTTTAAATCCTTTTAAGCTTCAAACTCTCTAGATCTTTTAATTTTATAATTTCATTGAACTTATTGAATTCGTTGAACCTATGAACCTTTGAACTCTTTTTGGTTCAAAGTTGAACGGTTCAATCTTCACTCTTTGAATCATTTTATTCTCTAAGTCTTTTGAACTTTGTTGAACCCATTGAACCTTTGAACTTTTGAACCTTTCAAAGTTCAAGGTTCAATCGTTCAATGATTAAATTTTAACTCTTCGAAGCCTTCTTTTATTTAAGTCTGTCTGAGCTATTAAACCTTTGAACCTGTTGAACCTTTGAACCTTGCAGAGGTGGGTTTCAATGGTTCAACAGTTCAAAGTGGTTCATTCTATTTGTTTGAAGCCCATCATTAAGTCTTTTGATTAAACCTTTGCATTGAACCATCCTTAATTATTTTGAACTTCCTTTGAAGAAAGCCTGCCTGTTGAACCTATGACTTCCTTAGCTGAAAAGGTTTGAATATTTGAAAAACTTAACTGCTGAAAATATTTTTGAGAAAGAAAAGAGAGATTTTTGGTCTTTAGGACCAAAATGGTTGGTATTTTGTCCACAAAAGCAAGTGATGGATTTTGGGAACAACAAATTAAAGTACATTAAATTAGATGTGTTAGTTTAACCTATTGCCATCAGCTTCATTTATTTTGGAACACATACAAGGATAATTATTATAGGCAAATTAGTAATATTTCACTAAATGCAATTTCATCAAAATAAGATTCACAATAATGAAGGGCTAGCAAATTAATGTTATAATCAATTTATTCCAAGGCTATTTTTATTCTATGGAATATTGAATACATGATATTTTGGATTTGTGACCCTAATATCAAAACAAAGCTACATTTGGTTAGGTAGAACCAAATGTAGCTTATTAAATTTACTTATTTATGGTATGAACTATTTTTTTAACAAATATAATCCTATAATGCATGTGATAACCTTGATTTTTAACTAACAAAAGGAGTAATTATTTTGCTAATTTATGCCTATGAAAATGTGGGAGTAATTTGATGAAATTAACTCACAACAAAAGGTATGAATAATTTCATTATAAATTTAATTATTACATCATTAATAATGTTACACATTATGAATAAATTTAGTTAATTATTATTTTAAATAATCACCATAGTTATATTAATAATAATCTTGACTATATATTATAAATCGCTTTGAATGAATTATGACCAATCTATGTAAGTGGTTACGATGTAATTATCTAATCATTTATAAATGTACATGCTTAAATATCATGTGGTTTATGTAATCGATGTGAGATCATATTTTGTAAACAAAAGCATTGTTTTTTATTTTTTATTAGTATGCTTGGTTAGTATTGTTTAAATGTTATAAAATAAGAAAGAGTGAAATATGGAAATACATATACCCTTAATTAACTCTATGAATTGATTTAGTAAAGGAAACTCATTTAAGGTTAAGTCTTGTTAACTTGGTTTTATGAGAAATACAACCTTGGGAAAACATATAGGTCAGTGTTTATAAGGCCACGATAGAACACTTATACATCATAAGCTTTATATTTTATAAGGGATGAAACACTTTGCTATAAGGTCCATTTGAAAAGACATAAATTTACAAGAGTTTTAATTTTAATATTATCTATGGTCTATTGTTAAGTTTAATTTTGAATACAATTAAAGACTTGTGATGTCATTTAATAAAATTAGTGTGTTAGTTCCCTTTATTTGACTCTTAAAAAAAACGGTATGTCACATCGTGTCATGAATAAGGTTGATACACTCAAATAGATTATGTCAAATCCCATATTTTTATGTCATATATATAAGTTTTTAATTATTCATATCAAGTTTGATTTAAATTTTATCTCATAAAAGTCTTTTAAAGGGTAGGTCATCGCATATCAATTAGGTACTTCCCCATTACATGATATATTTACTATCACTATAAGTTTTTGAGATGAATTCATTTCTTATAATGTTGAAAATGACAAGTGTACCCTTAATTTTTATGGATCTAAGTACGAGACATGTGTTGTGTTTTTATTGTATTTTTTACTCCTGAGGGTGAAGATATGCCTTTCAATTTTTGTTTGGGGTTTTCACGTAAAAATAACATAGTGGAGTATGAAGATATAATAATATGATTTTTAATATCACCAAATTTGCACTTCAAATCTTTAAGTGTATATGATGATTCATAGCTTGTCATAAATCATGTTTTAAATTCTTATTCAACTAATGAATATAATGTAATCCCCTATAAAGACATTGTCCAACATCTCATAACTCATTTATATCCTTTATCCATGAAGAGGATTCCTCACAAATATTATGGACATGATTATGTCATGAATAGTGTTGTTTTTAATCCTATTTAATATTAATGACACCCATGTAATATGTACTATCCAAAAATTATGCAATCCTTCAATGGATAATAAGATTATCAAGGAATTATAAGTTCATGTAGTCACCCACAATGTAGAAAATATTTAATGGTTTATTTATATTTAAATGTAATTTACCTAAAGTGATACATAAGAGAATAAAATGTTATTATAACACCTATCCATGTGTTATGTAATCATTCATAGACCCCTCTTAAAGATATATTTTGTTAAAAGAATATCATGATATCTAAATCATACTAAATCTCAAAATAATTTACTTAAAGTTCATGAGAGTGAATGTGGAGGTCACTTTAGTAGTAATACCATGTCTTACAGAATATTATGCCATGGAAACTAATTTCAAAAAAATGGAAAAATAATGTCATGAATATAATAATTGTTTTCTTTCAATGTCAAATGCATAACAATCTCTCAATAATGCCCATCCAATGCTCTACATCCTATCATCTCTCCGTGGCCTTTATATTTTTAGGGATTTCATTTAATTAGAAAAAAAAGAGAAAATCATTATAAGGACATAAATCTATCATACAACCAATAAATATTAACAAAATGGGTATAAGTTATACCTTTAAAATATAAAAAAGGTGAATAGATTTGTAATTTTATATTAACATGTATTATAAAGTGTTTTGGATTACCTTATACAATAGTAATGGATAATGGTTCATATTTTAAAAATAAAATAGTCAACAGATTTTTGTTTTAAGTTCAAAATGTACCAAAATTTCTCCACTCCTCACTACCTATAAGAAAATGGTCAAGGTGAATAAACTAATTAAAAAAATAATAAAATATTAAGAAATACTATTTTAAAACATGGACTATTAGCATAATAAAATCATCTACACTCTTTAGGCATATCACACAAGTGTACACACACTAACAAAATCTATGCCTAAATTTAATTTCTAAAGAATATAAGTCATGTTTCCTCTTGATATAGAAATAACCTCTATAAGTTTCATTAAATAACATTATAAACTATATAAAATATTGTTACAAAATCATATATGAATTATAAATGCTTGATAACAAATGCATGCATGATCTCTAATATTTAAAATTTTGTCAAGCATGTATCAAACAAGCATATGGAAATATAATTTGTGATCATAAATTAAAAATAAGTGATCTTATAGTTAAATTAAATAGAAAAAAAAAAGGATAACTGAAACCCATTTAGTTGGGTCCATTCTTAATCAATCAAATATTAGTACATAAGCTTAATGATTAGCCACACTTGAGGAAAAAATTACACATTTTTTTTGGAAATGATACATTTATGTCATTATTATACTTAGATATATATTTTTTATTCCCAAATATTTCAAAAATTATAAATAAAATAAAATCATATATGTGAAAAATTCAAAAAAATTAAAATCAAGACCTACAAGCAGTTTTTTATGTTTATATTTCACTTCTCTCCAGATGTTATCTATTACATTTTTAGAATATTTAATATGTCATTTATCTTTCAAAAAATAGTGATTTTCACATGGTATATGATTTTGATACAAGACATACTATTACATGAATTTTTATGTTGGGTTTCTCTTTTACCCAATAACCTTCCTAAGTTGGGGGAATATCTTTATTTTTTATGAACACTTAGAACAAATTGTATCTATCCACAACCTCTCTACCATGTTGAGATATATATCATAAATTTTTTTCTAATTAATTTAAATTTACAATGTTTTTCATAGATATGCTATTTTCTAACAATTACATTAATAGATACGATTGATGATCACTAGTCTCATTTGTTTGATATTTCTTTTCAAATTCATACTTTACTAAATGACAAGTTAGGTCTTACTTTATTATCATGTGTTTCCATTATATTTTGTGTATAATATAGACATTTTATTTATTATATGTTATCATCATGTCATTTTTTATAAACCTTATCCCTATGTGTTTATGTGATGTTTACATGTCCCTTATGTATGGATTTTGGTTTGTATGTGTGAAATTTTATGCAAATTATGTGACGTACTAAGACACTAATTTTATGATAATTTATTGTTGCTATTATTCCTTGATTTATATCATGCATTATTTCTATTCTAATTATTATGCCATGATACATATCATGCACATCCTATCCAACACATGTTTTATAATAACTTCAATGTTATATTGAATATTATGATGCAATAAATTTAAAATTATCACATATTACTACATGATTATTTATTTCACATATTTTATATTTATCTTTTAATATTAGTGACTTTTATACTATGCCCTTCATCTCAAGAGGAGGGGCATCACAATGGGATTTTGTTGAGAATTAAAGTTCTAATGAACATCAAATATTAGATTTATGATATAATAGAGTTTTATAAATTAAAAAATGGATCAATAAAAATTATGGGAGAATTTTACATACATGTTCACTTAGTACCATAGTCATTTAAATACCAATTCAATTATACTTGATGCATATACGTGGGATTAGAAAAAAAAGTTACATGTTAAAAGCTTCAAAAATTATAAATTCAATTTTCATTATCTATAAATTAAATATAGATACAAATGGCATGATATTAATTCATTTTTATGTTTCTACATGAAAAATTCAAATTTTTCTTCTTCAAAATTTTAAAGTTTCAAATAGAATTTAGATCTGTATATAGTGGTGTGTTTTGTTCCATTCTAAAAGTGGACCACATTAGAGTCTAGTGACAATCAACATCCATCAATGCACTTTTCTCATTTTAGTGAACTACATTTGGTTTTTAAATTTTATAAATTAAAATTTGGTGGCTCAACCAATTTAATTATTTTATAGATTAATCTACACTTTAAATGAGAGTTGGAGCATTTATTATTTTCAACTCATTGGATTTAACTAGTTTTCAAATTGGTACTTGATCAGTCTCAATTTTACATAGGTTTAAAAGGTATTAAAAATTACTAAACAAGGGGTAATACACACATTCCACTTTAAAATTTCATGTAAATTATATTTCATACTCCTTTAGTTGTATTGTTTCAATTCTCTCTTTTCAAAAGTTAAAATCTCATGTTTCAGTTTTTTAATTTTCAAATATGAAGTGTAAAACTTTCAAATTTGATCAATCTCATAGAATAGAGTAAAAAATATTTAAAAATTTTATGGATAGAGGAAGAAAATTTCAAATTTAAAAAAGATATAAAATATTGATGATGGTTCTACTTCTTCGATGTGGGAGAATTGAAAATTTACTGACATAAAATATAATTTAGGGAGATAAAAATACTAAAACTAAGGGAAATAATGGTGGAAAAGAAACTCATGGTGGTGTATCAGTGAATTCCATGTTATTTAATGACATTTAATTATATGAAAATGTTGATCAATAGTGCCATAATGTATTAAATGAAATTCATGATAATAGATCAGTTTATGCCATGCAATGGAATAGAATTAACTCGATGGAAGAGTTTATTCAAGGAGATGGAAAGGATGAACAAGATTTATAGAGTGGTGGAAGGATATGGAATGAGATGGACCATGTAAAATTGAGTGGAGGATAGGATAAAAACTACACAAAAGTGACATATTGGGTAAGATCGAGTGATAGATTGATGATTGTATGAAGAAATGTCTACCTCAAAGATGTGGGTCAGTGGAATTTGAAATATTAAATATATAAAAAAAAAATAAGAATCACTATAGGGTAAGTATAAAAATTTGTGTAATGTTGACAATAAGGTATAATAATATCATTGATTCCACAAGGAATCCAACAATAATTAGTGATCCAAATTAAGGACAAATGAAAGGAAAGGATGGGAAAGAAAACTAATGAGTTAGTTGTAAGATCAAAGAACTCTCTGTAGAAGCCATATGTGTATAAAATGAGTATTTTCATGCAGATCTATGTGATTTTAAGGACTATAATATAATCTATAGTATTAGAGGAATAATGATTTATATGGATGGGGTAAGAACTTAAATAAATAAACTTTATACTATTAAATACTTCCAAGAAACATTTATACCCAAGAATTTCTCTATAGTTGATTTATTTTTCCTAAAATATATTAGATATGTTGTATAATATAGATCTTGTTGGTTCATGGGATAGATGGGTATTTTTATCAAGCCATGGATGAAATTTTTTAACCCCATCACTGCAAAGTCATATTTCTATCCTATTTGGGTGAATATTTATGTAATCCCTAATGAGTTTTGGGGAGAAAAATGTTTAAAGAAACCTAGGGATGCCATAGTGAGAACACGTATATGGATGATCAAATAGAGGAAAACATGAAAAATAAATACAACATGAGTAAATATATAATTTTAGTTCTTAAGGAATGAAATAATTTTAGGCCCTTAAAGCATATCTTAAGAGAAAATGCAAAAATGCAAAAATTAATAGAAAAATTGTTATTAGTAAGATAAGGGAGATAAATAATTTGGATGGAGAAAATCATAAACTTTATGGTAATAAATTATATCATAATAAATAAGAATATTTTTCTCTCCAAGTGTCCCAATATATCCTTCCTATTAGGGAGGATCTTGTTCAACATAAATGAGAATTATAGCCAATATTTTTCAGACTAGCAAAGGATTTATTCTAATAAGAAATAGTGTATCTCATTAGATATAAAATATTAATTTTATCTAATTATCAATAGCTAGAAATCTATTATAATGTTCTTTCTTATTAGATTGAATAACCTAAAGCTAATAATTATGTAGATTTTCTATAAATTTTTTAAACACTAAGACATTATCTTAGGAGCCTAAATTACAATTAAAAAATAGCCTCACTTTCATCTACTTATAATTAGGGTATCACTTGGGCTATACAATTTTTGGATCATGCTTTTAGTTTGGGAGAAAATGGTGTATATTTTTAAAAATTTATACTATTTCATTATTTTATTATTGTTGTTTAAACTTGTTTCAATAGTCTTTTGATGTTTTACTTGCTTTTAGTTGAATGTATATTTTTAATCCTATTTCATCTCTAGTAAATAAAATTAAAATAGGTAAGTTCCACTATCATATGCCTCCTTTAACCAATACCAAAAAATAAAAACTTTATGTGGTATTGTTGAAGGTTTGGTATTAAAGAATCTTACACAATCAAGTTCACACCAAAATACAAAGTATGTATACCAACATAGTTTTCCATATCCTTTATTCTATTAATGTCACTTCATTTCATCATTGTCTAAATGATGGGTGTAAATTTAGACACTCAAATTGAATCATTAAGTGATTTACAATGTTTAATCTTGACATCTTTACCTTGGTCTATTCACTAGTATATTACATTGAAATATCTATAATATCCTTCATTGTTCAACTTATTATCTTGAAATTACTATAAACATCATTCAATAAATCATTTTCCCCTTACAAGTTCATATTATCCAAATCTCAACATTTTGTGTCCTTCTAGGATAATACCACACTACGTAGATAGGGTAATAGCCTAGCCTTATCCCTCGTGCTCCAATTATAAATTTTAAAATTTGAGACATATTTTATATTGGCCTTTTAATGATTGTATCAAGGTTGGTTAATCTAAATATTCCAAATATTCCTCAAAAAATCATATCAATTTCATTTAATACACATACAATGATCACTTGGAAATTCTAGTGCATATTGAGCAAAATGACACCAATATTTCCAAGTCCAATTAGGATTTATTTTGATAGCCATAAGCCAAGTATGTGGACATTTTATTTTAATTCAAGGAAATTATTTTTTTAACATCCACATTAATTTAATATTTTCATCCATATAAAAAATATCAATATTCACACACTCATTCTATAAGGGATAACTACATCAGCCTAAGATCTATTTAAGTTATGTAAGTAACAATCAGATTATGTAGATTTTTCAAATGATAGATCAAATATTCCATTTCCTAATTACCCTATTTTTAATCCTATCCTCCTTTGGTTTATGTGTAATAACTATGGTTTTTATTTTATAGGTCTTCTATGCATCAAAATAGTATGCACTTCATTATTAAAACATATATGATAGTTTTAGGCACTCCAATATAAAAATCAATTTCAAAATCAACCAATACATAGCCACAATAAAGGATAAAATGCCACAATACAGCCCTATCCACCTAGTGTGTCCCATTCCAAATACATCACATAATCATGTTTTTCACAATGACATAATTCATATGTCTTTTTAGTGAATTTTACATAGAGATAGACCTACACAATCACCATTAATAAATTCAAGTTAGGTTTACATATTTCCTTGTTTATTACTATTTATAACTGATTTCAAATTCTATATTCTAAATCTAATTTTTTCATATTCTATAATCTAAATTATAAACTTGATAGTTTATCATTTTATTTAATTTCATTGGTAAATAAAAAATTAAACATACAAACACCCACCTTTAATTTGATTTATCATTTTTCTCATTTTAGTTGACCTATTTTTTAAGTGTCTTAGAGATTCCTACAAATATAAATATATCATTTTTTATTTATCATGTCTTCGATTAAATGTATTTGTTATAAGATATTTTTATAACATACAATCATCGAGACCTACAAAGAATTATAAACATTTTCCAAAATACTTAGCACATTAAGGCTACATTAATTTAACATCAATTCAAGTCTTATGTTATCACATATTGTACAGTCATAAGGTCATAACAAATATTATAGTTAAATTTCATTATCTAGGGAGAGGAGATGAAGTCAATTTTATCATTGAGTTGAAATTCACCGACATATAATAGAATTACATAGAGTCTAGATTCTAATAATTTGCCACATGTAGATGAAACTCCTTAAGAGGTTGTCTAGAAAAGTGAATGCACACACACTATTTAATTCATACATTTATTTTTTATTAGTTCAATATAAAATCAAAATAAAATAATATTTACACCAGTTAACTCAATAATGTGATACAATAAAAAAGATAAATCTTTGTTTTGACAGTTACCCTAGAAGTTAAAGATCTTAAATTATAACATAAGACATGACTGGTTATAGAGGACACATTTTTTATATATAGTTAACCATCTACTAATACTTACCAAAAAATATTTTGACCTTATCAATTATGACCTGGTTAAAAATAACAATAAAAGTTTATGAGCATTTTAGTTTTTTTCCAATTTAGACTATACTACTAATTCTATAATTCTAGTTTCAAACACAAGAATCTTTATTTTAGTCTTATTTGCTTCTATTTCATTTAAAAAAATTCAATCATTTCATTCTAATATTGGTTAATATTTTATCCCATGAGATATTTTTATTACTATTTATGACTATATTCCCTTAGATCACTTGTGTGCCCACGTTTTACCATTTTCCATTAGGACTATCCATTTTTTAAAAGATAAATGCATATTGTACTAAACACACATTACAAATATTCATCTCTTATTTTATTTGACATTTTTTATTATTGTCATATTTGTTCAACTTGTGGTCTAAAAATTTAGAAGGGATTATAATTTAATTGTATAACCCTATTGTAGACATCTAAATTGACCCTTATAAATTTTATATTGGTAGATTTTAGAATGATAGGTTTTGATTCATGAAAATATATATAAATAAGTGAACAAAAAATTATATAACCATGATAAAAATGGTTATATTTTAGGTATTAATACCTTTTCAAGGTAATATGCATTTTCATGGAAAATAAACAAGATTGCCTTTATAGTCATGGATTTAGTTTAGAATCTAGAGTATATTTCATTGTGTTAAATATGATAGGTCATAGATGCATGTGGACAATCATATTTCTGGCAACATATTATAAATAAATGAAATTTCCCTAATTTACTTAATAAATAACACTTTGATAGGCTAAGGTACCCTATCTCTCTATGTGTGTTATTTTTTTAATGCACTTTTATTAGTCATAATTTCATGTAATTAAGATGTATAATTAGAGGTAATCATATTTTCTATGTATATTTTTACGAATATATTATGTTCATTCCCTAAGGGATTTTTATTTAAATATTTTATTTGATTCTTTAGATAGATCTAGATAGTTTTATTTTTTTCATTTTTTCTAATCTATTGTTTCAAACCATAAATATTGATATTTGAAAACTATTTTTTCTCTCTTGCATATTTTTTTCAATTATTTTAACAATATATTTTATATGGATAATGAAAACTATTTTTCTAGTAAATATTTATTATCTTCTCGTAATGGTTTTTTTTTCAATTTATTAATTCCATATGTTTATAGTGAATACCATAAAATTTTATTAAAATTCACTTTTAAAAATTATCAAATCCTATATTCCATTTGTAAATATATAAAATACACTATGTATTGTATAGAAAATTCCAATCACTGCAAATACCATATATGTTGCTAACTTTGAAATGTATAGTTTTCTTCATTTATTATCATTTTTTACTTATTGTTATAAATTATTTCATAATGATTCAATCCTTTTAAAATTTTTCCATAAAAATAGAAGTGGGATGATTTTTTTATTGTATAATTTTCACTCTTCAATTTAGTTTAATTTTTTTTTAATAATTTATTATAAGAAAATTATAAATTAATAGTGGTCCTCTACTATTAATTGAATTATTAGTAGTACTTCATTTTTTTGAAATTATAATGATACATATATGTGGATTCCAAATAATTCAACATATAATTCTCTTAATAAACATTCAAGTGATTGTAGGTGAAATATCAATCTAGGTTCTTATATGTATAAATATACAAGTTCAATCATCGAGAATAAAAATACACAATGTCACATCATTGGGTAAATCATATAATAGAAAGGAAAAATAAAATTAAATAATTATGAAAAAACAAATAAACAACCAAATTTTTTTATTAAATAATATTAAATATCCTATAGTTAAAGTGCATGAAAAATATAATGAACTATTGTATGAAGACTTAAAAAAACCTAAGAAAAATTATTTATCAATACCTTAATCAAGAGATAAAACATTTATAAGGATATTACCTACATGGATTTAGAAGAAAATAATTAGCCCAAATGATACTCAAACTTCATATTTTAATATGAGGTTTTAGATACATTAAATATTATTTGAATCCATTTACTTTTGATAAAATGAAAATACCTCAAAGTGATGTTGTTTATCAAAATTCACGTTTACACATTCATGTACATATTGTTCTAAAGGAAAGTGGAATATGGATGTAAGGTTAAGAAATTTAAACTAACCTAATGTAAACATGCATGCAAGGTAAATATGATGTAAACATATATTATTCTATAAAAATAGAAACAAATTTTAAGTGTGAAATAATAGAGAATTAAAATTCTTTAAATTGATAAAAACAGTTCTCCAAACTATAATTTTAGAGTGCATTGTTAGAGGTTGAAAATATGTCAAAATATTCCTTAAGAAAATTTAATAGAAAACTATAATTTTTTTAGTGATCTAAGGATAAATTATAAATGAATAATATGAATTAGTTTGTGTTGGCCACTATCAAACTTGTTCTATGTTTTTAGTGTGATTTGATACTTTAATTTTTTTTCATTTTTTGAAACATTTTTTGTGTTTTGTTTCTCAAAATGTTATTTAAGTATCCCTAAATTATTAACTATTTTCTCTTAATAGTGTCATATACTATTTTAAAAATTTAATTGTTGTAATTTATGTATTTTTAATATAACCCTCTCTCATATTATTTAATTGATGCACATGCCTTATAAAGTAAATTGTATTTTATCCCAACCCTAATATGCTCAAAAATACCTTACAACAACATAGAAAAATTGGAGTAATATTTGGGGGGCATGCCTTAATAATATTACAATTCTTAAACATTTTTAAAATAATAACTCATGAAATCCAACTAGTATAGTGTAATATAATATTATTAAACCTTATCTTGATGTATAATAGGTAAGTAAACAATATATTTTATATAATATTTCATTATTTAAATTATGTATTTTTATACACCCAATTTTTTATCAAGTAAACTTAAGTATTATTTACATTACAACTTTTGTATTCTCTTTAGAATGAATTAAGACCCCATTGGAACATTTTATCATAGTCTTATGTCTTTTTCCATCACTCTTTCACACTAGTTTCACTGTGTTTGCTAACAGTTTTATATTTTAGTCATTCCTTCTGTTGACCAATTTTTGACCCCAAGTCAAAAATGGTCAACCTCTATAGGTTGAAACTTTTTATAGGGTTATTAAAACTTTTATATTGTCTTGTAATGTATTGAAATGGTCTTAAAATGATCTTCATGTAGTCATATTAGTCATTTTTTATCATTGACTGAGGTTTAGTCTCATATATACTTATCTAGTCTTAGAGGTCATTTATGAGTCATGGTGTTATTAAGTGTGTTAAAAGGTTTAACATGGTATTGAGTCACTATAAAATGTTCTTTATATTTATTTAAAGTCATATATTTATGTGTTAACCTCTTATTATGTTCTTATATGCCCCAAAATCATTTTGGTCACTATTGATTAATTTGACCACAAGTCAAATTAGGTCAACCCCATATAGTTGAAAACTTGATATAAAGGTCTAATAGGATCTTGTATGTGTCCCATGGTATTAATAGGGTCAACATTGTTCTTTAGCTTTGTCATATTTGTCTTAGATAGTCTTATGTCATTTTAAGGCCACTATTGGGGTCATTTATGAGACTAGTATAGTTTCTATAGGATGAAAAGTGTGTTAATGTGTTACTCAATGTCCCATGTGTCAATATATGTTATATATACTATTTAATAACTAAAAAATTGTAGGTTTTGATGTTGAAAATAAGAAAATAATTGAAAAGATAGTTTTCAGTGATGGTACGGCTTGTGAAATAGCTTTGGCATACGGGAGACTTCTACAGTTCCTATTCAAATCTTTTAAGCTCACTTCCATGATTGGTAAACTTTGAAAAACTAATAAAATGACATAAAACCATTTTATCCTTTGATTGTTCTCTTAGACAAGAATAAATAGTCAACTGGTCTTTGCATGGTACAAAGAGGAGGAGGTGAGTTGGTTCAAATGATTTTGATGGATGATATTGGCTTTTATCTACTTCAAATCCATGGAAAGAGTTTTAGGTTTGGTTACTTATCCTCTATAAACCATTACTAAAAAGGTGTGCGACTAATTTATGCCTACTCATCCCCATACCCTTAAGGTTTCCTCTCTATTTACATAGTTTTGTGACAACCAGGTGGTGTACATGATCCCAAAGAGAATGATCAAGTTTATCATGAAATTTTATGTTTAGTTTGCATGTGTGATTTAAAATATTTTGAATGAACATCTCACCTTGTTAGTTGAAAATAAACTAAAGTTTGTAGATAGTTATTTTCATTAGTTACACAGGTTTCTCTCTCTTGTAGTTGTTTTAAATCAAAGGATATATGTTTTCTTAAACCTCTCTAAGAATGGTGATTAGTTGATGTTTAGTAAATTCTTTATCTCAAAATTTTCCTTATGAGATGTAAGCCTTAAATTTTTCACACAGTCAATTTTTCTATAGCAGTCATCTACAGTCAAATTGAACCAGGTCTGAGTAGTCATGTTCATGGAGCATATAGACTTTAAAAGTTGTGATAGGTTTCCAAAGTGAAAAGAAATGAGTTTGAACTTTCTAAATGGTTTCAAAATTGGTTGTGAGAACCCAAATTGGCACACTATCTTACATCTTATATTAGTACCTACAGGTAACTCCATAGAGGTCTAAGAGAGATTTAGAATACAAATGTTTGAGCTTGTTTAAGAGATTCATAAAGTATAAGGGCATTGATAGAGGTATTGTGATAATAGTGAGGTATTTTCATGAAGACAAGCCTATGTCCTTGTTCTTATATTGAGAAAGTTGTAATGGAGAAGTCTTACCTTAAATTTTTTGAATAAGGTCATGCTCATACATTAAATCCTCCCATGGTTAAGTGTTTTGAAGACTAGATTAGCCTAATTGTTATCATCATGTATCCCAAGCCTAGAGATAGTGTTTTGTCATGAAAATGAGATTATTTGATAAAAATAGGATAATTAAAATAAGGTTCCAATGTAGGTAGACTTCCACTATAGATATTCAGTGATATTCAAAACAAAAAGAACCTTGGTAATCCAAACCTGTATGATGATGATAGTATTGGAGTGAAAACATGATCTCAAGGTGAGAACTAAGACATTTAAAGTATGAAAAAATGATAATAACTCAAATTTAATGAAAATGTTACCTACAATCTAACTATTGACTAGAAATACATGAGAATAGGTAGTTTAGATGTTAATACAAGTATATAGGTATGATATTTAAGTTTAAAAACTATGATATGAGATAAAATAAATCATATATATTATATGCATGAAATACACTATTCACAACATCTTATAATAATCTCATTTTCTTGAGAACATACACCTATAGTCAACACAGTTTGTAGACTAGCATAAACAAGTAAATGAAGTAGTTTGAAAGGGTAGCTGGGGTGTATGATGGGTCAATCTAACTTATAAATCTCCCATAGTGGTGATATCCATATCATATGGTTATTATTTCAAGTAAATAGGGCATATAATAAATTTAAAACATTCAACCTATAGGCAATCCTAAACCCAATACAGTCACATAGTCTTCAAAGTCAACTTTAAGAGATTAGAAGAGTTGAGTGACCTATGGGTATGATATAAATTTTAAATTTGGTGTATAATTTACTCATTACATAATTTCTCCTATCATACCTTCAAAATGGTAAGACAAATAGGGGATATGCCCTTTATTTTGTCTCAAAGGGCACTCCCAAAAGGGTAAGACTGCAAGTAGGCTATGCAAATGGTAAGGGTATGTGTTAGGAGGTCTTAGAACACTTCAAAATGGTGTGTAAATTTTTTTTGAGCATGAAAAATTGTTTATAAATAATTTTAGGTAGAATTGACACTTGAGGAGGTTTTAGATGGTAAAGCATAGTCAAGCCTATTCTAAAACTAGACCTAAGACCTATGATGGTTTAGATTCTATTTCTATAAACAAATCAACATTATAAATCATTTTATGAAATTTATGGGATATTATTATATGATATAAAACCTTTTTTTAAGGGGATCACATACAGTTGGTCATTTTGACCTACTTCCATTATAAGGGTATGTAGAATGTGTTCTAAAGATTGATAGGCTATCTTCAAGAGATCATATTTATACGAACACTAAGCATGGTGACACAAAGAGATATGAATGGTTGAAATAGGTCCATATATTTTTATTAGTTAAATTTTTTTGAGGTTTGAATGTCCAAGTTTTATGATTAATCCCTAAGAACCAAAACATGCTAAAACCCTCCTAAACCCCTATCTGAGACCCAATTGGAAAGAAATGAGTGAAGATTAATTAAATATGGATAGTATGGATTCAAAATGTTTTTGAAATTGTCGAATACTCTCTCAGGATGTATGACATGCAATTGGTTTATACCCTACCTGTATGTATAGGTCTGAAACTAGGCTTTTTACATGTTTTTATGTGTTTTGTAGGTACAAAGAAATATGAAAAGGTGAGATTGATTTGGGTAGGTAAATTGGTAATTTTAATAACTAAATATGATCATTTATTACCATATTTGTGTAAAAAAATCTCTTCTTTTACACTATTAACTTAAAATGTCCCAAACAAGTATTGAAAAGTCAAAGTGACTTCTAAGTGAGAGAATGAGAAGTCTATTTTTGGGACATTTTAAGGTCTAATTCGTGGAATGGAAGTTATACAGATTATATAAAGGTGTCCTAACACCTCTTCCATATATTTAGTTTATCAATTCAATTCCACTTGGGTGATAAATGTGAATAATGAGGCCTAGAAGACTAATGAATGACTATAGATGGTGAGAACAAGTGTCTATAAGAAGGATATAAGTTAGGGATGCATCTAATGACTATTATGGAATGATATTAACCTCCCTAAGATATATTTCATGTGTAAAATTTCCCTATTCTAGTTTTGATAACTCAAAATATGCCCAATAATGAAGGTAGTTTCAAGAAGCTAGTTGAAGGTCTTTATGCTAGTTTTCGAGGGTTTGATGTTTTAGATGGATACTTGTCTGATAATAATTTACAAACATTTGTTTTTGAATTAATTCTTATGAAATTTAATTTTTTTTCATGAATTTACATGTGGAATTATGAACCTTGAGCTTCATTCTTTTCTCTCTTTTCACACATTCTATAAATGCAAGCCATTTTGACTTTTATAATCTAATTCCACACCTAGTATGATGAATCCCTGTTGGTTTTATATTGTAATTTTCCTCTAAATAAAGATATTTAATCTATTTTTGAGTTCATAAACCATATTTCATAATTATTTTAAGTGATATATAGTGAAAATTCAAGTGGTTGATATCTATCCTTGTTTTCTCTCAATACTTCCATGCTTGATTCAAGTTATTTCCACTCTAACATGTCACATGATTTTTTGTCAATTGTATTGATATATTTTCAAGTGTAAAAGTATACTTATATTCTAAAAATTATCTATAATTCACTTACCTTTAGTAATTTCATGCATATCACCTCGATGTTTGAAGTACTAATGTTAGAGTAATTTAGGATTTTAGGACTTATGTTGTAAGTCATGTTTCATAGTTCACTTGTATGGAATTATACTGTATATATTTGTGGTTTATGAAATATTTATAATATATTAATTTATATTTTAATTTTATGTAGGTGATAAGCATTTGAGGATCAATCTAAGGAGCTAGCCCATTAACCTAGAGGTCTATGTTTACCATAGGCAACTCATAAGTCCAAAGGTATTCTAGTTTTGCCCAAATATTAGAGTAGGCTTGAACAACCTCCTTTAGGGTGAAATATTAGGTGAAAAAAGTTTTGGAACTCCTAGTGGGATCATTATCTCAAAGATAACTTATCAAATGTTGGTCTTGACAACATCATAGCTACATATGGTGTTCTACTCAATATTTGACGACCCCATTCAAGGTAATATCTATTTGTAGACTATTTATTATAATATATTGTGTTCATAATTCATGCTATTTACTAGGTCATATTATATTAGAGTTTTCAATCCCAAAAACTTGACCCCTCAACCTAAACTTCCTCTGAAGTTCAACATTCTCAGCCTATCTTGACCTTTGAATAACAAGAGGACTTTGTAGGCCAAGAAGATCAAGAGAGTGAAGAATAAATTGAGGATAACATGGATAGGTAACATTCCTTCCCATCCAACTTGATTCATATGATGATATAACCCCTAATGCTACCAAAAGTGTTACCACATTCAATTGTGAAGGTCATGTCACTCCTAGTGAGAATATTTGGAATATCTAAAACTTATATAGTTTTGATAATGTCACTATGGTCAACATTTCTATTATAATACTTTCCATATCCCTTAGACGTAAATCAATGTAATGTTATAGGAATCTTCAAAAAAAAATTATCATAACCTGGGATGATTTTAAAAAGGTATTGACATCAAGGTTTTAATACAAAAGTGATCACACATCACATATCCATCAGTTGAATGTAATTTAAAGGGACCCCAAGGATACAATACATGATTGTAGTGAGATATTCCAAAGGACTTGACATAGGTTGCATCCTCACATGAGACTACCTACAAGCTTTGTGAATCCTACCTATTTAAGGGATATTAGTACTAACATAGCCATAATGTTGTAGTCCATGGGTGGTTACACCTTACATGAAGAATATGAACTTTCTATTATAGATGAGAATGGCCTAATATAAGCTAGGAAGTCTCCCATAGAAAAATTCATGTCCCTACTACCAAAAATGTCAATTACTACTCCCAATGTTGCTCAAGTTCCAAGTGAAAACACAAAGCCTAGAATTGCCCCTAATAAGGTAGAAGATATTATTGATTCACATATAAGATCTAATGCCTTTGAGGTTCAAATTAGGTAACCCAATATATAGTATGGTGTTAATTAAAAATCCTTTTCCTTATCTTTAACAAGGAAATAAGTTTCCACCTTAGTAATATATTCAAGGTATAGGTCAAATATAACCTAACTTTAATAGTCTTGCCAATGCATATAATCCAATTTCCACCTCCAATACAAGAGTCATGGTACCAATACATAGTAACATGGTGCAAGGAGAATAATGGCATCAAGGAAATTTAATGGATGAAAATAAAGGTGGAAATAAAGTATTGTTTACTCAAAGAGGAGTCACTCCTTAGTTGTTAGTAGAAGATGAATTTCTTATGCAAGTAAATGAATTGTGGAAGCCTCAAGGAGTGAACATTGAAAATTTTCTTGTAGAAGGCATCTACATTCTCAATAAAAATATTCATTTTAATATAATCCTAGAGAAAACAAGAAGGCCTTGGGATATTCCCATGGTGTTCATACAAGTTAAGGTATCCCTCCTATAAGTCAATAAATTATGACTACAAGTATGATAGTCCCTACAACTTCTACACCTACTTTAAATTAAAATGTTGGAAGGGTTACTCAAAGGGATCCAATGCCTCAAGATAAAAAAACTTCCTTTCCTCTAAGGAAATAATCAAAAGTGATTTCTCCTATTTTTAATATTGTGTATTATTTGAAGAGTGCTAAGACATATACCTCCTTTGGGAAGTGCTTCACATTCTTGGCCTAAAGGAACTTTTACAAGAGTAGTTGTCTCAAATCTACCCTATCCCTCAACCATAAATTCATGGTAATTTTACCCTCACTAATGTTCATAATCACATTTTTGATACTTCCTATAAATTTGAAAAACCTCCACTCTTCTACCTCACTTTCACTATGGAAGACAAACTTGATCATAATTGCATATTGGATAGTGGAGCTAGTACCTTAGTGATGCTATAATAGATAAATTGGGTCTAAAATTGGGTCTATAATAGATATTTTAAACCTAATTTATCTATACCCAAGGAGATAGATAAATTGGGTCTAAAATATGAACCATATATTAAATGGGTGATTAAACTTAGTAGGGAGATAACTAATTTAGTGGGACATGTCAAAGGGTTGAGAGTTTTCCTTTATGATTGTCCTAACTTCTAATATTGAGGGAATACCTAATCTATTCCTAGATGAGTATGGTGAAGACACATATGAATATGATCCATAAACATACTTTGAGAAAATTTATCTTGGTACATACATCATCCATAAGGGAGGCTATGATCAATCTAAGGTAAAAATTGATGGTTCTTTTCCACAAGCTACAGAGGGTAATTAACTCATTAATTTTCAAATTGATGATAGTTTTCAAAGCATGATGGATCAATATGATGAATAAAACAATGTCATTATACTTGCACAATATGGAGGCTTCCATAAACATGACATCCATAAAGAAGAAGATAACCTATGACAAAGGTTATATGCCATAAGTAAAGAGTTTGAATAATTGAGTAGGCCTACATCTCCTCATAAGAAGTGTGTATCTGATGATAGGGTTTTTGATAAACCTAAAAAGTAGGTTGTTAAGTTTCCTACTGAACAAGAATAATAAGATCGATCTCATACAACTATCATAAAGACTACAGTCATGGAGGAGTCTAGCAAAGTCAAGATAGAAAGTTTCATGTGTGAAGACCTAAGGATGAGTCACTTTTTGATATGATCAAGCAAATGGAAGAAAAACTTTATGGTCTTATACATCAATTACATCATGATAGTGAAGAGAATGAAGTTGAGGTAGTCTTGATGACTCTTAAGATGTAATTTGAAGAGTACAAATTGGACAAGTTAAAATTTAATGAGGTTGTAGTTTCAAATAAGATCCTTGGAAGGAATAATAGAACATCCTTAAAAGCTCAAAATAGTAGACTTGAAAATAGAGAAATACCTAAGGATGGTAAGTCATTTGACCATCAACATCAGTAGGTGTTTATTGATAACATGTTTCACATGATGGATTAATTTTATGGAGAAACAAGGATGAAAGAGGTACCATCTTTGACCCTAGTTGAAGCATGATGATCATAATTCACCTCAAGTGTTTAAAGTCTTGTATATACTAGGATAGGCATGCCTTATTTCTATTGTGTCTATTTTACCTAAGTGTTCTTAATAACACATGTGTGTTTACTTATGTATATTTCTTTTTTGTTATTTTTGTTATTTGGTTTGGTTTGAGAGGTATTTTAGTGTCTAAATTCTACATAGGTGACTCCATAACCTAATGAATAGGAGTAGGCTACTAGTCTTTGGCATATCTAGCTTTTCACCCCTAGGAAATTACCAAAATATTGACTAATTAGACCACAATTTATATTAGGTCAATCCACTATAGTTAAAAACTTGATATAGAGGTCTACTAGGGTCTTGTATGTGTCCCATGGTCTTAATAGGGTCAACATTATGCTTTAGCTTTGTTATATTTGTATTAGATACTCGTATGTCATTATAAGGCCACTTTTTTGGTAATTTATGGTGCTATTATAGTTTACATAGGAAAAAATGTGTGTCAAGGTGTTATTTAACATCACATGTGTCATTAAATGTTAGATAGAGTATTTCATAACTTAAAATTTGTAGGTTTCCACATTGAAAAAAGAAAATAGTTAAAAAGAGGTAGTTTTTAGTTATGGTATGGATTTTGTAGTAGATTTGGCATATGGGAGGACTTATATAGTGCCTATTCAGATCACCTAATCTCATTTCCATGTTTGGGCACCTTTGAAAAGTTTAAAAATGTCATAAAACCATTTTATCCATCCATCGCTCTCCTAGACAAGTAGAAATAGTCAACATGTCTTTGCATGGTATGGATAAGAGGAGGTGAGTTGGATAAAAAAAATTGATGGATGATAGTGGAATATATCTACTTCAAATCCATGGTAAGATTTTTAGGTTTAGTTTCTTGTCTTTTATGAACCATTGATAAGAAGGTCTGCTATCATTTTTTATCTACTCATCTGCATACCCTTCATTTTCCCTCTTTATTTACATAGGTATGTGAAAAAATATGTGGTATACATGATCCAAAAAGAGAATGATCACCTTTATCATGTGATTATATGTTTATTTTTCATATGTGATGTGAAAGAGTTTGCATGAACATCTCACCTTGCTAGTTGAAGACACACTGAGGTTTGCAGATAGTTGTTTTCATCAGTTGTATAGGTTTCTCTCTCATTTAGTGGTTTAAAATAAAAGGATATATGTTTTATTAAACATATATAATAATGGTGATAAATTTAAATTAATTAAATTCTTTTTCTCAATATTTTCATTTTGAGATGCAAGGCTTAAAAGTTACACACAGAATATTTTTATGTAGCATCCATCTACAGTCAAATTAAACTAGCCCTGAGCAATCATCTTCATGGAGCATAGAGATTTTAAAGGTTTAGAGAGATTTAAAAAGTGAAAATAAATTATTTTGAACATTCCAAATGGATAAAAACTAAATATGATAACCCAACTTGGCACACTATCTTACATCCTACAATAGTACCTATAGGAAATTCCATAGAGGTCTGAGAGAGAATTTTAATATAAGTGTTTGAGCTTGTTTGAGAGCTTCATAAAGTATAAGGAAATTGAGAGAGTAATTATGATAATATTGAGGTATTTTCATGAAGATATTCCTAGGTTCTCGTTGTTAGATTGATAAATTTGTATTGGAGAAGTCTTACCTTAACTTTTCTAAATGAGTTCATGTTCATACATTAGGTCCTCCCATGATGAACTATTTTGAAGTCTAGATGGGCTCAATTATTTCCATCATGTATCCAAGGCCTATAAATAGTGTCTTGAAATGAAAAATATATTTTTTGATCAAAATAGGATAATGTAAACAAGGTTCCAATGCAAGTAGACTTCCACTATAGATATTTAGTGATATTTGAAATAAAGAGAACCTTGATAATGCAAACATGTATCATTATGATAGTATTGGAGTGAAAATATGATCTTAGGGTGAGAAATGATCCCTTTCAAGTCTAAAAAAATAATAAGGCCTCAGTGTTAATTAATGTAGCTAAAGTATAGTACTTTTCCATAGGTAAGCACCTACAACGGTCTCTTTTACTCTCAAAATGTCACCTATAATCTGACTGTAGAGCAATAAAATAGGTAGTTTGGATGTTAGTTAAGTATATAGGTATGATATTTTAGTTAAAATAGTGTGAGATGAGATTAGAGACTTAAAAAAGAGCCTACACATGAAATATACTATTCACAACATCCTATAGGGATCTCATTTGCTTGATAACATGTAACTATAATCAACACCATCTATAAACTAACCTAAACAAGTAGATGAAGTAGTTTGAAAGAGTTTCTATGATGTATGATGGGTAAAGATGATTGAGACAATTATAATAGTGGTGATTACCATATCACCTAGTGATTATGGCAAGGAAATAGAGCATTGACTAAGTTTTAAACATTTATCCTATAAACGGTCCTAGAACCTACACAATCACATAGTCTTGTAAATTAGTTTTGAGAGACTGGAAGAATTGAGTGACCTATGGATATAATCCAAATTTTAAATTTTGTGTATAATGTCCTCATGAATTAATGAGACCTATCATATCTTCAAAATGGTAGGACACATAGGGGATATGCCCTCTATTTTATTTCAGATAGAGTACACTCCCAAAAATAGAAGACTATAGGTAGGGTATGTAAGTAGTGAGGGGATGTGTTAGGAGGTCTTAGAACACTATAAAAAGGGGTGGAAAGTTTTATTATGCATGAAAAAAGTGGATAAAAACCTGCAGATATCACTAACACTAAGAGGAGGTTTTAGGGTGGTTAATCACAGCCATGCATATTAGGCCTAGAACTAGACCTAAGCCCTATAAAGGTATAGCTTCCATTAATATTACCATAGTAACATTATAAATCATGTTATGACCTTTATTGGATAGTATAATATGATCTATAACCTTTGTTTTTCAATGGATCACACACAGTTGGTCATTTTGACCTACTTCCATTATAAGGGTATGAAAAATGCATTCTAAAGCTTGAATGGCTATCTTAAAGAGCTCAAACATGTATGGATACTAAGCATGGTGACCCAAGTAAAAAATAATGGTTTAAGGAGGTCCATAACTTGTTCTTAGTAAATTTTTTTAGAGGTTTGAATGTCCAAGTTTTATGAACAATCCTCAATATCCAAAACATGTTAAAACTCTCTTAAACCCTTATCTGAGACCCAACTAGAAATAAATGAGTGGAAATACATTCAAGAGAGATAATATGGCTTGGAAATGGTTTTTTACTTGTGGAGGACTCTCTTAGGATCCATGACATATAATTGGTCCATACCTTATTTGTATGGATATGTCTAAAACTAATTTTTTTCCAAGTTTTTGTGTGGTTTGTAATTATATAGAAGAATGAAAAGGTGAGAGTAATTTATGGAGGTCAATTAGGACTTGTCCTAGCTCTCTCTTCTCATTTATTACCATATTTGTGCATAAAATGACTTCTTATACACAGTTTAGTTAAGTTAGTCCTAGATTAGTATTTAAAAGGCAAAGTGACTACCAAGTGAGAGAATGATAAGTATATTTTTACGAACTTTCTGTTAGAGGCACAATCCACTAATAGGGGGTGAATCAGTGGTGATAAATAATCTATTTCAATTTCAAAACCCTTCAAATACATAGTCAATAAATATAATCATTCATGGAACATACAAATCATTTATAGTAGTGAACAAGAAGGATAAAGAAAGATCACATACACAACACAAGATATTTTTGGGAAACCCTCTTGGGGAATAAAACCCATTTTCAATCCAACAAACATTTGGACTACTTGTCCTATAAGGTATTACAAACCAGAGATTGGTCAAGTCCTTTAGACCAAAATTTAGTGAAATGAAAGTTCCATAAGGAGCACTAAACCCTAAGATTATCAAGTCCTCCTAAGAAAAGGCCTTTAGTGAAACACATGTTTCACAATGAAAAACTTCCACTAAGGAAGATCAAGTCTTTTATACCCTATTTTTAAATAAACACCTACACCTTAAAACTAATGTCTTCAACACCTAATGATGTGTATCTTATTTTCTAACCCCTAAAAAAATCCTTATCAATCTCATACATGCCTCTCATATAGGCATGCCATAATCTATCTCCTTATTCACTCAAACTATCTTCATATGTACACTCAGACCTCTTCACATATCCTAAACCTATCAGAGCACTATTATGACATCATAAATATGACCTATAGGTCATACACATAGTCAAAAAATTATTATACTCATCAACTCATTCAATAATCACATTACCTATCCTTTATACTTCACTTTAATGAATACTACTCTCATACAATCCTAACACCTGTCTAGAAACCATCTTATTTGGTTTAACTATTTATAAAAGCCTTCATGATTATCAACATTTTGGTTAGTGATTAGGCATGAATTAAACCCTAAGGAATATATCATATAAATACATAACTCAATACAATATTCATATGTCAGCCATAGCATCTATGTGTCACTCTTAAGAAACTACATCTTTAAATTAGGCCCTTGTAGCTTTTATAGGTCTTATGGAGAGCTATTCACCCATGTATCACTTAATCAAGAAAAACAAGAAAACACGAGAAATTAGGAAATAATAGGTCTATTACACATGACCCCTTATACTTCCTCAAGTGATTACAATCATCTCTACTCACTTCTGTGTATGCTTAACCCACTCACATAGTAGCCTTATACATAAGACACTATGAATGAACACATATACAAATTATTTGCAACTATTCATACTAAATATGAATTAGTCAAACATATAGAGATCACATAGATCATCCTCATAGTGTCTACCACACTCAAAAATATCTAATTCATCATGAGACATAAAAATACCATTAGAATGAGCTCAAATATCCTTCTAAAGTTATTTTTAGAGTAAATACAAAAACATAGTTGACTTTAAACATTCATAAATTTGATTATATACACTCTCAAACCTTCAAATATATATTTACATATTATATTAGATTCCTATACAAATTATATTTTTACACTATGAGAAAATTCTACCTAGATCAAAAGTTATGGATAAAATATAGAGAACTAGTTTTTCCCTTTTTAAAATTCAAATATTCAAATCCCAATAGTCATAGTTAAACCTCCAAAACTCTGCTATCATATCATGTCCTCATTGATTAGATAAATCACACACTATCAATATTATTATAATGAACTTAGTATTTAAATATGTTAAACTTTGAATATGTTAACCACTTTGACTCCACTCACACCATCGATCTCAATCGCATGATTAAATACAAATCGTTAGATCCTTATCATTTACCTTTGCTCAACATTAAAATTTGAACACTTTTTACCATATCACTAAATATGCACCATTATATCAATATTTTATGATCACCCATGAATCATTATATCTTTATTTTTTCCTAATCTTTTTCTTACAAACTCAACTAAGTATGGGAACCATTGCAATATGCTTGGAAGGCCAACTTTGGACCTCAATAAATGTTACTATGTTTAGACACATAATCTAAAATTTGGATCATTTTATATACTCACATAAGATAATAAAAACAAATATCAATATAATATTTTAACCTTTGTGTGTGGAATATATAATTATATTAATATTCTTACTTAGATTTTTCTACCACAGAACCAACTATGCCTAGAACTACTCGGACAACCAACTTTGCTTATGCATATATTTTGATGAATTTCATCACATGACCTAAAACTTAGTGAATAGTAACTAGGATTAAAATTAAATAAAACCATATGACAAAATCATTCTAAAACTACCACATGTGTGAAATATTCCTACTTATCTTTTCTTACCACATGCAAATTTAGCTAAGTATGGGAAAACACTATCAAACTCCTTGAGAACCTAACTTTACACTTACATATATTTTTTCATGCTTAGTATCATGACCTAAGATAAAGTACATAATATATTATAACATATGTTAATTCATACATATATCAATTTTATCTTGAAACTTTCATATGTGCGAGATATGATGTCACCAAACTACTTACTCGACTTTGTTTAAACATAGAAAACACTATCAAAATGCTTGGGAACCCAAATTTTCACACACGTATCTTTGTCTCCACTCCATAGCATGAATTTATAATTAGACCATAAAAAATTGGAACTAATTTGATAACAACCATATGACCAAATCCTCCTAACTAATCTCCCATGGCAATTATGATGTCATCAAACTGCCTACTCAGATTTTTACCATTGGACCCGAAATGTCTATATAAAAACAATGGACTACCAAATGAATTAAATTTATGCACATAAGATTTATAGTAATCCTTGAAATTTTATAGGATTTATTACATATTATCAATACTTTAAACTCATCCCTAATCATCTCTAAATAGTCAAACTCTAAAGATCAACCAAGCTAACTTCAAGCACACTATGACAAGAACATTGCACACTTTGTCATTGTCACTTCAACTATAAAATTAATTCATCCACTCCCATGGAGAAATTTATGAAATCACAATGACATCATTGAAAACTCTCCAAAAATATCACTCTTTTTCAATTATGTCAACACCCATCATAAAATAATATATAACTCACCTTCCTTCTCTATCTTCAAGCACTCTCAAAATAGGAACTTTCCCCCCCTTTGACATAATGAAAAAGTGGGAACCAAAGATATTAAAGACCTAAAAATAATATAAATATGATAATACCCTCTTATAAAGATATTAAAAACTCCCTTTTACCTTGATCTTACCTCTTCTTCCCTAGACAACTTCCTTTTACTCCATGCCAATACTCTGTTTGACCAAGCACTACAACCAATGAAGAAAGAACACAAAAAACATTGAAATATTATTTGTCTCACCAATAAACATCTAAGGGGGACTCCCCATAATATATATTATCCATTTCACCTCTTGATCATTTTCATATCTCCACACACCATGAAGAACCACCATATAGGCTTACTATCCTTCTTTCTCAAGCCAATTAAAAATCCATCAACATAACTTCATACCACTCACCAAACATTAAAAATTATCTAAAATATCATGTTAACTTTATTTGAAACATACACACCTTTCTCTTTTAGAGGTATTGAAAAAAAACATCAAATCTTCATACTAGGCATATCTAGACTCCTTGTAGCCCTACTTAGAACTTATAGAGCTCACAAAATTTAGAAGACACACCTTCAAGAAATAAAACTTAATATCTATATAAATCTCATATTCCCTCTAAATCACACCATTTTTAAATAACTAGCTCATCCTCTGCAACATACTTCATTCAAAAACCTACTAGTTAATTAGGCCTCCATCTTGAAAAAAACATGAATAACTTGAAAACCAAAAACCTTCAAATATCTATGAAACTTTATTTGACAACCCATTTATTAAATTAAACCTATTAATAATCCTTAGACCTTAATTAAAACAATGCAAAACACTTTTATAGCAGAACCCAAAACCCTAGAATCTCAAAAGCAAACAAGGTCAATAAACCTCCTTATGTTCAATGCCTACCTTTGAAACTTATTTCACACCTGGACACAACCATCACACACTTCTATACAAATATTTTAGCTTCCATACCTTTGGGAACCTTGACTTTCTATATCATGGATTTTATCCTACAATAAGATAGATTAACCTAAAAACACACAAAAAACTTCCAAAAAGCATAAATAAGATCATCAAGACACCGAAACACCAAGAACACATCACAAAGAAGTGCACATAACTTTATGAGAACCAAAATATTATTGAAACTTGATCAATATCACTAACCCACCTGGACACACCCATTCTAATCTTATAATATCTCCTTCACAAACCTCTAGATCAAGATCATGAACTTGTTATTCTCCCTTAACAAATGACCTTTTAAGATCAACATAATCTCTATACAAATTATAATTAAGATATTGATCACACAAACTTGCTTCTCCACAAGAAATATGTCTTTTAAGAATCATAGGTAGAGACATTCTACTTCATATTGTCCTAGAAGAATGTGAAACTAGGAGTTACCCATAACCCCTCATATTCCTTATCCTCCTTGGTCATTTGATGCTTATAGTTATTTTTCTTCTTTTTAGGTTTAGGAGAAGCAACATGCTTATCCAATATAACATTATCATTATCTTCTATGATTGGATTGACAATACATGGAGATAACATATATTCATGACATACCTTTTCATTTGTAGAATCTTCTTTGTATCTTGGAACCTTATCACTAAGTATTGGTAATTGTTGTTATTTGAATGAAAATTTTTAAGAAAAATTAAGATGTTCACTTAGATCCATACTTACCTCAAAACTAGCCTCAACCATTACCTTGGTCTTCTCCTTTAGCTTGATCTCTTCATTCATAACATGAGTAGATAATGAGAAACCTTAGCACTCTTCACCTTTCATAGCATACTCCACCATAGAAAATAGATTACTTTGACCTATAGTATCATCATGACACATACTTACCACCATTGACTTCCATGAATTAAATTTTTATCTTATTCATTATATATGATCCTAATTAAACCTACTCTAATTTGTAGGCCTTTGCTTGCAGAATCTAGTAGTGTGACCTCTCTATTCATAGTTGTAGTAAACCATTATTATTAAAATTAACTCAACTTGCCCTACCTAATATGGATAAAATATTTCAAAGTGTCCTATGTCATAGCAATTGAGACAAACTACTCCTTTTGAAGAAGACTCACCTTGCCTTATGTTATTTGGATAACGCTTAACAAAGTTTCCCTTATCAAGATAGTTAAAAAAATCAACCTTTCTCACACTTTTTGACCGGTGACCCCATCATAGTTACATACAAACTCATTTATATTAGGTTTCTTGCATTCTCTAACTCTATGCCCAAATTCTTTACAAGTATAGCAGTAACCATTAAAATTTACATATCTCATGACATTTGGTTATCTAATCTAATTTTTCTTCATTCTACTAGTACCTTCATTCTTTGTCTAATGATTTATCTTCAAAGTATGATTGTCCTTGTTTACATTAGTCTTCATCCTTTCTTGAGTTGCATTTTCTAGTTCTTCTTTGTATCTAAGACCAGTCTTATCACTTGCATGATTTTGAACACTCAAAATATTTTCTAGATCACTTGAGTTTTTTTCAAATTTCATATATGAATTAACCTTACTAGATGTCTTCTCTAACTCAGCTTTTGATGACTCATTTTTAATAACATACCTTGAAAACTCATTTTCTTTAGATTTTAGGCTTGTAGATAGGATTTCCAATTGACAGCTAAGATGCTTGACCATATCTTCATGATCCTTGACATATTCATTCATTCTTGCCTCAAATATATTAAATTGTTATTAATAAGCCTTGAGTTTAGATTTCATCTTTTTTATTAATCTTCTTCTCAATCTTTAGTTCTTCAAGAGTACTCATCAATTCATTTTCATAGTCCATCTCATTTTTATCATCATCTAAATCATTCCAAGTAGACTTTTTTTGATGTGAGAAACTACCTTCCTTAGCCATGAATAGGGATTTATCTTAACCAAGACCATCATCTTCATGATCATGATCTAAGTTACTGACTTCACTCTCTTTTGATGAGATGGAATATTCTTTGGTGTAAAGACTCTTATTTTTCTTGAAGTACTTCTTATTGTCAAGATTTTTGAATCCCTTTTTGCTTTTATCAGACCTAAATTATCTATTACCATCATCATGATCTTGATTATGTTTTTTATCATCATCCTTATTATACTTATGAAGACATTTATTAGCAAAATGTCCTACCTCTCCATAATTAAGATATTTGAGGCGTTGCTTACCCTTATACTTACTTGAAACTATTTTCAATTTCCTTTAAATCAAAGTAATTAGTTCATCCTCATCTATACCAAAAATGTCATCCTCCTTGGGTTTATTACCTTGGAACATCTTCTTTGGCTTCATTTTCATCTTGAAAGATGCTTCTTTCTTTAGTGGTATATCATCATTTAATCTCATCTCATAGGCAGTAAGGGTGCAATCTAATTGATCAATATTTAACTGAGTAAGATCATGAATTTATTTTATAACAGATACTTTTGTATCAAACTTAAGGGATATATAACTTAATATTTTTTGAACTAAAAAATCCTCTTTAATGTTCTCTCTAAGACCTCTGATAATATTTACAATCTCATCAAGTCTCTACAAAAAGGATGCCATAGAATCTTCTTCCTTCATCTTGAGACTTTAAAGTTGCCTTCTATGAGTCTACAACTTATCAAGCTTAACCTTTTAATATCCTTTATAAATGATCTTCAATTTATCCCATGTCTCTTTAGCAGATTTACAATGAATTACCCTAGTGAAATGAGTCTCTTTAAAACCACAAGTAATGGCATTCATTGGATTAGAATTATTTTCAAATAGCTTATTATCCACAACACTAGATGGAGTAGTAGGAATAACATAACATCCTTAATATATTTCCATACGTCAAACCCTAGGGACATAATTTATGTCATTATCCTTGCATTACCAAAAGCAAAAATGGATCCATTGAACACTAGTGCATGCTTAGTAGAGAAACCTCCTTGTACTTTATGAATATCCATATTGTACCTTTGATCAACTTCAAGCTATTAAGCCTTTACCAAAGGACTTGCTTTGATACAAATTGTTATAAGTACAATCCATTGAGAGGGGGATTTGAATCAGTGGTGATAAACAATCCAATTCAATTTCCAAAGCCTTCAAATATTTAGTCAATCAATATAGTCATTCATGAAGCATACAAATCATTCATAGTAGTGAAAAAAAAGGATAAAGCAAGATGACATACACAACACAAGATCTATGTGGGAAACCCTCCTGGGGATTATATCCCACATTCAAGCCTACAAACACTTGGACTACTTATCCTATAAGGTATTACAAACTAGAGACTAGTTAAGTCTTTTAGACTATAATTTAGTGAAACAAAAGTTTCACAAAGATCACTATCCCGTAAGATGATCAAGTCCTCTTGACCATCCAAAACCTTGATCGAGTCCTCCTGACCAAAGGCCTTTAGTGAAACACTTATTTTACAAGGAGCAATTTCCCCTAAAGAATATTAAGTCCTTTAGACCCTCCTTTAAAATTAAAACATCCACATTATAACTAATGTATTCAACACCTGATGATGGATCTCTAATTTTATAACCCCTACACACACTCATTATTTATCTCAAACAATCATCTCACATAGGCATGCCACAATATATCTCCTTATTCACTCAAACTATCCTCATATGCACACTCATACCTCTTTGCATATCCTCAAAATACAAGAACACTATTAAATGTTATAAATATGACATATAGGTCATACACATAGTAAAAAAACTATTATAATCATAAAATCATCCAATATAAATACTACATATCCTCTCAACTTTGCTTTAATGCATATGACTCTCAAACAAGCCTTGTACTAGTCTAGAAATCATCTTATTTGGTTTCACTATTTATAGAGACTTCATGATTATCAACATCCTGGCCATCCATTATTCATACCTTAAACCTTAAGGAATATACCATATGAATACATATCTCAATACAATCTTCATAGGTTATCCATAGCATTTATGGGTCACTCTTAAGTAGCTACACCTTTCAATTAGGCCCTTGTAGCTCTTATAGGTCTCATGGATATCTATTCACCTATTTATCACTTAATCAAGAAAAATGAGAAAAATAAGCCACTTTAATATGTATATGTCCACTCTAGATGAAACCATTTAAATTCATCAAGTTCTTATAGTCATCTCTGCTCACTTCTGCATATGCTCAATCTACTCATATAATAGCCTTGTACATAAGACACTATGAATGACAACATAGTCAATTTATTATCAATTGTTCATATTGAATATGAATTGGTATAACTTATAAATATTAAATAGATCATAATCATGGAGTTTAAAACACTCAAAAATGACTAAGTCATCATGATATATCAAAATACCATCAGAACAAGCTCAATTATCTTTCTCAGGTTACTTGTAGAGGAAACATGAAAACATAGTCAACTCTAAACCTTCATACCATTTATTGTACACACTTTCAGACCTTAAAATATATATTTAAATATGTTACTTGAATTTCTCTACAAATTACCTTTTTACACCATAAGCAAATTCTGCCTGAATCAAAAGTTATGGACAAAATACAGAGCACTAGTTTTTACCTTTGCAAAATTCAAATATTCAAATCCCAAGGGTCATAGTTAAACCTCAAACACTTTGATATTATCTCATGTACTCACTAATTAGATAAATCATGCACCATTTATCTTATTTTAATTATCATGGTATTTAAATATGTAAAACTTTAAATAGGTTGACCATTTTGACTCCACTTGCACCATCGATCTCAATCACATGATTAAACATGAACACTTAGATCCTTATCCTTTACCTTTGCTCAATGTTAAACTTAGAAAAATTCTTATAATATAAATAAATATGCAACATTATATCAATCTTTTATTATTTATCATGAACCATTGGATCTTCATTTTGGCTTGATATTTATGTCTTGCAAAATCAACTATGGGAACCATTGCAATCTGCGTGGAAGGCCAAATTTGGACCTCAATAAATTTTGTTGTACTTAGACGCATGATCTAAAATTTTGACCATATAATATCCTCACATATGAAAATACAAAAATATATCAATCTAACCCTAAAAAATTTACATGTACAAGATATATTTCCATTAATCTACTCGCTCAATTTTTTTTGTCATAGAGCCAACTATGGAAGGCCAACTTTGCACATGCATATCTTTTGATGCGCTTCATCACATGACATGAAACTTAGTTCATAGTAACTAGTTAAAAATTTGAACAAACCCATATTAATCAAATAATTTTGAAACTTCCACATGTGTTAAATATGACTACATCAAAATGCCTACTCAACTTTTCTTGCCACATGCAAATTTGGCTAAGTATGGGAAAACATTGTCAAATTGCATGGGAGCCTAACTTTGCACTTGTATATATTTTATCATGGTCAGTTTCATAACCTAATATTTAGTATATGATATATTCTCTCTAGGTTAATTTATCCATATGTCAATCTGATCCTGAAACTTTCATATATGTGAGATATGATGTCACCAAACTGCTTACTTGGCTTTGTTTGAACATAGAAAACACTATCAAAATGCCTAAGAGCCCAAATTTGCAAACACATATCTTTGTCTACACTTCATTGCATGATGTGAGACTTGGAACATAGAAACTTGGGACTAATATTATCATATCCATATGACCAAATTCTCCTGACTCATCCCCATGTTGCAATTATGATGTCATCAAATACCTACTTAGATTTTCTGCCATTGGACCCAAAATGTCTAAAAGAAAACTAGACTATCAGATTAATTCTACTTATTCACACAATATATATAATCACCCCCAGCATCTAATAATATATCTTACATATTTTAAATAATTTAGACTCATCCATAATCATCTCTAAATAGTTAAACTCTAAAGATCAACCAAGCCAACTTCAAGCATACTAGGACAAGCACATTGCACACTTTGTCATCATCACTTAGACTATCAAGGCATTTCATCCACTCCTATAGACACATATATATAATCACCATGACATAATTGACAAATATACAACACTTTTAAGGTCTAATTCTTGGAATGGAAGGTAGAGAGACTCTATATTAGTGTCCTAACTCCTCTTCCACAATTTAATTAAGCAATTGAAGGCCACTTGGGTGAAAAATGTGAAGAATGAGGCCTATAAGTCTAGTGAATGACTAAAGATGGTTACAAAAAGTGTGCATAATAAGGATATAAGTTAAATATGCATATGATGACTATTATGGCATGTTTCTAACCCCCCTAAGATAGTTCACATGTATCAACTTTCCATAATCTAGTTTTGAGCACTCAAAATATGCCAAATCATAAAGATAGTTTCAAGAAGGTAGCTGAAGGTATCTATTCCATTTTGGAGAGTTTTATGTTTTAGATTGACACTTGTTCGATAGGACCTTCTAAAACTTTTTTTTCTCTTCATTCTTTTACAATGTAACTATTTTTCATGCCTTGATGTGTGGAATTGTGACTCTTGAGCTTCATTCTTCTCTCTCCTTTCACACTTTCTTTAAATTCAAGCCATTTTGGCATTTATAATCTAATTCCACACCTATTAAGATGAATCCCTTATTAACTAATTGTGCTTTGCCTTTGAAACAAGATATGTAGTCTAGTTTTTCTTCACAAACCATATTTCCTAAGTATGTGAAGTGATGTATAGTGAAAAATCAAGTGGTTGATATCTATCCTTTCTTTCTCTCAATTCTTCCATGATTGCTTCAAGTTGTTTCCACTCTAACAGGTCACATGAAGTGTTATCAATTGTATTGGTCTATTTTCAAGCATACAAGTATCCTTAGCATCTAAAAATGATCTCTAATTCACTCACCTTGAGTAGTTTCATGTATATCACCTCTATGATTGAAATAATAATGTTAGAGTAATTAAGTATTTTGGGAATTTTATTGTAATTCATGTTTAATAGTGTACTTGTATGGTATTATAGTGAATATTTCTATGGTGTATCACATATTTAGAATAGCTTACTTTCTATGTTAATTTTATCCCTTTTCATCCAAGAAAATAGTTAGTGTAGGTGATAAGAATTCAAGGATCAATATAGGAAGTTATCCCTTAAACCTAGAGGTCTACCTCTACCATAGCCAACCCACAAGACTAGCGGTATTCCAATGTTTCCCAAATATTAGAGTAGGCTTGAACAATCTCTTCTAGGGTACAATATTTAGTGACAACACTCACCTTTTCACATAATTTTTATGATTTATATATACCACCCAATTGGAAAAACATTTAAATAAGCATGATAACATAATTTTTTTCATATATGGGTTAGATAATGGTTAGATACTAACAAAATTGCATTTTTATGCCTAAATTGAGGAAAACACTCTGTTACAGTCACTTTTGGATACTCGTACAGCCTTAAAATATTAACTTGAAAATGAAAGCAATTTCATAGAGTGTCTTAGACTTCCACATGTTAGTTTTATTATTTGTATCAAGTTTTAGGTCATACATATGTAGATATATATCTCTCTCTCCTCCATTGTTGCCTTCACAAGCTTAACAGGACAAATTCAAATGCATGGTATGGGTAAGAGAGAAATTTGGAAGATGAAAATTTGGTATTTATTAGGGGTTATAATGAGATTAAATTTAGTGTAATTAATTTTATGATTCATGTCCCCTTCTTTAGGTAAAATCATTAAGAGTGACAAAAGGGCATTATGTCTTGTCCATTCAAGTAAGATATAGTTTTGCTCATTTTTCATCATGCTAGAATTTGATGCAGTAAAATGGTTTTGTGGAGTTCTTTTACATTAAAAATTACCCATTTAAATGTTATTTTAATAAATAAATTAAACCTTTTTTTATGTCTTTAATAAGGAGAAATGTCTCTCAAGCGTGTGAGATATCACTCCATCTACATGTCTTTTTGGTTGGTTTGAAGTGTTTACACTTTTAGAGAAGTTTTAAGTTCCTAATTATACATGGATTATATAAACTTCATAATATTGATGTGATATTCCCTTGAAATCAGATCCTTATATATAATCTTCAAGTGTTTTTCTCTTTGGAGTCATGGTTTATGTATTAGTAGTCTATTATAGGCAATGATTACAAAACATAAATCAAAGTGGCAATAAAAATCAATGATGAATAAATATAGATCATATTTTAACATGTTATAAGCTCAATATAGTGTTAATTGGACACAAGTTCCCTCTTTATAAGGACTTGGATGTGTTATATCCACCCACAGGTCTACAAACTTGTCAGTGGATATCCATGGACCTAGGTTTCATTTTGAGAGACTTTTGGAAATATAGAGATGAACATGAACTCAAAAAACTCTTGGTGACCTTGATTTATCTCACCAAATTCATTATAAGGCATTATAAAACCAAATAATATATTTTGATTCATACACCTTATATATGAGTTGACTATATATATAGTTCATATATGTAAATGTACAAGTGGAGGATACCATACTTCTTAGTCAGGAGGTCTACAATGGTTGAAGAAAATGATAGATGATGAGATAATATATGATATTACAATGAGGGTATCTATGAATCAATGTATGTTTTTTTATAAGTCTATATAATCAAAGGTATACCTATAGGTTCTAAACCTTTAGGTCCTCATTTAGACAGAAAACTAATTATCTTGCCAATAAGTGCAAGGCTAAAACATGAATCAAAAATGAAATTAAGTGAATAAGACACAAGTAAATGAATAAATATATACCTTTTGATAGTCATGAAGGGTTGTGGTGACTAGTGTCATATTCACAAGGGGAGCTCACAAACCTAGAATTCATACACAAGTCTATTTTCAAGATAAGAAGGTAAAGATTTGTAACATGCTATGAAGGAGACAATGAAACTTGTGAGATACTAATAATTATCTTAAAATTATTTTTTTTTACTTTAATTATTCCATGATTGATTTAAGAGACTAATTCTTAAACCTCATGATTAGACTTATCTAATGACTACCTATAACCACACCTTGATAAGGTTTCAAGGGAGTCTTGAATAGGTGTGTATTTGTATAAATGAATGTTTTGGGAATTTAATAAGGTCCAAAAATATAAAAAATATAAAAAGGGTTATTAATATGTTTAATATTTTTATATTTAATCCCTTAAACCCTTAAATATAGGTAGACCACACTAGTAACCACCTATAGGTTACAAGGTAAACAGGCTGGTCATAAACTTGAAAAGAATGTAGTGGTGAATTTGAGTTTTAGGTCAAATGATGTAAAAAATATAGGATTTATTTTTTATTAAAAATAAATAGGGATAAGGTGAATATAAATATGATCAAATAAACTTCTATAAACCCCACATACACATTTCATCTTCACCTACAGGTTATGTTTGAATCTTGAGAAAAGAATGTCATACACAGTCAATGAGAGAGGAGTTGATTGAGATGGTGACTAGGTAATGTGAACATATTATTTAAAACAATTAAAAATACATAAATTAGGTTCATAATAGTATATTTTCTACAAATCTCTCTAAACCCTACATATACATTTACTAAATCTATAGGCTTGCCTACTTTCATAAGAGACATTTTCTTGGTTGAGAGAGTTAGAGGTCTATGAGAAACCAAAAGGAATGAAAATAATTTTTATATGGTTAATGATGATAAAATTAATACATGTAACCCTCAAATTCATAAAAAATTGGGTCTAATGTTGATCAACTGTATCTATGTGTAACAAGCCTAAGACCATATACACGCCCATACTGACAGTCATGGAAAGGATGATTTTTTGGGAGTAAAAATGAATTATGAGGAATTTTAAATGTTTATTAACATTTTAAATACCCCCAAGAGAATCCATGGATATTTTAAGGTAAGTAAAGTGGCATCTAAGCCTTTGAAACCACCTTGATCTTCTCAAATAGATGACTGTAATCTAAATCCAAACTTTCAATCACTTGGTATGATCATGAACCTATGCATGAATTTAAATGAATTTCCAAAGAGGTAATAAGCTCCATAATATAAAATATTTTATAATTGGTCGTTAGTTTTGACCTTTGACATGCATGAAAAATTCCTAATACTATCAACCCCTCTCCAATGGCCTATTTGTAGACCAAGAATCAACTTATTACACTCAGTTCTATATGAAAAGGATGCATGGGAGCCTAATCACCTAGGTATATTTTATTTGTATATTAAACATTAAATTTTTTTCATTTGTTTAATGGTTGATTTCCTAGGGTTTATGAATAATAATGAAGAACCTAAACCACTCTAGACTCTCTTAAAACCCTAGTAAAGACCTCATGTGGAATATTGATCTACAAAGCAGATGATATGAATAGGTTTGATCTTTTAATATCTTGAACATTTTTAGAGACTTTAGTTACGTTCCAACAATGGACTTCATCTGTACTTGCAACTATAATAGCATCATTAAATGCCTTCTTTTCTAAGTATTTGTGGTGTTTTAGAGGGTTTTAGATAGTTGGACACATGAAAACTATTAGGAGAGGTAATTTTGGATGTATTTCATCTATTAACTCCAAAATATACCTACATGACATGGTATGAGTGATCAATCAAACTTCATTTTTCAAGGCAATCTCCAACAAGGTCAAAATGAGACTATTTTTCAAGACCATTCCATGGTTCTCACACTTCCATAGGGTATTAGGGCCTCAAATCTGGAATTTAGGTTGGTGATATTATATTTAAAGTGAATCACATGTATTTTTGTGGTTTCAAATGTATGCGAGAGGTCTAGATCAAAAAATTAAGCTTCTAGATAAGGAGGCCTATGAGGCCTAATTACGAAAAGAGAAAGGTAGACAAAGGATACTTTCACTCACTCTCAAGACATAAAATTTTTAATGGAGTTGTAAATACATACTTGTACTCAGATATGTCTTAGTTTGTGATTACCATCATTACACTTCCCTACACAAAGAGGTTTACATGATTTTAGGGATACAAGGAAAAAAGGCCTAATGAGGGATTAAGGATAAAAATGGGCTCTTGATAGTTGTTACATAAAAAAATGGATTGATTTAGGTTTGATAAATTATTTTAATAACTTTCATGGAGATATAATCCTTGAAGAAGATGAACTCTAGTTTTGAGCCACTTGGACAAGGCGAGGCATGGGTGATGAAGGCATTTCAAGACACATAAGCATATGCATGATAATTTATACTAAAATGTTAGACTAGAGGTGTTCCTAAATGAATGATAACTATAAAATTAGATTTATAAAATCATATCATGTTAATTTATGATTAAAATGTCCATTTGTCTCTTCTCATATGTAAAGAAAGGCAGTTTTGAGGAGCTGTGCAAGTTGTCCAGCTATGTTTTAAACTCCCATGTTACTTGGATGATAGAGTGTGTTTAGAGGAGATACACACATATTTGGAAGTTTTTTAATACTATTACATAACCCCTATCTTTATTTTAACTCTCTTGGACATTTGTTTCCCTCCCTCTATTATGCCCCTTTCTCTCTCTTCCTCCTTTCTCTATATAAGTTGCCACTCTTGGCATTATAGTGGATCCACATTTAGTATGGTGAAGACCTAATAATTTGAATACTTATTTCTAATTTGAATAAAATATTTCAAGATATATTTAATTTCTAATATTATTTCTTAAGTGTGTGAAGTAGTTCATGGTTGAATAATGAGTGAAAGTTTTCTCTCCTAGTGTCCATCTCACTGTTTCATGCTTTGTGCAATTAATATACCTTTTATCAAGTCACATGATATGTAGTTATTTGTTTTATGTGTATTTAAGTATAATTAATAGTAATAGTGTCTATTATCATACCTAATATTCATATACCTTGATAACTACATTCCATCTTACCTTCATGCTGAAAAACAATTATTAGGAGAACCTTAGGTATTGAGATCAGTTTTGCAAATTATCTTTCAAAGTTCATGTTCAATTAGGATTTTGGAATTAATATTTTTGAATCACATTGTATATATTAGTTTTAATCTCATTCTATCCATTTTCCTTCAAAACAAGTAGATTAGTTGTTATTTGTAGGTGTGGTGTAAGGGAGCTAACCCTTCAATCTAGAGATTCACCTCTCTAATAGGTCACCCACAAGATTAAGGTGATTCAATGTTACATAAAATTTAATATGGGTATATTATCCCTCCTTAGGGTGAAAATTTTATTTATAAATTTTTTTTCATCCCTAGTGGGACCTCATGGTCTAATAAGTTGTCAAAGGTAGATGTTGATCTTGGTAAATTTGAAGTTGTAAATCTTCCTTCATGTAGTTTCTGACGACTCCAACACTAATTTGATCTTGGTTACAAACTATTGATTCATTTTCATGGCTAATATTTAGGGACAAGTTCATATATTAAAGTAATTCCATTTTAATTTTTATAGCTACCTTACTATTCATTTAGAACAAAGTGGTTTGCTAACACACATCCATACTCTAAGAAATCTTTTGCTGATCATATACTTATTAGGAGACTTTTCTTGGGTCCAATTGGAAAGATGTTATGCCAAAGTAACCTTACCTTTGTTTCCTTCAATTTTCATATTCCTTTAGGACTTTCTCACTATGATGACATCCCTATATCAAACTTTAAAAGTGTGCCTTCATACATAGGTGAAGCTAATAGTACTCATATTGAACACATAAGAAACATTACCAAATTTTCTAATCTACACAATATCATGGAAGAAAAATTTTCCATCATATTTTTATTTATTATTTTAAATGGGAAGTCACTTTATTGGTATTTCACTTTGGCTCCCATCTCTATGACTACATGGGATCAATTCAGTGATGCTTTGATAAGTAGATTTGAAGGAATATTTGAAGCAAATTATGATCACTTACTTTTTATTGATAAGTTGACTAAAATAAAGAGAACACTTAAAAAGTACATTCCAAACTTTAATACAATATTTAAAAATAATTGGGATAGGATCCCAAGATTGATAAGGCTTATTGCCCATCATTCTTTTCTTTATTACCTCAAATCTTTCAATAGTGACATATCCATGATGATTCAATCCATGAGAGGGGATACTTTTCCTAATGCCTATGAGACTAATATAAAGGCTTAAAAATTTAATTATTCAAGATATGAAGATAACTCCCCAACATCTCATGCCTTGTTTCTTGATGTACAAAATCCTATACCCACAATTTCCCCTATCCCCATACCAAAGCATAAGCAATCTACCCCTAATCATCCAAGCAAGCAAAAACTGGAACATATCATCAAATATCTCAGAGAAGAGAATTAAAATATTAATATGAAATAAAAAATTCAATAAATAAGGTATTATCAATGTCCTTTACAACCCTACCAATCTTATCAAGATCCTAGACAACCTTTTCAAGGTCAATACTAAAGACAAGGGTAGATAACTCAAGTGAGGCAACACAATTGACAAAATTAGAATATTCCTACTTCCAAAACACTTGTACCTATCCATCAAAAATATTTTACAAGACAAAAAAAAGTGACCTTCATGGGACCTACCTCATGACCCATCCACTTATGCAAATGATGCATTCAATCAAGCTTATATGGATCAATGGGGAACAATGCCTTCTATGGCTCAAGAATATATGTAAAGTGGAGGAGAGAACATTGGAAGAGATTATAAATCCTATGATACCTTGATGAACTACTATTAAGAGGACTCATGTGGAGTCAATTACCAAGGTAACTTCAACATTGGATCAAAATCTATATCTACAAATACAATCTCAAAGAAGAGATCAGTTGAGGAAGTACAATGGAAAAGTAATGGTAAAAACATGAAATCTCAATAACCTCAAGGTTTATGTATGTAAAATGTAACCCCTATGGGTCAGGTAGATTAGAAAACTTAGAATGCTAAAGCTTCTTCTATGCCTTCTCATATTCATCAAGTGACACAAGCTAATGGTAGTGCTATAACTCCTAGAAGAAATGAAAAATTTGGTATATATCCTATAAATATTGTATATCAAATGAATAAATTTCATGTAATAACCCTAATGTCGAAAACATTTTCCATCCTTTTACAAAGAGACCTACTCCAATATGAGTTCTCTAAGCCCAATGTATTACCTAGGAAACCTAGTGAAATAGGGTAAATATAGATAAATAAATTGAGTACCAAGAATGGGAAGCCAATAAAAAATTAATGAAAGGATAAACATCCTCCATTTTACCTCTATATAATAATTGGAGACTCATTGGTCCATAATTGTTTGATTGATAGTGGAGCAAGAACATCAGTTATGCTTAAACAAGTTACAGACAAGTTAAAGTTTAAATATGAGTCATACTCTAAGGGGGTGTTACATTTAGATGGATCATTTACGAAGACCATCAGAATTATTAAATGTTTGAATATTACCCTTCATGTTTTTCATAAATTCTCCATTTATCAATATTTTGTGGTTGTGGATCTTCCACCTCATTTTTATCTTTTCTTGTCAAGGGAGTTTACTACTAATATTGGGAGTTACATAACTTAATATTATTTTTATATGGAATTTAGGACCAGGTATGGTTCTAAGGTATATATCATGTGTAAACCTTTAGCTATGTGTAATGTGGAGCCATATATTCCTAACACATCAAACATGAACTTCACCATTGATGAAGAGGAAGACTATCCTAATGAAAAATAATCTTTGACACCTCTTGATGGCATAACTGACCTCTATCTTGATGAGTGAGGAGATGATAAACATGGGTTTGATCCATACAAATTCATTTAGGAAACCAATATGGAAACATACATAATTCATGATGAAGATGATGAGTTCCTTGAGTTAATTTTTGTTCATGCCCTTCAACAAAGTAAATAGGTTAACTATTTTTAGCATATGGATGGTGATGATGATGTTCCAAGTGTACTAGAGAATTATATTAAAGAAGAAGATGTAATTCTAACTTACCAAGAAGAATAGATTCAGGAACATAGCAATAAATAGGAATGTCATGATCTATAGCAGCAGTATCATGCTATAATTCAAGAATTTAGACAAGTAAGTAGGCCTATTATTCATCAAATGAAACATTAAATTGGTGATAGGGTTAATGGTGGACCTAATGAGCACAAATAATGGTGTCAAGTCCCTGTCAAGTAGATTCAAACCTTGAAATAATGTGAAAAATTGAAGGCAAAAGTTTGTGTGAGTAAGGAGCAACATAGACATCAATATGATCTTGATTCAATTAAAGATGTGTTTGGCCAAAAAGAAGTCAAGTTTGTTGCCTCTAAACATCTAGGACATCATGGTTCAAATTAAGGTGAAGTTTTTAAGAGTTTCTTAATAGCTCAAAAGAAAATTGAGATTTGTTAAATAAACATAAAAGAGACTGGGCAAGATGCAATGCTAAACAAGCCTCAAATAGAGATAAAAGGCACATTCAAAGGAGTCTCAAGTGATGTACTTTCAACTAGTAGAGGTATCATGATGCAGGAACATCGAATGCTTAGATATGCTAGGGATATTTCTTTTTAAAAAAAACAAATGTATATTGTAATCAGGGACACTTGTTAGGAGGAGAGGATAACCTTATTTGAGTAGTGTAAAGATCAAATTTAGTTATTGACAACTTTGTCACCATGTGAAATCAGGAAAATCAAGCCATAGGTGGCATAGGTTGAGAAAGTCTATGTTTAAAAGATTTGTTGAGTTTTTCTAGGTGTTGGTTCAGTGTTATTCCTAGTAAATTAGGACTATTTCAAGATTGTGGGGTGTAGTATAGGCAGTAGTGTAGGAGGTTGTATAGGAGGATCAAGTCCGAAAAAGGACTGGAATTTAATTATTTGTAACAGATTTGAGAAAACACTGATTATTGTATGTTTAGTTTTATACGTTAAGCATTTCGATTTTGTAAAAGATTTTTCTGTATGAAATAATGATTATGGTGTGGTTTTGAAGCTAAAACGTCAGAGTTGGATCTAAGCATTTGAAGAAGCCAAATTTTAGTACTGTGAATAATAAGAAGAGGCATTTGGTACACTTTTAAAAATAGAGTATTTTTGAAGCCAAATTTCAGTAATGTAGTCTTCAGTTCTGTATCGAATGGATGGTATTATGTTTATGATGTGGGAGTCATTAATATATTTGTAGAGCATGGTGTGTTTATATACTTTTTGAGATCAAATACTATGTGTTGTTTGTTATTGATTTTAATTCTGGCTATTTCAATGTCTGGCCGTTTCAATTTTTCTTGCTGGGTTGCATTCCTTAATGCTTGGCGTATCAATGTTATAAGCTAGGTGATAGTCGTTAATCTAGTTAGAATATAGACATACAAAGGTGTGATTGATTTCATTGATTCTGTTAATACGAATTCAGTTACTGTGTTAATTCCAAGTTTGCTAATGTTCTGTATATGGTTCTTTGGAGATTGTGGTTGCATGTCCTAGATTGGCCTTGGACGCCATCGTGTTATTTAATTTATATGTCCTGTCTAGAGGAGGAGATAAATGCATATTTGTAGTCTATGGAAAGTGTAGAGAGGCTTTATGAGTCCATTGAAAATGAAGAGACTATAACAGGAGGATCTATGAACAGTCTCTATGGTCTGGGCAGTTCTTTGGTCGAGATCCTTAAGATTAATAAAGTTGCTTCTAAAAATGAATCAGATGCTGTTGGCATTTGGCATACTTTGTAATTATCATTACTCAGGATACACATTGAAGCTTTGATGTTTGGCATGCTCTGTGGCCTCATTGGAAAGGATGTCTGAGCTAAGTATTGCCCACCAATGATCTATAAGGCAGGAGTAAGTCAAAGGGTGGTCGTGGGTTCGATTCCCACAGATGGCACCTTTCAAAAGCATCAAGTCTTTTTGACTCAGGTGATTTTTCAAATGCATCGAAGTATATAGACAAAGTTGTTCTTGTATTCTCATCAGAATGCTCTAAGGCAAAGCTGTTAAAATCAAGACTTTTAATAAGAGTCAAAGACTATTCTGAGCTAGTAAAAATGATCTAGAGACATTGTTGTTGTGTGGAGGGCCTATCACTACCTTTCAGATCATGATGTTGCTATGCGGCATTATCAGAAAGGCTTGCGTTTGGATCTCGAGCATATTGAACTTAAGAAAGAGTATTTTAAGCTCAAGAATCTAATGAAGAAGACTAAGAGTGTTGTGGTTATTTATACCACTTGCTTTTACCTAGCATACATGGAGTGATATAGATATGTAGATGTTTAAAAATATTGGATTGAAGGATGATAAAGTTGAAAGGTGTAAACAATCACAGATAAAAATAAGGGTGGCACAAGAAGCTTTAGATAGAAGAGAAAAGAGTTTGTGATGAGACTAAAAAGATAGAAGGAAAAATTGGAGAAAGTACTGGCTAAATGTGAAGAGCAGTAGGCTAGAGAAGCTACAGAACTTCAGATGAATATGAAAGAGACAATGCAAGCTGTGGACTTGGAGAAGGAAAATCTATGGACTCTACAGGGTCAAGGTATATGATTTTGTATGAAAGGAACTTATGTGTCTAGTATAAGGGTTTTTTAATTTAAGTCCCTGTTTGAAGACTAAGGTAAGCAAGTCAGCATATTAGATCAGAGCTTTGTTTTGAAGTTTCCAGATAGTCAAATGCATCATATCATGAGTGGTAAGTCATTTGATTACCTACATAAGCAAGTTTTCTTTAAAAAACATCTCAATCATATGCTGATTTGTTCTCATGGAGTAGCTGTGACTCTAGAAACATTTTTTTGACCTTAATTGAATCAATAAAAACTATTTCATCACCTCAAAAATGTTTTGAGGTCTGTAAATAATAGGTTAGGTGTGTTATTTTGACTAGTTTTCCTTAAATGCCTTTGAGTTTTTTATTTTTTCTATTTTTTTGGTGTGAGTGTGATTCTTTCAGAGGCATGCCAGTTTTATTTTGAAGCTTAAGAGTGACTCCATTTCCTAATTAGGGTATAACACCACTAATCTATAAGCATTGTAGGAATGCTACCCCTATGAATCACCAATTTATTGACCTATTTTTGACCCCAAGTTAAAATTGGTCAACCCCTATAGGTTAAAAAGTTTTATAGGGTTATTAAAACTTGTATATGGTCTTGTAATGTCTTACAATGGTATTAAAATGGTCTCCATATAGTGACATTATTCATTGTTTAGCATTAACTAAGGTTTTATGTCAAATGTACTTATCTAGTATTAGGGGTCATTTATCATTCATGGTGTTGTCAAGTGTGGTCAAAGGTTTAGCATGATATTGAGCCATTATAAAAGTTTATTGATATGCATTAACCTCTTATTATGTTCTTATATGCCCCAAATTCTTCCTAGTCACCTTTTGGCCTAGTTTTGAGGATTTTTAGGTTCCACCCCAAAGGAAAAACATTTTAAAAGCCTCATAATGTACATAATGTTATATATAGGTTAGATAATGGTTAGAGATTGACAAACTTGTAGTTCAATGCATAAAATAAGTAAAATACTCCTTTACAGGTACTTTGGGCCCTTGTATAGCCTTGAAATATAAACTTGAAAATGAAATGGTTTTAGATAGTCTCTTGTACTTCCATAAGTAATTTTAAATCTTTAGATCAAGTTCTAGGTCTACAAATGTAGATAGCTCTATCTCTCATCCATCACTACCTTCACAATCTCAAAAAGATAGAATTTAAATGCATGGTACAACCAAGAGAGAGAAAGTTGGAGGTTAAAAATTTGGGAACTATTAGGGGTACTAATAAGATTAAAATTAGTGGCATTTTTTTGTAGATTCATGACCCCTCCTTTATGAATAATCATTAAAGTGACAATAGGTAACTATGATTATCCATTCAAGTAGGGTCTATTTTTGCTCCTATTTCTTCATGAAAAAATTTGATGAAGGATAATGGTTTTTTAGAGTTTTTTTAATAAAAAACATTACCTATTATTATGGTAGTTTCATAAATCAATTCAACCATGGTTTGTGTCTTCAAAAAGGAGAAAGGTGTCTCAAGTGTGTGAGAATATCACCCCATTTGCAAGTGTTTTAGGTTGGTTTGGAGTTTTGATACTTTTAAAGAAGCTACAAGTGCCTCAATTTTCATATAGGTTATCTCAATTTCATAATGTTAATGTTCTCTTCCATTTAAATGAGATCCTTATATATAGTCTTAGAGTGTTTCTATCTGTGTAGTCATGGTTTGTGTATTAACAATCTTTTATATGAAATTATTGCCAACCATGGCTCAAAGTAGCAATAAATATCAATGATGAAGCAATAGATATAATTTTTGAACATTGTTGAGATCAATATAGTAGTAATTAGACTAAATTTAATTTTATATAGTGATTTGGATGTGTTTTATCCACCCACATGTCTATAGACCTATAAGTAGTATACATGGACCTAGCATTCATTTTTAGAGACTTTTGGAAATATAGAGATGAACATGAACTCACAAAGATTAATGTGACCTTGAATAATCTCACCACATTCATTATGAGGCATGAGAAAACCAAATAATCTATTTTCATGCATATGTCTTTTATAGGAGCTAATGGACAAATGGAGGATAACATAGTGACTAGTTAGGAGGTGTAAAGTGGTTGAAGTAGATTATATATTATGAGACAATATTTGATATAAAAATAACGGTGTCTATGACTCAAGGGAATTGTTTCTAGTATTCTGTACATGTAAAGGCAAACCTATAGGTTCTAAACCTATAGGTCCTCATTTGGATAGAAAACCAATTGTCTTGCCAAGAAGAAAAAGGATAAATCATGACTCAATATTAGCATGAATTGAAGAATACATAGGTCACTGAAGACATCTAGACCATTTTAGATTCATGAAGGGTTTACATGACTAGTTTTATACTTAGTAGGGGAGTTCACAAACCTAGCATTTATACACATGTCTAAGTTTCAAGACAAAAATTTAAAGGTTTGTAACATGATATGAAGGAGCCAATGAACCTTATGAGATAATTATAATGATATTAAAATGAGGTTTTTTTACTTTCATGATGTTATTATGGATTTAAGAGACCAATTCTTAAACCTAATGATCAAACTTATCTAATGACCACCTAAAGCCATACCTTGAGAAGGTCTAAAGGTATTATTGAACATGTTTTTATTTGTGGAAATGGATGGTTTTGGGAAGTTAAGAATGTAAAAAACTCTCAATAATATAAAAAGTGTTATTTATATGTTCAATAGTTTGAAATTGAAAACCTAAGACCCTAAAATATAGGCAAACCACCCTAGTAACCATCTATAGGTTAATATATAAACATGTTGGTCATAGACTTGAAAAGAGCATAGTGGTGGATTTGAGTTTTAGGTGAGATAATATAAAAATTCTAAGAGTAATTTTGAATTAAAAAGATAAAATGTAGATAAATATTATCAAATCAAATTCCCTAAACCCCACATATATAATTCATCTTCACTTACAAGCTATGTTCAAAGCTTGAGAAAAGAATGGCATACACAATTAGAGAGAGAGAGGAGTTGGTTGAGATCATGACTAGGTAATTATACCATCTAAGGTAAATTAATTAAAATTACCTAAAGGATGTTCATAATATTTGACTATCTATAAATCTCTATAAACCCTATATATACATTTAATAAAGCTATAGGCACGCCTACTTTCATAAGAGACATTTGCCTGGTTGAGAGAGATAGAGGTCTTTGAGAAGCCTAAAGGAAGGGAAATCATTTTTATATGGTTCATGATGATAACATGACTCATTGTAACCCTAAAATACATTAAAAAGTATATCTAATATTGATCAACCCTATCTAGGACTAACAAGCCTAAGACCATACACAAGCCCATATGGATAGTCATAGAAAGGATGACTTGTTGGGAGTAAAGATTAATTATGGGGAACTTTAAATGTTAATGAATATATTAAATACCCCCAAGATCATACATGGAAATTGGAAGGAAATCAAAGTGGCATCTAAGCATTTGAAACCACCTAGAGCTCCTCAAATGGATGCTTACAGTCTAAACTAGACTTTTGCTCACTTAGTATTATCATGAAATTGTGCATGGAGATAAATGAATTTTAGAGGAGGTAATAAGTTACATAATATACAAAATTATATCATTGGTTTTTATTTTGGACCTCTGATATGCATGAACAATGCCTAAGACTCTCAACCCCTCTCTAATTACATGCTTTTAGATAAAGAGTCAACTTATTTCACTTAGTAATATAAAAAAATGATTCATGGGATCTTGATCACATAGATATATTTTAAGGAGATAGTACACTTAAAATTTATGGCATTGGTTTATGGGTTGAGGGCCTAGGGTTTATGATAAATCATTAAGAACTTAAGCCACTTTAAACCCTCTTAAAACCCTAGTAAAGATCTGATGTGGAAGATTGGTCTATAAATCACATTGTATGACCTATTTTTATCCTATAACCTTTTGAACATTGTTAAATAATACAATTAGATTCTATCCATGTACTTAATTTGTACCTACAAATGTACTAATGGCATTAAATGCCCTATTTTCAAGTTTTTTTTTGTGTTTTACAAATTTTGGATTGTTGGACACTTGAAACCTATTGAGATAGGTAATAATTGATGTATTTAATATATTAAATCCTAAAAATACATAAAATATATCCTATAAGTGATCAAACAAAATTCATTTTTCAAAGTAGTCTCCAATATGGTCAAAATGAGAGTAGTTTTCAAAACCATTTCATGGTTCTTACACTTCCATAGGGTTTTAAGTACTCAAATTTGGCATGGAGGTTGGTGAAAGGATAGTTAAATTTAATAATAATTTTTTTTTTGGTTTCAAAAGTGTGGGAGAGATATGGAGAAAAAAATTAGGCTTCTGGAAAAGGAGGCCTAATTGAGGAAGAAAAAGGCAAAAAAGATACTTCCACTCACTTTCAAGACCTAAAAATTGGAATGGAATTGTAAATCCATTATAGGTCCTCAAATATCTCTGTATTTTTTTATTACCATTCATACACTACCCTAAAAATGAGGTTTACATGATTTTAGGGATACAAGGAAAAGAGGCCTAATGAGAGCTTGATGAGTAAAATGGAGTCTTTGAGAGTTGTTACATGAACCAAAATAGATTAATTCTAGTCAAATAAGGTATTTGAATGCCTTTAATTGAGATATAATTCCTTTTAAAAGATGAACTCAAGTTTTTAATCACTTGGACAAGGATAGGCATGAGAGATGAAGGGGTTTCAAGACACCTAAGCATATAAATGATAATTGCTACTGAAATGTCAGACCAGAGTAGTTTATAAATACATGATAGGTGTTAAATGAGATTTTTAAAATATTATCATGGATAATTGATGATTAAAATGTCTATTTGTCACTTCTCATATGTAAAGAAGGGAAATTTGAGTTGTTCAAGGTGTTAAGCTAAGTTTTTAACTCTCATGCCACTTGGATGATGGAGTATATTTAGAGGAGAGACCCATGTCTTTGCAAGTTTGTTTAGACTATTCAATAACCCCTATATTTATTGTAACTCTCTTGTACACCTGTCTCTCTCCTTCTACCATGCCCCTCCTCTCTCTATTCCTCATTTTTATATATAATCTACCACTCTTGGCATTATAATGGATCCACATTTGGTATGGTGAAGCCTTGTAAATTTGAATACTAATTTTTCCTGTCAATAAAATATTTGAAGATTGTTTTAAGTTCTTAAATTCTTGATTAAGTGTGTGAAGTAGTTCATGGTTGACTGATGAGTGATATTTATCTCTCCTTATGTTCATCTCACTCTTTCATGCTTTGTGTAAGTAATCTACCTTTTAATAGGTCACATATGTGTATTTAGTTTTTTTATGTGTCTTTAAGTTTAATGAAGTAGTATTTTCTATTATCATACCTACTATTCATATACCTTGAGAAATAAATTACATATTACCTTCATGTTGAAACAATTTGGTTGGGAGAGCCTTGGGTGTTGAGATCAGTTTTGAAAATTGTCTTTCATAGTGTAGGTTCAAGTAGGCTTGTGTAGTTCATATTGGTTCATCACCTCTCTTAAATTAGTGTTAATCTATTTCTATCCATTTCACTCAAATCAAGTAGATTAGTGGTTAGTTATCAGTGTGGTGTAAGGGAGACATCCCTTAAATAGATATATTCACCTCTTTAATAGGTCACCCACAACCTTCAGGTGTTTTAATGTTACTTAAAATTTACGGAGGCTAGAGTATCCCTCCTGAGGGTGAAAATTTTATTGATAACACCTTATCTTATTCATAAGGATATTTGATACTTTTTATCTTCCATTCTATTATTTGTTTCCTTATGGACAAGAGCACATTAATTTGACTACAACACTCCTACATTATCTTAAATTACAACTCTTTTCTAGCACATGTATTTTCGGGTCATTTTTATGACTATTTTATGCATATTTGAGTAGATTGGTGTGTTAAAAGGTTTTTAGAATTAAAAATTTGAAGTATCTTATTTATAAGTTTATTTAGTAATTTTAAATATATAATCTATCTTACACTAACATAATAAATAAAATCTTAATATGACAAGATCAATCTTTGAATTTATATTAGGTTTATTCATATCACATCTACATTGTATGTTTTGACTAATAATAGGGCATATGATAAAATAATTTGTATCCACATCACAAAACATTCTTTCACACACACACACACACACACACACACACACACACACACACACACACACACACACACACACACACACACACACAAACACACACACACACACACACACACACACACACACACACACACACACACACACACACACACACACACACACACACACACACACACACACACACACACACACACACACACATGCATGCATGCATGCACATGCACATGCATGCACACATGTACACACACACATGCGTGCACATACACACGTGCGTGCGCACGCACACGCGTGCACACACACACACACACACACACACACAAAAACAGCCCCCCCCCCCCCCCCCACACACACACACACACCTCATAAAGGGAGAAATGTATTAAAATAAGGTACTTATTTGGGGATATTAAGGCAACACTTATTTTAACAAGTTTTTGAGACAACTTAACCATTCCCACTTCACCATTTTCCCCCTTTTGAATTTTATCTTAATTTAATTGTTGTGTAAAAACATTCACTAGGATTGTGAAGGATAAGAGGTGAAAACACATTTATAGGAAGATCATCACAAAAACCCTAGTTTCCCTTTTATTGTAAGGATATCCTAGACAATAATGTTCCATAAAGACAATCTAGTAGAGCAATCTAGTCCAAATTAACCAGTCTTCTCCTAGGTAGACATAAAGACCCATATTCAAATTAAAAAATATCTCAGTCAATCACATATTATTACATATTCATCTATACTCAAAATTTTACAAAAATAGAGAAATTTCTCATTCTTCCCTATACTTTTTAGTTAAAACCCTATTTAATCAATATCATTTATTACAAGTTATTGTATGATTAAATGCTAATTTAATTATTCATTTTATTTACTCATCCATTTTAATACCAAGAATAATTTAATTTCATCACTAATTTTGATAAAACATATTGGTGAGCCTCCATTTGTTGAACATTCCCAAATCCTACCTTTTTACATAGGGTTTTTTGATTTATAATTCTTTTCTTAAGGTTTAAAATTAAAATATTATTTCCCTCTGATGTTGGATTGTATATTATCATTAATGTTTATTTTTCCTCTTATTCTCATTTTAGTTTATGGAAAATTTTAAATGGCTACAAAGGAATCTCTTCCACCTAATCTAGTTGATGATTTCATTGGAATTACTCATAATTACAATAAATAATGGACAAATTATCAAAGTTGTGTTCTAAATACCAATAAAGAACATGACTATATATATATATATATATATATATATATATATATAATGACAATGATTATTACTATTTTAAGGGTTGTTATTTCCTTTTTTATACATTTAGGTTGAATATTAGCTTGAGCCTTTGCTTGAGAGATAAGATTCCATATACAACTAATATATGTATGAATTAATTATATGAAAATGATCGTCCAAATATTAAGGAAAGTAGTGTAAGTGCATGCTCTTCTCATATTCTAATTGAAGAAAATGAAATTAAAAAAATAGTTTCAAAATAAAATCTTATTGGTGATGCATTATTTGATAATACTCCTTGGTTGTCAAAAATGTTTTATACTTCTATTTTAAAAATTACACAATATAAAGCAAAAAAGGTTAATTTTCTATTGAATGAATAAAATTAAAATGTTGTATCTAAAAAATTTCATCCGAATTATAATAATGTTTAATTTACATATGATAATGATGTATCTAAAGTATAAAATGATAATGAATTATATTCCTTCCTCTTTTCCAATAAAAATTCAAAGTAATGACATTTTCACAAAATTTGTTAATGTAATAATTGTTCCTTCTTTCTCCCCTTGTCAAAATGAAGGTATTTTAATTCTCAATGTTGATACTAAAATTAAAATTTGCATTCCTATTACATATGTTGATTATCTGAATGAAATTATAAATATAAATACATCTATTACACTCTCTTATAGTTAACATGAAATTGTGATTATGATGATGATTATTTTTATGATATAATAAGGATGAAAGTATTTATACTAGATATATAATTATTTATTATTTACCAATACCTTATGTTTATGATGGTTGAATGTTATTTAATAAGTTAAATGATTGTATGATTAGTGATAATATTATTCAAAATCATCTTTATGTTCCTATTCTTTCTTAAAAACATATAATATGTGGGCATGATGATTCTGATGAAGAAAAAAATAGTCTTATTTATTTTATTTCAATAAAACATCAGATGCCTTTTCAAACTAGAGATATATTGAATAATAATGCACCCCCTAAGTCCACCATTCCGAAGGTATAATATATTCCTAAATGTATTCCTCCTATGTGAAGTAGTATACCAATGGATAAAATTATTAATAAAATTCAATTATTAAATGATCCCCTTTATGATCATGTGTGATTTCAAAAACAATTATTTTGATTATGCATATTTTTTTTGATTTGAAACAAAAAGTACATAAAATTATTTTGGAAAGTAAGGCGTATCATTATTGAGTTGATTTTAATGTTATCTATGTCAATCCCATATTGTGTAGTATCTTTTTTTTTGGAGTGGTGATTGAGGGTTAAAGGCGTCACTCACCCATATATTATATAATCATAAAAATAATATATAAAGGAATATAATCAACCATAATGTTAATCACCTGATTAAATAATGTTCACTATAACAAAACATGATAAATGACTACATCAAATAGAACCAATAGAGAAGTGAAACCTCATTCAACAAATATTTATATAGAAAATCAATAGGGAAAAAATATAAATATATCAAACATGTGACATACTATAACATGCATAGGAGTTGATCATCAAGATAAATATTGAAAATGAGAATAAACATCCATGCACTTGCCACCTAGTAAACCACTTAATCCACTAAAAACATCACCCATCCCTAACAGTTTTGTAATCTCATAATTTGAACCTAAACCCTACACCAATCCCTCATGAGAGGTTTAATATTCACCTCCATTCATTCGATTCCTATCATGTATTAATTCATCTCAAAAAATAATGTAATGGGTAACCTAATATAGATGTTACTACATAGGACCAAAAGTATCTCAGAAACATGACCCAAGAGATGCCTTCACCAAGCTATGGGAGAACATAACTTATTATTCATCCACACATAAAAATAATCTAACTTTTCCATTTTAACAATATAATTCCTTGCATGCATCATAGCCTCAAAATACATAATAGATATTTTCACTACTTCTATGGGAGGATATAAGAGGAAATGCCTAACATATGATAGAGAATCCTTCCAAGCCTATTAAAACTATTATATAAATTTAAAGAGTGTAGAAAAACTTCCTTACATCTCCTAAAACACCACTAGAGGAATCAATACCACTTCATCCATTCCAAATAATAGTAGAGAAATATGATTTCCTAGGTTAAAAGTATCAAAAATCTTGGACACATCCACTCTATAAATAGGTTTCACCTAAAATTCCACCAAATTGATGATATTTAAATTTTCCTAAAGAATAAAATTTATAATTTATTAAAATACTAAGACCATAGATAATTTGATATTGACCTTATTTTGAGAGTTGAAAAAAGACTCTCCTAGAAACTTTAGAATTGACTATGGAATTTGTTATGTTAGCATTAAAAATACCTAACTCAATATAATATATGTCACCTCCATTAATAATGCCTTTTCTCACTTTTTTCATGTGATTCAAATTAATTTTTAAAAGTAAGACACCATCCATGACATCTTCATGCTGACTAAGAGTAGAGAGAACTAGTGATCTATTGAAAAAGGAACCAAATAACTATTCATGTTAAAAACAAAATCCATGGATGATTTAAACATATCACACCCTTTATAAAAAAAAAACATCACTAAAGAGAAATGGAAACAAAATGAACCACTTCCAAAATGAATTTTGTGGATGACCAAAACAACATAGGGATAAAAGCTTGATATATAAAAATAATATAATAACTAAAAAATAACAAGAACCCCACTAGCCAATGTAAATAGAAAGTGCTAATGAATAATGATGCCATGCACTTGTTAGATTATCCTTAACAAATTCAATAGTTTTAAAGATAACTTGGTTTAAAATAAATTCAATGGATAAGTTGGATATCATGAATTAATCTTGAGATTTTACATGAAGAAAAAGTCTCCAGCCATGGCCAAATCTACTCCAATATATTTTTTATCCACTAAGACTTAAAATATTTCTTGAAAAGAGACTAAATCATAAACATAGATTCCACATAATATTAGGAATGTATAATACACATTGAAAATACAAATCAGTACACAAAACTAGTGCTTGATCCTCAATCCCATTATTAGTGCCATCAAATAGCTTGAGGTTAGATATGATGAATAGGGACCTACAATAATCCTTGATAATACACCTTGAACATGGTGTCCTAGGGTTTCCCTATGAAGTAATGTCAAAATTCATTTTGAACTAGCTAGGAGGTGGTGGGATCTAGTACCAATTGTCTTTCCTTATATAGATGGACTTCAATACCAATTATCAATTAATGGGGGGAATGTGTATCAGATTCTATTTAGCTCTAAATCTCAAATCCTATGATGAAAAAATTCCTTTTTATTTATGGGTGTGACCAAATAAAAATTTCAAGATTAAAATATTTAAATGTTTTCTAACTACATGAAAATGGATTTCCTTTCAAAATAAAATCCTTCGATTCCTTTCCTTTTATATTGACCAAAAAAAATAGTAGGATTGGTCTTCCACAACCTGAAAAAAGGTGTCATTGTCATAACCTAATATCTAAAAAGAAAAATCCTGTAGGAGAGAGGTATGTCTCACTCATAACCAACTAAGCTTCCCACATAACTAGTCCCATTACAATTGTGTGAAAGGGAAATAAAAAAATAAGAGTTCCATAAATTCCTCTACCTCCCTGTAGATTCAACACTAAGATGGTCCAAAAAACCTAATTTTACATAGATGATCCAAACTAGATGCTCTAATTTAGATTTCTATCTAAACAAAAATTCATTCTTTAGGGAGACCAACCTTTCTTCAATAAAGGGATATTGCCTAACCAATTGTGTAATCCTTAACCTTACCCAATTGGTTGCACTGTTTAATTGAGTAACATTGAAAAATTTCCACAACCTAATGTAAAGTATCCACATTTGATTAGGTGAATAAGTTTCTTTAGAGATTAAATATTTTAGGATCACATTGATAAGATGGGATAACTCTGCCAGGTTCTTCCATTTCTATGGCACTATGCCATGCATAAAATGTTTCTCCAAATAATTAATTTATTTTAACCCCAAAGATTTGGAGAGATAAAGGCATGATTATTCAGTATTTGGATGACTCACCAAGGGAATGTGTCCATTCCATGAATCCTCCCAAAAATCATCTCATTTATAAATTTTGACTATCTAAAGGATCTACCCCTTGATCAGAGGAATGTATCTTAATGATAAATTATATAAATGGGAACCCTTAATAGGAATTCCACCAAAATAGTTCTCAAAGGATTAACATTACCAAAGTATAATTGGTAGATAATCATGATTCATAACGAACCTAAATTTTTGAGCATCCCCTACACTATATTTTCTCCTAGATCCACATTATGAATGCTCAAATGTTTAATGTTAGATCTACCTACATTATTAAGGAGATGCACATTATCCCATTTAACAAGATGATTTTTTTCATTGTCCTCAATTGTATGCCATGGTATGTATTTCATAATTTTATTTAAATGATGGAGAACCTTAATAGGAGGATGAAGAATTGGAAATAGAAATGTTTGGATGGTATTGAAAATTGAATTAATTAAAGTAAGCCTGTCAGCTAAGGTTATCAAGTTTACCTTCAAATAAGACAAATTTTATTTTAAATACCCAATAAATCCATCCCATAAAGTATCAATTCTAACACTAAATAAGAGCATAACTCTAAAATACTTAATTTGAAGCATATTTATTTTAATTACAAGATCATTATTGATATCCAACTATGACTAAAGATTTTAATTATAGAATAAAACCTCATAATTCCACTCATTAACACATTTTATTAATATTATTTCATAATTGATAAAAAAATATTTTGAAATTATTAGATTATTAGAGTGATGCATACTAAAAAATAAAGGCATAGTCATTGAATTGTTGATGTGAGAGGTTTTCCATACCATTATCCATATTGAGTCCTTAAAGGTAATCAAAAGCCTCAACCCCCTAAATTTCTTAACCCAGTGATTTAGCCATTATAATAAATATCAAGGGATACAATGAATCTCCTTTCCAAATACCTCTAATTTATTCAAATAATCCTAAAGGAATACCATTAGCCAAAATATAATTTGGTACTAGAAATGCTGGTGAAAACCCACTCACACCAATATTTTAAAAAAAAATTCCTCAAAGACATCAAAAATGAAATTCCAAATCACCCTATCATAACATTTGTCAATATCTAGTTTTATTAACACACATTTAATGTTATTATTAGATAGAAATTTGGATAATTTAATGAGCTACAATTATCCATTTCTAAATATTTTTTCTTGGGACAATGTCCCCTTGTTCTTTAGAAATCAAAATTACTAGCATAGGTTCCAAATGAGCTTCCATTTATTTGGAAATGAATTTATAAATAGTATTATAAATGGAGATCAATCAGTAATTACAAAAATTAACTTGATTTAAGAATCATAGAAATGAGTGTGTAATTCAGATTACAAGATACATTCCTTATCTTTTGATATTAATCAAACATATTTGTAACCTCCAATCTAGTGACATCCCAAAAGTATGGAAATAAATAAACTAGGAATCCATGTAAATTAAGATATTTATCATTTTTCATTAAATAAACCAGGTATTTTATTTCATGAATAGAGAAAGGTTCCATGAGAGACCAATTGTGATGATCCTCCACTAGTTACAAGATATTCTCCAAGCTACCTATTTGGGTTGATAACATTAATGCCTCACCATGCATAAAAAGGCCACTAAATAAATTTGTAGCTTACTCTTCAACCTCAAATATGAGATTGAGTTCATGTTCCTCCATCAACACTATGCTATAAATATAGCTGAGATTCATTTTTCCATAGGATAGTGATAAAAAGTAGTGTTCTTATATCCTTATTTAAGATACCCTTCTCTGTATTTATACTTCTAATAAAACTCCTCTTATGTGAAACTCCTTTATCCCCTCCAATAATATTTTTTATTTATGGTATCCTTCTACATCCACACCTATTTTTCCAAATCAACTTCAATTTGAGTGATTTCCAATAAAATTATTTTAAAATCTCATTTATTCAATTGTTTAATGCAGTTATTAACATACTAAAGTTTATCATCCATTTTGAACATTTTAGATCCAAACAAGGGGGGAGCCATAGCCAAATATTCCATAATTATTTCATGCAAAGAAGGATCTCTTAGCCACATTAACTTAATTTAAAGGTAATTTAATAGGAGTATAATGAACTTGGATTTTGAGCTCAATTACGACATGGTCCAATCCATAAATAGGTAGGATAAAACATTCCATCACCCAAATTGTTTCAATATAATGAGGATAAGTTAGAAGTCTATCCAAATTTTCATAAATATTTTTATATCCACGCTTCTATTTTTCTAAGATAAATACCCATTTTTTAGCTCAATATCAAGGAGACAATTATTAAACACATAATTGACCAAATCAATTTAGGACTGGAATTCCTTTGAGTGCCACCCATTTTTTTAGAATTTGAAAAGATTGCATTAAATTCCACTTTAAGATCTAACCTATCTCTATTGAAATGGGAGATGAGAGTAGACAGGTAATTCTAGACATTTTATTTAATGAGAATAATTACAATAAACATTTATAAAAATAAATATTACCTCAAAGTTATAATCCAACACCTGACACAACTGCCCATATAACCTAGAGTTAATAAGGACCCCCTGAGCTCAAGTTGGGGACCAAATTAACACAAAACCACTAGAGGCACTTGTGAATTCAACAAAACATATTTTACACATATTCCAACTCTTATTCATAAGACAATATACATTATACTTATCCAACTTAATTTATTATAGTAGAAAAAGGTATGGAGAAGAGGACAAGAATAAACACTTGACCAAACACATCTTATTATGGGAATTTAGGACCCTAAAATTTTAATATAATATATTCATAATATGGGAATTCCCCCAACACTTTTTAAAAATGAATAACTTATGCAGACTATTTTATTTACCCTTTGAAACATTTCCTGCCACACGATCCTTTGTTGATTAGAGACCACATTTTAGAGATGGAACCAAATTTGGCTAAGAGATATTATAATTCATTTGAGAAATATAAATAGAGGATTTGAAATTTATCTAATCTTCATAATCAATACCCTCATTCTCTACAAGTTAAGCACCTAACTAAAAACAACCGAACCTTGCCTCTTTGTTAGAAGTATTCATATCCTAATATGTAAACCTTAGAGAGGAAAATTATGGTATATATTTTATTATTTCATTTGGTCTAAGATGAAATCATAACATTTGAGTATAGATGAAGAAGTGAGAGATTCCCTCTTGTATAAATTATACAAGAGAGAATCATTTTATGCTAATTTCAACCCTTAGGTGTGAGGACCTCTATAAAACCCATGTATTACACATATGCTACCTTCATTTTTAAATGAAAATATCTCATACAAGGGGGGGGGGGCTATGGTTAACCTTCCAAGTTTGGATGAAATATGAAGAATGCATGGATTCTTAGAACCTAGGGAAAATTTTATTAATGTGTCCATGTCTCTAATAGGTAAAACACCAAAAAAGAAGACATTGTAAGTCAATATATTATGATCAAACCCTCCTAGGTGACTTGATTAAAATAATCTCTAGTCTTTCCTTTTAATAATCCATAAATATTAAAAAAAAAATACATGAGGATAGGATACTATCTTAAGTATTGAGATCAAGCTATATAAATTCTCCCATTAGACCTCCTAGTGCCTTGAGATAGTCTTGAACCCAATACTCATTTATAAACCCATAGAATATGGTCCAAAATGGAAACCTACATATTTTAACCAAATGAGCATTGAAAATAAGAAACCACTAATGAATCCATAGATTAGTGTCTTCCAAGTACCAAAAGGGTTCATCTAAAATTTATTTTTATTAACAAAATTTGGACAAATATAAATGAAAAACAGCTCAAGGAAGAATTTGAAAAAGATTTATAAATCCATGTTTTAATTACACCAATTATTATCAATTTTATAGAAAATTTAACAATTAAAGCTCTACATTTTAAGTCCTTGATATTTATTTCAAAATACTTTCCTCCCAAACTAATTCTTTGGGTTTTCTAAAGAGCATACCATTGTAGGAGTGCTTGAGATCTAAAACAAGACCATCCTCTAAGTAAATACATGTTCCATGACCCATTATGTAACCCTCAAATAGAGAAAACCATTTCCCAAAGGAAAGATAATTTTATACCATATCTACCTCCTTGAAATAAAAACCCTCAACCATCGATAGAGCACCTTCTTGAGCTATTTGTATCCAATATTATTAGCTTTATCTAGTTGTGAAAATTGAAGGAACTTGTGCCCTTACCTATTGATCCCATAACACATTGACCTCCATTGAAGACTCCTTATTATCATCCCACTCATGCACCTTTATAACTTCTTCATTAACTTTCCACTAGTAATCCTTGCTTGAGAGATGTGTAAAATGAGGATCTAGGATTTGGAAATACATTAACTTCTTTCTAGATGACCTTATCATTGTTCTCTTTACAATTTATTTTTTTCATTTATGGTCTTTATTAACAAACATGATATAGTACACAATATCTTGTATGCACCATTACCATATAATTTTAAGATACCAACATTTTCTAGGTTAAATGGAAATGGTTATCCTTATCTACATATCAAAAATTATTAAAAATCTAAGAAAGGTTATAGTGGTAGAGAAATTTTATTATAATTATTTCTAAAGATCTTAGAAGATGATGCATTAAATTGGTTTCATCATTCGCTTCATAGTGGCTCCATAAATAAGTATGAGGATCTAAAGGAATTATTCCTTATTAATTATATCCATAATAAGGGACCCATAATTACATATGAGAGATTACCATCATTACATCATGGTAAATCAGAGCTAGTTTATGGTTATATGTCATAGTTTAAGACATGGATGCAATAGTTAATCCATTAATCCATAGCTTTTGAGACATCACATATATTTTTTAAATTTATCATTTTTATCTTAATGAAATTTTGTTATATAAAACATCTATGTCATTTGAACATATTTGAAATAATACTATTACATTAGTGAATAAATTTGGACTTGCTAAGACTAATATAAAGTCAAATATTCATATTGATTTTTTACCATAAGAGTAATCCAATATGGTCTGATACCCTACCTAAATTTTTAAAAATTAAAATGGGTTACATAAAATACAAGTAAAACTATTGAACAAAGGAAAATAATATGTTTATAGAGCAAATTATATAGTGAGTAGAGTATAATATACCAAGATATCTTATATAGTTTAATTTACTCATATACTAGGAATCATAAAATTATATTATCACTATTGGATAGGTGGATGATTAAAATTCCTCCCAATCATTACCATCCATCATATGCTTGGATGAGTTCATAATTATTTCGACTATCATCACAACAATTTTATTTGGGATAATGAATATTGTGCACTCAAATAAAGAATTCAATAGTATGTTGATAGAATTATTATCACATTTATAATAGGGACATCCAAGTATCCTTGTCATTATAATACATCCCATTATATTATGACTAATTCATCCTAGGATTTTATTATCAAGGTGCCAATGGTTACACATTATGTGACTAGAAAGGTTTCTATGGCACCTACTTATAATAAATTAGTGGCAACACTAGTTCAACAAAAATGTTAGCTAGTATATAAATCTAAGCCAACATATATCAATGTTGTGATACAGGGAAATAAAAATCAATAAAAATTATAGTGAAGGAACCAATAAATTAAATAGTAGTTAAATTCCTACTATAATTATGCCCAAGAAAATAACACAAGTAAAGGATAAAGATAGTTCCTCCATTATTCTCAAATATATATCACAAAGATACATTATTCACATTATACCATGTGTAATCTAAATAAAAAACATACATAATAAATTATAAAATGCTAAATAAATATAATAAAAAAAAATGTGTCAATTGTTTTTCATCCATATATATATAAAACATTATCATTTACCATAAAATCCAATGAATATTTTATATAATGACATAAAAAATAAAACACTCTATGATTGCAACATGGTCTAATGGATCCTCCTTATCTATGTAAACAACATTTATAGGCAATAAAAAATATACCTAAAACTAAAATCCCCAAGATCATCTCATATCCTTGAGCATGACCTCTCTCTCCTATATCTATCCATATAAATAACCAATTATGCATCGATATTAGTGTGAAATATCTATAATTATATATACTCATCATATATCCTATGATATAGAGTTCTATTTGGTTATAGTGGTGTCATCCATAATCTCACCACATTCGCTCTCAGATCATGTCACTTTATTGTAGATCAAAAATATGTAGCAATATAAATCATAGATTTAACAAATAGGGTTACATGAACACGATCAAACATTTTATCTCATTAAATCATCCCGTCCTCCATATTATCATTAGGAAATATTATGTCTACTCTCACAATGTTGACTCAATAGTCATCATCCAACAATCCATATCTCCTACATAGACATAAAACATAATGATATTAGCTAATACCTAGATTTTTTTTGAAAATAACATAAAAATTATTTCAAAAATTATATACCTCAAACAACTCTCATAGGCTTAGTATATAACATATAATTACCAAATATAGTTTATCCACCTTGGAATAATGGTCCCCACCTATGTTGTATCCACCATGTGGTCTATGTGATAATGTACCCTACATCATACACATTTGATATCTCTATCATATGATCCCTCTCATATTTTAAATTTAGGGGAAGATCATAAATATATGGCATACCCATATCACCTAGACTAAATGGATCATGAACACATTACACCCATACCCATGAAGCTAGGGTTACATCCTACTACACCCTAAACTATTCCACCACTTTTTCATATTGAAATCACTCAATAAAATTATATCATTGATCATGGTACCAAAAACTCAAACATATTTAGTGAAGTTTTTTTCCATCATCTAGATAGCTAGGAAAATCTTTGTATGGCCTCAAAATAAAGGTATTAACATTTAACTTGAATAATATCCTCTTACATCACATAATTTTATGATATTTAACCTACCATATACCATACCATCTCAATGAATATACCAATGAATTTTCCCAATTAGTGCATGACATCCCCAATCATTGAGGAACCACTATATACTCTTATGAATAATAGTTTAATAAGGTTGTTGAACTAATTTTCTCACTAAACACATTACATGTGAATCTATACATATCTCTATACAAATGTGCAAGCATGCTCTAAACCTAGGAATATATGGTCTCATGATCCTTTATATATTTTATAATAGTATTCATCTTATATGAAATAAAATCCTTGCCACCATCAAATCGTATAAATCAGGCCAATAAAACTACCTTGAACTTCTGCAAATGCAGAACATCAGATAACACAATCAATTGTCATAATTTTTTTGATTCATTACACTCAATCCTACCATGGGTTATAATAGCCAAATACATATGTGAAATATATTCAAGGAAACACATCATAACATCTTGTACTAAAAATATAATGTCGGTAGACATAAATCTTAGTATCCTTTAGGCATCCTCCAGAGTGACTATCATCTCACTTGTCAGAAACTAGAACATGTAGTTATATGCATCCCATTAATTAGTTAACATGATCATCATATTATAATTTTATGTAATAAATTCCAACTAACCCATATAATCAAGGCCTCCCCTCTTAAAAATGGATATATCCTCATTAGATAGGGTAAACCCACTAGGGTAAATTTTAGTGGCCCATATAAAAATATAATTAGGTTTTTTTTAGTGAAACTCTAAGAATGTGTTTCAAAGTTATGGTGAAATGAAGTGGAATCTATCTAGGTAAATAGGTTAATAAAAAGGTATAATGGGGAAATGCATGGAATATATGCCAATATGTGTATGCCTAGGCATGATGGTGAAAGTTGCTTATATAAACATCGATGTGTGTTTCTATGATTATTATCACTGTGCTATCACTAGAAAATGCTAATTATTTTAGAAGAAATATTTTATTAGAACCACAAAATTCTAAAAACCTAATTCTTATTGCATATTTTTATTCCCATCAAAGATTTATGATATTTAAACAAAATTGTTTCAATCTGAGCACATATGCAAAAGGTATGGCATCTACAATTTGGCAAAACTTATACCATAATAGCTAATGGATGCCAAATATTATTGGTAGATGATAACAAGTTGATGGTGGATGAAAAAAAACTACTATTGGATGATAAAAAGTTATGGGAAGATGTCAAAAAGTTACTGGTAGATGACAATAATTTTGTTATCATCTACTAATAACTTGATGTCATCTATCAACAATTTACTTTTATCTACCAATAATAGTTGGTGCTCACTAGTTGTTGCAGTGTAAGTTATAATTAAGGATGTCATTATGTGCATTGAAGAGTTAAAACATATAGGTTATGGGTTAAATTAATAAAAAGAGATAAAAAAATTCCCTAAACCTAAATTTGATTACATATTTGGATTCCCGTCAAAGAGTTATGCAATTTTAAAAAATAAATCATCTCAATTAGATCATGTATGCAAAAGTTATGGCCTCTAAAAGTTGGTATAAATGACACTACAATAGCTCATTGACACCAGTTATTTCTAATGGATTACATCAGGTTGTAGTAGAAGTTATGACAACTTTTAAAGGCCATAACTCTTGTATATTGGCTCATATTAAGATAATAGTTTTTTTATATGGCACCAACTCTTTGAAAAGAATCCAAATATGCAATCATATTTGCGTTTAGGTATGTTTTATGCCCCTTTTTCCTTTACACCATAACCTATCTAATTTAACTCTTCAATACACATAGTAACTTCCTAAATTATAATGATGATTCATAAACAAAACCAAATTTTGCACAAATGTTTTAAAATGACAAGGATGTTATCAAGAGATGTTAGTGTTGTAATCCACCATAGATGTTACTAGGAAACATTTGTGCCATAAGATAATACTAGTGTTGAAAGGATGCAACAATGTATATATGCCTTGGATTTTTTTATCATTAGAGCATTATATAATACATATAGTGGTTAATGTGCTTAGATTCAATTTTAATTTAGTAGAAACATAAATTTATAAGTATGAGATTTATTTTAAACATTATGTGATCTAACCTATTAACTAATTTGCATCTAGATAATTTAGGTGAATACACACTATTAACTACCCCCCAAAATCACCAAACACTAATTTGTAAAACTAGAATATTCATAAATTAACGAAAAATACACTAAAATTTACCCTAAAACCCAAAAATAGTCTCCATATTTGGCCTTGTTTAAACTTTGTATAATGCATATCCTCCTACACAACATAAATTAGGATCATTCAATACTAGTTTAGAAATAATATAGTATATTATCTAGCACTATCTTTTAGATTATAATAAAAATAACACATGATCACTCCCTACAATATTGAAAAATGGGATATGATTGGGGATATTTTATAAAGATACAACATATCCAGATATGACTAACATAAAGATAATGGGGTTATGGTAAAGTCAATGAAATTCAAAAGAAAAAAAAATAAACTATAGTTATCCTAATTTAAAACATTAAAAAATACTCAGACTAGGATTTGACACTTACCAGTTTGATCTTATCATCATCTTGTATCAATACCTATACCTACTTTGATTGGGTGCCATAAATTTCTCTCTTTTATGACATTTTTACATTTTTGAGTTCAACTTTATAAACTTTAAAATAAATTAAATTTTTTAATTTTTCTAAATTATGTATAAATTTTTATATATGACACTCTACAAAGGTATGCAATGGAATCACAATAATACAAATTTGTCTCATAATAAAAATGTTAATATCTTTCAAACCCTAGATCAAATTCTAAAACCATTTCTTCCATGTAGAAGATGGTCACAATACCTTCTGTACTATAATAATTCTAGGCATGTGCCACCTTTTCATCACCTCAATAGAACATAATTAATTTATTCATATAAAATAACTCCTATGCACATCTCTAATAAGGATAGATACATACCTTATTTACTCAAACCATAATTTTTACTCATGTTCAATACATGGAATTTATATCATGATTTCATCTCCATAGGCATAACTCAAAGTATAATAATATTATCTAGCCAATAAGATATCAATATTAGTGCACATACACTCTCTACTTGGATTTATCACATCAAACACATGGTACCTGCACCTTAAATCAATCACATGGTACACATGTATGTGCGTGGGTTAACTTATTCCTTTTAGTCTAGTACTTTCTATTTATTACATTACTAAAAATAAAGGGGAAAGAGGTGGATTGGTGAATATATACACCCAAATTTGGTTAAACAAAAATAATTATTATGTAATTTTAGACCTTTTTAATTATAATCTCTTAATGGTAAATTAAGTTCCCATTTGCATGTGTTGTTGTTTTCTTATGTCTTTTTACATCACTCTTTCACACTAGTTTAACAATATTTTCTAAATTTTTTGTCTCATATATCATTCTTTATCTCTTAATAAGGATCCCTAGTCCTATTTATATTCCATTATATTTTTACCTTGTATTTGGATAAGATAACCCTTTTTAGACTACAATACTTTTCTAGATTTTTAGAAAGGACTATTCTTGTCTAGGCACATTTCGGGACACTATTTGATGCATTCTTATTTTTGGTCTATTTCTATTATTATTGTATGATTATTTGATTTATTTGGCATGTTAATATTTTTTATAATAAAAAATTCAATTTCTCATATTTAAAAGGTTCCCTAAGGCATTTTACACCTAACACTTATCAATTTAGAACTAGCATACTATAAAAAATCATACTACAACAAACTGGATCTCTACATTTATCTAAATATTATGCATACCACATATATATTGCATGTTTTAAAATGGAATAGGGCATAGTAAAAGATAATTAAAATCCATATCACATATTATCTAGTCACACACACACCCCTTAAAGGGATAACTACATCAGCTTGAAGTCCCTATTCTGGGATGTGTAGGTAGTACTTAGTTAAACTAGGTTTTAATAAAATGTGATCATTCCCTCTTCCCCATTTTCCCTCTCTTTTGTCATGCCAAAAAAAATTAATAACTAAAATAAAAGTAAAAACACACCATTTTTTTCTAAAATAAACAATTTATAGACTAGAAAACATACAATGTCTATCAAATAGTCATCCTTGTGGCATGATACATGTAATGTTTTAAAATAAAGTTACGCGTCTATATGGCATGAATAATAATTTTAAAGTGGTTACAAGGTCATTAAATAATAAGCTAACCCACTTGAAAAGTTGACATATAAACCTCCACTAGACTAAAATAGAATATGGAGCAACACAACCCTTGACCTAAGGTCTAGACAAAACATTAAACTATAAATAAGTTAATTATACAACAGTTGAAATAAAGGATAGCAACCATCATTTCACTAAAATTTAGTTATATGGTTAAGAATATTTCTCATTAAGTTTACACAATAGATAATTTGACTAAATATCAAATTGAAGATCATTGGAAAGGAGATTTCACTTAAATAGAGGATATGATCAAACAAAATAGTAAAATAGCTTAATGACCTAGACCTGATACCCCACCATAACAATGTAGACTTCATATTTACTCCTTAGAATCAAGGATAGATGTATTTCTTGAAGAGAATTTATTATGATACTCCATACATCATGACAAAAATGGATTTAAAATCTAAGCCAACAGGTAACTAATTGACATAATATAAGTGGAATTCTAAAAGTTTGAGACATCCATATGCAAGACCAAAAATCTTGCTTATGATAATCCTTTCAATAAACACTTTTTAAACCTAAGGTTTTGTCACTTTCAAAATAAGCTATCATGCATACCACATCTGATGAATAAGGAATATGAGTAATGGTTCACGTTCCCTCAACCTAACTAATTTATAAATAAACAACAATACAAAAATTTCACCTCTTATAGACAATCTATTTCTTGAGAGTATTTTTTAAAATATGAGACTAAGATAGGTATATATAGTTTTACATAATAGGTTAAAATGTGGTTCAACTCCTAAACACTAATTACATAGTTGAAGACTTCTATCTCTATTTTTTATATTAGGGTTAACACCCATCTTGTCTCACACATACCCTTATGAAAATCTAAAAAGCATCTAATGTTTATAATGGGTGGGTTAAATGTATTAGGTTTACAATTTCAACACAAAACCATTATTTTATCTTGTATTTAACACCACCAATGTGCTCACATAGCTATTTATCAATGTTATTTAACAAAAATTATGAAGGAATACATGTTCAAGATTTATAAAATGTATATAAATAATGTTATCTTGTAGGTCTAAATTTATCTTTAGATTTGTAAGCATGATATTTTACTCTACATATGTTTTAATCTAATACGTTAAAGACTCATATCATCAACATAGATTCACATGATATTTTCAAGGGTTATAGTTCTTGACATGCACAATAATATTTTAACTTATATCCCCAATAATGCATACCAAAATGCACATATATACAGTTCCAAAACGTGGTATCTTAAAATTTAGGGTATAAAAACTTCAATGAAGGAGAACGTCATCATAATACATAGTAATGTTTATACAAGGTATATATTATAATTATTGAACTCATTTAGAATAGTTATTTTATTTGAGAATAATATAATTCATACTTAAATGTATTGAATCGACAACATTTGTCCTTGTTTTTGCAAGGAGTGTTGTGTCCTCCACAGAAGCAAAGCCATTCATCTAAAAACATAAATTAAAATCATCTTGAATAAATAAATATATAGTACACAATATCCACCTATGGTACAATGATTCACTACATAAAAATATTTGGTTAGTTCCTTTTCTAATTACAATCCATGTTTGTTAGGTCAATGTGTAGTTAATGGTCAATATATGGTTTTGTAATGTATATTTGGATTTTTTTTCTTTATATAACTCAAGTTACAATTAGATGTAGTATTTTTATTAATTTTTCCTGTAAATAAAAATTGTACCTACCAAATAGAAAATAAAAAATGACTTAATGCCTCATCATTGAGTTAGATTTGTGAATCACATAGCTTTTGAAAATGATAGACATAGCATGCACATATATGCATAAATATGTACATTATAAGCTACACATTGTTGGATCTAAATATATGGGTTATGAATGGTGACAAAATCTTCTAAATATAAGAATAATAAATATTTTTTAGCTTTATCATTGTTTATAGTATATATTGTAGCTTGTATAATTTTTAAACATATAAAAAAGTGGAATATTTGACAAAATTACTCAAATAGATGTTTCCTTATGGAATCATATGATTGTAGGATATAAAAAAAAAGGATTTGTCCAATAACCTTGAAGATATAAATAAATTAGATAACATTTATTCTAATTTTCAATGACATGCACCTATATTAAATATAGAACACCAAAATATATTTCTCTTACCCATACATTAATTAAGAGAGTACATTCATTATTGAAAATGGATCTACTAATTGGATGGACCAATAAAACATGAATGTGTAGCTTCATCCAATTAACTTAAATGGAGATGGAAAATAAAACATGATATGTTGAAAGTATATGAAAATTAATATAGATGACTATTCAAATGATAGAAAGGGTGGATTATCAAAAATAATTCCATATATTAAGTTTTGTTTATCCCAAAATGTTGTATATGGATTCATATCACTAATGCATAAATCCATTTAATGACCAATAAAATTATACACCTCCTTAAACTAATATGATGTGGATCTTATGATTTTGAAATGATTATGACTACTAAACTTAGGCTTCAAAAAAATTAGTTACTAGATTTAAATATGAAAATTGTGTTTTAGACCAAATAAAACTCTACACAAATTTTGAAGGTCATACACTAGGTGGTTCTTGTCCAGCTCTATATTTACTATGAAATTTTATTAGTATTTCAATAGAACTAATTTTTTTTTTCACTAAAATAATAAATATCATATCATAAAATCAAAGGTATCATTTTAAAAAATTAAAATCAAATTTGGCATGAAGAAAATAACATCACCACATTGAGATTCACTATTAATTTATCATTTAAAATTATGGAAAAGAAGTGGGAGATTCATTTTATAATCTTTTGTGAACACGTAAGCTATATGTCTCATACTTCAAATTTTAATATCATTAATTTATCTAATTAATACAAACTAAATTAAAAATGGTCTATGATCAATAAATTCAATGCAAATGATAAATTTAAAGTTTAAAAGTGCTCAATTATGTATGAGATAAATTCAACAAAGATTTATACTATGTTTGTAATGCCTTTCTCCCAACCATACACATTTTATACAATGGTAAAATAACATAGAGACTTATTCAGAATAAAATGTATTTAAAAAAAAATCATAGTTTAAATTATAAAAAATATAAAATGAAGTTTCAAGAAAGGATTAATCAGTTATAGATTTCAAAAAATTTATTATATGGAAAAAAACTACCATCACACAACCATGAAATGTTATTATATATCTATATTATGTTTTAGACTTTTGATAAACTAAATGAATGCTCTTGAATTATCCATTTATTCATGGTTTTTAAATTCCCTCCTTATATGTTTGTACTCTTTGTATGGTGTAGTAGTCCTCAAAATGACTTTGTCCCAGTTATTATATTGACTTCCCTCTCCACAGGCAACCAAAACTACTCTACATGTTTTTACATAACTCTTCATGGCATTCCTCTCCTATCCTATTTCATCTCCCCTTATCATAAAAAAAAATAGTGTTCCTAAAAATGGCTAGGATTCAACTACTTAATTTAATTTATTGTTGGAGATAAACTTTGTAACTTGTTAAGTGAAAATATCCTATAATTTAATTTATTTATTTCACTTCAAATAAATTTCATCCCAAGTTGGAAAAAAGGGTTGAATATTAGATGTTTATGGATAGATGTAATAGTTTGTGTGTGTGTGTGTGTGTGTGTGTGTGTGTGTGTGTGTGTGTGTGTGTGTGTGTGTGTGTGTGTGTGTGTGTGTGTGTGTGTGTGTGTGTGTGTGTGTTTGTCTAGTTTCATTTGGATTTAAATTCCTACTTACTCTCACCCCCTCCCCCCCATGTGTTGTATCAAATGTACCAAAAAACTCTAAAAGTCAACAAATTATATTTATTAACAAGTCTAGATCATTCCACAATAGTTATATAAGTGATAATACTAAAAAATACTCTTTAAAAATCAAATTATTATATTTCCAAAGAGGAAATTGCATGTATTACTACTATGAGTAGAGGCTTAAAATGTTAAAATATCCCAAACTTAAGCTCTAATATTTAATTATTGTAATTCAAAAATTTATTTATTGAGAGATAAAATAATGTTGAACAGTAAATTTTAAATACATGAACATCATATAGAAAAAATAAATAAAACCCATACGTTCAATAAAGACCTAAAATATGGTTTCCACATGGAAAACCAACTAATTAACCAAATTAATATCTA